>OU898283.1:126484743-127084743 GCA_918026665.1 Diabrotica balteata | reverse complement strand
GGAAAAAGTCAGTTTACGGAAATAAAATCAGGTGACAGAAACAATATATTTTGTGTCAATTGCCTTTAGTAAGGAATACTGCAAAACATGCAAAAACTGAATATGAATGCTGGAGCTGTTTTGTGTCAGAACTTTTAGATTTAATATTTCATTATACAAATAAATACATAGACTTTATTTCAAGTAGATATTCCAGAGAGGCTAAACAAACCAGCAAAATAGAACTAAAATCATTTTTGGGCCTTTTGTATTTAACTGGCTTGCACCGCAGTACTCGACTAAATTTGGAATATTTATGGGCAATAGATGGTAATAGTGGAATTGAAATATTTAGACTTACTTAAAATATATAACAGCGAATGGTATGTATTCTATTCTCCAAATTGAATGGATTTTTGCACGTTAGGAGGGAACTTTTATGGGAACATTATTGAATTGATTTAAGAGACATAGTATGTAGTTGTGACATACGACAATTAGCTTTACCAAAGATATGCCATGTTTTGAATGTCGCTTTAATCCGAAGGGATCCCGTTCTTCCAAGACTTTGTGTTACTCTTTCCTCCAAGGCTTGTGCAGATATAAAAAAATTTGTTATTTCTAGCTGACGTCACTCACGGCGGTTAAATTACAACTATCACCATCGGATCATATAAATTTAATTGGACGGATATTTAAGAGTACCTACGCTTTTAGCTTTAAGTTATATTTAATCAGACTTTTCTAGTTTTAAGTATACTTTTTACAGTGTTAATTTTATCATCATTAGCCGTTTTGAGTCCACTGCTGGACATAGGCCTCCCGTAAATCATTTCAGTGCAATCTATCTTGAGCGCCCTGAATCCAGTTGTGCTGAATGCGCTTGATGTCATCTGACCACCTTGTTGGAGGACGTCCTCGATTACGATAAACATCGTGTCTAGGTTTCCATTCCAGAATTTTCTTCGTCTACCTTCCATCTTTTAATCTGGCAACATGCCCCGCCCAGTTCGATTTCAATGTTGTAATCATTTAAATTGCGCAGTAACACTAGTTTTTCTCCTAACTATTGTATTTGATACTCAGTCTCTGAGGAATATATTCCGCATTGACCTCTCCATCGCTCTCTGTGCCACTTGTATTTTATTGATCACTTTTCTGGTAAGGGTCAATATTTCTGCTCCTTTCGTTAAAACTCGGAGTACACATTGATCAAAAACCCATGTCCTTTTCAAGCACATGGGAATATCTGATCTAAAGACTTCTCTCAGTTTTCCGTAAATCGCCCATGCCAGTCCTATTCTCATGTTTAGCTCCGTTGTTTGATTATATCTTCCTAATTTAATCTCGTGGCCCAAATATTTATAGCTATACACCTGTTCAATTTGCGTGTCGTTAGTTGAGATGTTTTTCGCCAGTACTGAATAAATATTATGGCACTAATGCTCCTTCAGACTATGCTGTTAAATGATTCCGTAACTTTCGTAGTGGCCATATACTTATAATGGATGAAGCAGGTACTGGGCGGCCCTCTGGTGCAGTTTTCCCGGAAAATGTAAAGGAAATCCATGAAATGGTTTTGGGTTTTTGATCTTCATTGCCAATTCCAGATACCTGAGCGTGGACAGCCTTTCTTTTTATTCCGAGACTTGTAGGGGCCTGCTCCGTAGTGAATGATGACTGCGAGCCTTGGTCAATCAATGCTCTCATCAATTGTGAGCTTCCTTTTGAGCCTCTTACTCATACTAATGCCGTTACAAGTAGCACTTCTTTATTCTGATGACTTAAACAGCTCACAGTATTCTCTTGTTTCCTTAGCTGATCGTAAAGTGAAGGTGCGTGAATTGGCAAATTATCATGCTGATGGGTGCTGCGTTTGCTGATCATTGGCCAAAATTATGATTGTATGAACACTTCTCTGTAGTGTTTGGACCTTTTGAAGTGCAATCTGTTGGAAGTTTGGCATCGATTGGTAACCGTTGAAGAAATATGGATTCATTACTACACACCAAAGAACAGAATCAAAGCCCGGCAGTGGACTAAAGCCGACAAAGGGTCTCCGAAGGGTGACTCAATGAGACGGAAAGGTTATAGCAGCTGTATTTTGAATTATAGAAGCATACTTTTAATTAATTACCTTGAAAAAGGTAAAATTATCAATAGCCAATATTACTGTTCATCATGGGACAAATTGAAGTAGAACCTCTGTGAGAAATAGTCTCATATGCAGAAGAAAAAAGTGTTGTTTTTCCAAGAAAATGCACTGGTTCACAAAAAAGGTATGACAATAACAAATATGATGAGTTAGACCTCAAATTACTTTTTCATCCAGCTTATTCTGCTGATTTAAGCCCATCTGATTATTACGTGTTTCCAAATCCAAAGAGACGGCTCGAACTAAAAATCTCAGCTCGAATGAAGAGATAATTGGCGAAGCAAACACCTATTTTGCAGACCTTCCAGAATCGTATTATTCGGATGGCATAAAGAGGTTGTAAAACCGTTAAAAGAGGCTGCTTTTATCAAGCTAAAGGAAACACTGCATCGAATAAAACAAAAATTATGTTCTTTATTTCAAAGGGCCATACTTATCAGACAACCAGATAGTATTCACTTATCATCAGAAACTCTACCTAAAAATTTAACTTCTTCACATTATCATAACCAGTTAGAGAGTAGCTCACTCTTTCCCCCAGTCCCCCTTTTTATTGTAAATTAAACCAGTCCCGTTTAGTTCTTGATAGATATATTTTTTATTCCAGAATGTCACCACGTGGTAATCGCAGCAAGTGGAGCACAGAAGATTTAAGCAGTACTATTTCCGGGTTTCGTAATGGTTTAATGAATGGGCAAGGTTGTAGTACCTAAAGCTACACTAAAAAGACATCTCAAAGAGAAAATCAAACGGACAAATAATGCAAAAATGGACAGGTTTGCTATATTTAATACAGAAGCTAAAGTTAAAGCAGAGCTAAGCATATCATGATTTTTGAAGAGCAAACGTTCGGGATGGGCATACGAGACGTCCATAAACTGGCATTTGAATTGGCCACAAGAAAAAATTTAAAACACAATTTCAACACAGATAAACGTATGGTAGGCAAGAAGTGATATTATGGGTTCATGTCAAGATATCGTTACGGCAGCTGGAGAAAACATCAATGGTAACGGCTGTAGGATTTAGCAAAGCACGAGTTGATTAATTCTATGAATTTTTACAAAGAATTTGTAAAGAGGAAAAATTGACAGCCACACGCATATTCAACGTTGATGAGATAGATGTACAACGCAAATGTCAGAAAATGTTAGCCAAGGAGGGAAAACATCAAACTGGGAGCATTTCTAGTGCAGAGAGAGGGTATATACTACTGTAGTTTGTTTTGCTAGTGCAGCAGGGCAGTTTGTATCACCCATGATAATTTTTAAGACGAAACGATTTCAAGAGGAATTTTCATTACGTACTTCACCTGACAGCATTGTCACTATTAATTAGGGATACTGAATATATCAGTAGCGATCTTTTTGTAATATAACTTAATCATTTCATTGAAACAGTTACGCCAAGTCCTGAGGCTCCTGTTTTGTTCTTGTTGGACCGTCACAATACCCACAGTAAACACCTATAAGTTGTACAAATTGCCAGGGACAATGGAATTAGGTTATTACAGTTACCAAGTCACACTACAAACAGTTGATAAGCAACGAGCTGAGCATCTAAAGTAAAATCGGTTAAAACTACTTTAAAATTGTCAAAAATTGATTGTGAAAAAGAAAAGGTAGCAAAATTAAGTGTAGCTTAATCTGACAGCTGGTATTGTGAAATATTTAAAAGTGAAACTGGAACAAACCATGAAGTGGAGATATCCAGAAGTGGCTAGTATACCTGTTGAATACAAAGCACGTGGTGTTCGTGTGTATTAAGGTATAAAAAAGCGCTTATTAAAAGCTTAAAATTTTTTTATTATAAAGAAGATCTTTTCGGAATTGTATCATTCCATAACTCTAGGGAGTTAGCCCTAGACTCCAACACAGATCAGAGGTAATGTAAGTCAATAAAACCTCACCAACTACAGGGGGTCATATAAGATGCCCCCAGTTTCATTTTTTAATATTACACAATTCAAGAGTCTATTGCATTTACCTGAATAAATAACATGAAGATTATTTTTTAAATCCAGATGTTCATCGAATGTTTTTTATGTGGCCACACAATGTTTTTTAACAACTTTTTATTAAACTGATGATGGTATGATACAATTCCGAAAAGATCTTCTTTATACTAAAAAAATTTTAAGCTTTTAATAAGCGCTTTTTTTTATACCTTAATACACACGAACACCACGTGCTTTGTATTGTGAAATACGCAAGTCTGAATCAGTCAAAGAAATGATCCAATGTCTTAAATGTAAAACTGTATCATCAAAACTATCATGTATTTATTATTTGTGATTTTTTGGAATATAAACGGAATTTAGTAAATGAGTTTTTATGATAAAATGTTGAAACATTTATTAATATGTGTAATACAATAGATATTTGAAAAGTGGTCCAAATTAGGAAACCTTACTCTACTAATTTAAAAATAGACTCGTTTGAAAATTAAATAAAAAATTGTGCGATATTCCCATTTGAATGTTTCAAATATGTTATCTATTATAATATTGAATAATATGTATAAGTATAGTACTTAAAAACTTAAAAAATACATAATCCAGCCATTACTTAAAAAAATACCACTGTTGATACCTTTCAAGTCTTTTGTTGGAGAAAACATGCAATCATTGAAATTTGTCAAAGTTCAACTCTTATGCAGTTGTCAGAGCTGGTCATTAATGATATTTTCTAAATCGTTGTTCGGGTGGTTGTTGCTGCAGGCAGACATTTGTCGAATTTGATTCTAAAACAGGAAAAATACTATAATAAAATATGTAATAAAATGTGTAATTTTAAGCCATACATATATTTTACTTTTTATAGAAACATTTAAATTTAAAAAGGTAAAAACAACATAAATGGACCTGGAGAAACTCCGATAATAGAAAGAAGAGTAAGATTGACTATGTACCCCTTAATAATAACAAAATATGTACAGTTGTATCATTTTATTCTCTGGTGTATAGTAGTGGTTCCAGGTTTTATCAACGGTTACCAATTGACGCCAAATGTCTGGCGGATTGCGGTTTATATGGTCGACACACTACTGAGAACTGGTCATAGGCCACACGATCACGTTTATGATGAATGGACAGTAAATGCGTCACCTATCAGCAGGATAATGCGGCACCCATCCGCAGGATCAGCAGCCCTACAAAAACTAGGATTGGATGAGAAGGACATTGGAATCATCATGAATTTATACTGAAACCAGCGTGCTCAAGTCAAGATCGAAGACCAGCTGACCGACCAAATGAAGATCATGCGAGTAGTAAGGCAAGGCTGTGTGCTCTCGCCGACACTTTTCAATATATACTCTGAGGAAATTTTTACTGAAGCCGTCACAAACCTAGAGATGGGAATCCGAGTGAATGGTGAATACATCAATAATATCCGCTACGCCGATGACACTGTGTTAACACCAACCAGCCTAAATGATTTACAAACCTTACTAGACCAAGTGATAACTGTGAGCGTAACATATGAACTAGACCATAATATTAAGAAAACTAAATTTATGGTTGTCAGCTGTGCAAATTTAGATCCTGGGGCACTAATGGCAGATAGCGAAGAGATCCAGAGAGTCAACAGATTTACTTACCTCGGAACTACCTTCAACTCACAATGGGACTACGCTCAAGAGGTTAGATCCAGAATTAAAACGGCACGGTCTACATTTATCAAGTTGAGATCCTTGCTGTGCTGCACTGATCTCATTTTGGGAACCAAGATGCGGATAGTGAGGTGATACATTCTTCCAGTGTTACTATATGGAGTTGAAGCCTGGACACTGATGCAAGCTACTGAAAAGCGGATGGAAGCCTTTGAGATGTGGATCTACAAGAGGATACTAAAAATATCATGTGTATGTGGACCATGTCACCAACGTTGAGGTCCTACAGCGTATGACAAAAGAAAAAGTGCTTAATTTAGTGAAACAACATAAACTTGAGTACCTGGGCCACGTGATGCGAAACGAAGAAAAATATCAAATTCTTCAACTCGTTCAAATTGGTAACATCCGGACCGGATGAAGGCACTGAAAAAGAAGAAGAAACAACAGGATAATGCTTTCATATTCAAAACTTTGTTCAAAATATGACTAGTTGACTCTTTACTAATTTTTGTGGCCTCTGCCAATATACCCTTACGATCAGCTACCACCATTTTGGTGGACTTTTTTCACATTTTCTGGTGTAACTGCATCCAAAGCCGTCCAGTACGTGCTTCATCCAAAATTTGACAGTGTATTTTGAAGGAGAATAAGTCCGTTAATAAATCCAGCCCTGTTTATTTCTTAAATAATAATAATCGACCTAACCGGCGAAGGAGGGTACTTATGAGATCACCAGATATATTCAAATCAAACTTACCACAAGAAAATGACAAATCGCATTTGCTGATATTTTGATTTGGGAATCCTGTTCGTCTTCAGTTCGTTTTCCAATCTTCCAGCCTTTCGAGAACGTGAGTTGGGCGTTACTTGTATATATACATAACCATGTTATCAGTAAGCAACAAATTATTGGGTAAAAATTACTTTTTCTAAAAAAGAAAACATATTAAATAATATTAAATAATATTAAAAAATAGTGTAAAGCCACCAAACCTAAGACAAGGAAAGAGAGGGGACACGTATGGAATTGACTAAAGCCAAACCGGCATCAAAAGGGTTGCCAGGTCATATTTTATTTCTTCAATAGATTGAGAATAATGGATGTATATCAATAAATAGATTTTTAAAATTTATAATTAAACACTGACGTAATGATCACTTTTTGAACATGATTTTATCATTAGATATCTTTTAGTAGATCGATATAGTGTTTTAGTAAATCAGTAATGGGCGGGAGGTAGTAATGGGCAACTTTTGGGCAACGTACAGTCACAAAACATGGCAACCACATCAAAGCTGGCTTCATTTTTCGAAGGTTTATTAAATTATTGTTCCACTCCTTACTCTTTCCTTGTCTATACACCAAACGATATCTCTGATAACTCATTGTGCAAAAGTCTTCACGAAATAACTTTTCAGTATGATTTTAGGTATTAGATGGGCAATTATCAAAAACTTATTCGTTCCCTAGGACAAGAAACCCTTTTAATTATATAGTGGTTCGAAGAAAACGAGAGAAAATTTTGCAAGAAGATAAGGAAGAAACAAAAAAGGAAATTAAAACAATCGTGGAGAAAGTGAATGAGACGGGGAACGAGAAAGTTGTACGGGAAATAGTCATAGGGAATGAAGGAAAGTAGCATCGAGTGCTACTTCTTCCATTAAAATAATTAAAAACAAATTGCAAATCATTTAAAATTTTAAGGATTGCAAAGAAGAAAATTTGTCATTCCAGAACATTTTACACTGTATGAGGACTTGTCATTGATCATCACCTCTTCATCTATTCCGAAGTGGAGGTAAAAATTTAGATAATTAAAACATTGTGGTGTATTTGGAAAAAGCAATTTCACAAAAAGAAATATAACCGTGGCTGATAACGAAGACATTGGGTGGTGATTAAAATCTTTATTTTGGAAAACAGTTTCATTTAGGCATTCAGTGACGGAAAGGTACCAAATTTTGTTAATCTAATTTAATTATTGGAATAAGAATTTCAATTTAAAGATAGGTTGTTTTAAATTTATATTGTCTATAGTAGTATATGCATGTGTTTCATATTAATTATAATAAAGATAATTTCAAAAAGTGCTCACAAACTAATTCTTTGAGAACCGCGATAAAAACCCTATATATATTTATATATATATATATATATATATATATATATATATATATATATATATATATATGTAATATATATTATATATATATATATATATATATATATACCCGGCATTTAGGAGGCACACGCCCTTCCGGTAGGGATCTATGGAGGAGTATCACCGAGCCGCAAGCCCTTATCTCTTGCCGTACTGCTCCACCATAGGCCGATCAGACACCAGCATATTCTAGACTAAGCCGCAGATTCATTTAGAATTTTAAAATGCTGCGTTAGCCTTTTTGTTATCTGTACACCGAGCTGGGATCGAACTCACTTCCTCTGAACCACTCGCAGCGAAGCGAATGAGAAACCGGCCGCCCGCTTGGATCTAACCGACACCGATTATAAATACGTTATTAAATAATGTTAATTTTTATAACGACATAAAATAGGTTACATGTTAAAATAATAATATTTAAATAAAGAGTTTCACCAGATTTAGAACACTAATAGTAGACATTCAAAAACATTTGCAAAAATTAGGATAATTTTAAATTTACTTTTAGTAAACATGTTAAAAAATTGATAATGAAAATTATAAAAAAGTTTTTATTTACCAAGACATCACGTAAACTCTAAGCTTGTTAAAAAAGAAAGAATAATTTCCATTTCAACAATCCTAGAGTCTACACATGTTTTAAATAAATGTAGAAAGCTTTAAGAATTGTGTCAATCTGTCAATCTTAATTTATTATAACATAAAAAAAAATAAAAAAACTCACCTGTTACTTCGAATCATTACTAAATCGTTACTTGGAAATAAATCCGTATATCTGGCTTGTTGTGCTGAAAGATAGAGAGAAGCTGAGCTCACTTTTCAGATTCGGTCCTTATATACCTAGAAAATCACAGGCCACACTTTTGTCCAGGGATTTAAATATTACACATAAATAAACATGGATTCTTTGTCAAAGACATTTGCATGTTTTGAATATAGATCGAGAAAATAATATTAAGAAGACCTACTCAACTTTTGAAGTAAAATTCCACCAAAAGTTTTGGGCTCAGAATGCATTAATAAAGTAGTTCATAATAAGTATATTTCAATGTAAATTGTATTTTTTTTTTAATTTTATTTATCCGCATCAACCACAAAGGTTATTAGCGGTAGGTTTATGATACAAATAGAGAAAATAAGATACATTTTAAAAGTCATGACTTATAACAATATATTACAATGTACGTACATGTATGTAAATGTAATAAAAATGTAACCAGTGCTTCTTTCAGGTTGTTGGATATCTTGAATATCGCCTTGGCTGAGGTGTACTCTGGACTTTCTATTATTATAATGGTTGACTGTAAAAAGTGTTTGGAATCTTTGGCACATTGGTAGTGATTCTTTGGAGAATATGTAGCCATGCGTAAGTCGTGTATGCCTAAGCCGGAGTCTGCTGATAATTGGTCTGGTCTTTTCGTTTTGGTGGTATAGGAAGATTTTTTGAGGATACGTCTGGTTTGATGCTTTTAAGATTTTATTTACATGAGTATTGAATAAAGTTTTAGTATCTGATATTGGTATGCCTGTTATAATCGGAATGTTCACATTGTTTTGTATGCTAGCTCATTACCAGTTATTCCGACATGAGATGGGACCTACATAAATTATATAGTTTTTCCAGAAAATAGGAGCTGTTGCAACGCGTCTTTAATTAGGAATAGATTGATGTGTGTAGGATAAACATGTTTAATGACCTGTAAAGAACTTAATGAATCTGATAATATTAATATTTGTTTTTTTGTTTGTGGTTTTACAATGATTTAGTGCGTCAAGTATTGCTTGGAGCTCTGCGGTATAAATACTAGAGCCGTCAGTTAATCTAGTGACAGAAATTACGTTTTCTGGTGCAGTAGCAGCTGCTACTCTTTTGCAATCTATGGAGGCATCAGTGAAGAACAATTTGTAAGTGGAATATTTCAGTAAATTTGTATGATACTGAAGCCTGAAGCAATGCTTATCATGATTAAGTAAAAAGAGGTCTACTATTGGTAAAGAAACTGTACAGTGAGGTGTCTGGTATATTTTTATGGGCGCCAAGATGATTTGATTGATATAATACGGTAGTCTTTTAACTCGTTCGTAAAATAGTACTGTCTTGGTGGTGTAATTTATGTATTGTTCTAGTGATTCTTCCGATACTAAACTTGCGAGAAAGCTATGATCCTTTGCGCTTAGAATCTTTGAAGCATAGTGATATATATTGTCTTCTGAGGTATTTCTCCTACTAGCACTTGAATGCTTCTTATTGGAGTATTTCTAAAGGCACCAAAGATTAGTAGTAGAGATGTGATTTGAATAAGATCTAGTTTTTTTAGTTGATTTTTATTTGCTGTTTCATAACAGATGCATATGTAGTCGAGTTTGCTTCTTATTAATGTCTGATATAATTTTAGTCAGTTTCTAAAGACCACATTTATAAGCTGTTTAATGTTCTCTGTAAAATTTGCGTAGGTAATTCTATATTTTTACTTTTAACATATATTACCAGATCATCAGCAAAATGATTTGCTTTTACGAGAAGCTTTATATGGTGTGTTATATTATTTATTGCCATTGAGAATAATAGTGGACTTAAGGCCGATCCTTTAGGAATTCCATTATGGAGTGATTTCTATATTGACATGAATCCATTCGTTTTAGCTTGTATGAACCTGTTTTGTAGAAAGTTTTTGGTGAAAGCGAGAAAGTTGCCATCTGTTTTCCAGTTTTTCATAATTTTGAGGATATAATGTGTCCATGTTGTGTCGAAAGCTTTTTTGATGTCAAAAAAATATTGCGATTACTTTTTGTTGATTCATAAATGCTTTATGAATTTCGAATTCTAGTGCAACAATGTTATGAGTAAAAAGTTTTTTTTTTTCCAAGTGCCATTTCAGTCTTTTACTCAATATTCTCTTCGCTGCTTTGCGAATGTTACCGGTGAAGATATTGGACGATAGGAGGATGGTAAGTTTTTTGGATTATTCATTTTTTAAAAATGAATTATAATTGCTTGACGCCATGTTGTAGGAAACGTTTTATTTGTGTTAATATTGTTAAAGATGTCAACTAAAATTGTCTTTACTGTTTCCTTCAGATCTTCTGTATCTTGGAACAGAAATTATTATTTTTTGATTTTATGACTCTATTATTTCAGGAGATGTTTTTGGATATGCCTATTAGTTGTTGGAGCAACAAATACTTAATATACCTAAAGCTTAATATATGATTGTATTCAGAGTCAGGCATGCCAACTTTCACCACTCCTACGAGAACTCAACTTGGTTGTAGCACACTCTTTTATTTACGGATTAACCAATCACACTTTCAGGCTTAACAATAATAAAAAATACACTAATATTGCCTGAAGCATTGGTATATCCCAGTTGAAAGATTCCGATTAAAAAGATTGTTGATATTCAAAAAATACAAAGTTATATACCGGATGTAGCAGATATCCAGGATAATTATAATGAATTGTTCAACTGGCCCACAATGACCAATAATATACAGAAGAAGATGAATGATCATATTTTTCGTTTTGTTTTTTGAGTTGTAATAATAATTTTTGTACTTTTAACATAAATTACAGTTATCTGAATTTTGTTTCATTTTAATTCCTTATAAAATTTAGTTTCTGGTGACGCTGAGAAATTTATTTAAAAGACCCCATAAGTCAATCAAGTTTGAGCTTATACAGAGCTTATTTCCAATCTTTTTTTCAAAAAATATTGGGGTGAAAAAAGAAACAGTGTATAAATGGAATTAAGTCAGTTTTTAACATGTAGAAATCTTCATTAGTCTTTTTCAATATCTCTTTTGTTCAGTGCTATATTATTTTTTCGTGGAATGCAATGGCAGAACTTACAGTTCCAAAAAAACTTATCCAGCTCGTTAAAGTTTGTGAAATGGCTGTAGATCTAGAGTGCGGATAGGTAACAAGCTCTCAGAGTCGTTTAAAATAAACAGTGGACTGAAACAAGGAGACGCGCTGTCACCTCTTCTTTTTAATATAATCCTGGAAAAAGTAGTAAGAACCGCACAAATTAGAACAGAACTACTGACAGTAAATGGACCAAAATTACTACTAGCATACGCGGATGACATTGACATTATAGGAAATACCGTCACCAATGTAAAAGAAACCAAATATATGTGCATTAACAGACAAAAGAGACGAGATAGAATAGGACAAAATGTAACAATAGACCCCTATAACTTTGAAAGAGTGGAGAGTTTTAAATATCTCGGAGCGACTATCACCACAGATAACGATATCACGGAAGAGATAAAAGGGAGAATTCAGGCAGCAAACAGATGTATGTATAGCCTCCACAACACTATTAAATCCAAGACCTAACACGAACATCAAAAATCAGGATATATAAAACAGTAATTAGACCGGTGCTCATGTATGGGTGTGAGACGTGGACGCTGACAAAAGCAATGGAAAGTAAACTAGATACTTTGAGAGAAAAATCCTCAGAAAGATCTTCGGTCCCTATCACGATCCGAATAGTAACTAATACCGAATGAGAACAAATGCCGAGGTCAAACAAATGTATAGTGCTAGCGACGTAGTCCAAGAGATTAAATCCCAACGTCTAAGATGGGCTGGCCATGTTCATAGGCTCCCTAATAACCGCCTTACCAAGTTAATCTGGGAAGAAGTCCCGACAGGGAGAAGGCCCTTAGGACGTCCACGAATGCGATGGAGAGATAATATATGGTCAGATTTGAGAACAATGGGGCTACACACTGACTTAAACATCATGGACAACCGTTCGAGATGGAAGCAGGTTGTGCAGTCAGCCAAGACCCACCCCGGGTTGTAGTGCTACTAGAAGAAGAAGAAGATATTATTTTTTCTCCCTTTTTAGTTCCTATTTTATTCGTCATCGCTTATTTGAAAATTTATATTTAGTATTAAGCTTATTATTTGCATATATAAGATACATTTTCTGTACAAATTGGTGGAATTTTTAAGTTGAAGCGAATAATACGCGTAACGCCTTAAGAGTTTTCTTTATAGAAGATTTACATAGACTTTGATTATATTCCACAAACCAAAAACGTCCCTTCAAAGATATTTGCCAATATCTCAATATCTTTCTTCGAATTTTCAAAGCGTAAAATGTGACGGTGATCCCAGAGGATTTAAGTTCGTAGGAGTTTTATGAGAAAAGTGGATATTGTACTTTTTGGTAAGAATGTTCTCTGCTTATTTAATATATTAAGAAATAAAAAAAATTTGTGTACCTGCGTTATTTATGGAAACATTCAATAAAATACTTTTACATGTTTTTTCCGCCGAAATCTTCGTATTTAGTGGACGTTGGTGACTATTTTTTCCATTTCTCTTGTTAGCAACCTTCGAAAACATATATATATATATATATATATATATATATATATATATATATATATATATATATATATATATATATATATATATATATATATATATATATATATATATATATATATATATATATAGTAAACTCTTAAATATTGGGGAAATCTGCAAGAAACACTCTAATGAGTATCAATTGTTTCGCCGAACGTTTTCACCAAAGAGAATTAATTTGGCTTCTTCAGGGCTGAAAGAGAATAAATTATAATTAGTTACCATATATTATCTATTAAAAAACATTATTGATTTTACCGTAACTTAGAATTGTTGAGTTAGGATGTTAAAAAACTTAGCTAGTAACAACATTGTGGTGTTTTTTGTTACTATGTACAAAAAAAGTTTTTTTTTTAACGTTGGAAATGTATGGTAGCTTTGAACTTAAAACGCAAAGGTTTACCCAAGGTTAATCGAAAAACCCAATATAACTACATTTATGTCATAGTAGTAGAGTCAAATATATCTGTCAATCCAGAGATGACACGTAAGAGGAAGAGCGATTACGAAAAATGGAAAAAAACATCCAGAAACGATAAAGGTATGTCTAATCATTAAACGCAATCAAGCACTTAACAATTTTGATTGCTGCAACAAATTGTTAATAGGTGGGTGGAAGTTTGATATGTTAGAAGTTACTGCATATGTTCATTCGAGTTATGAATTGTTTTTAAGTGATATGATAATGTCGGATTTTAAAATATAAAGCTTGAAAGTTGGCTGTAAAAACATGACTAGCTTAGTACCACTTACTAAAGTTTTTCATAAAATTGAGAAATTCCTATTGAAAATTCTGACTATTGACTTGAACGAATAGACTATTCGTTGAATTTGTTCATGCAAGCCAAAGGTCTTCCTTTGTACCCTAACTGTCATCACCGGGATGAATACCAGTGCCAGCTTTTAACAATGCATAATGTCATGGAGTTCCACAAGCCTTTTACTCCATCCCAGAAAAAAAAAGCAAGCAAGATGCGTTCATTTTGAAATACTGTCGAGCTGACCTACCCAACCCCAAAAGAATGAAGGTTGAGCCTATAAAGTGAAAAGCCATATTCGGTTGTAAGCCACGCTAGCAATAATCCCAACATTTGCAGGGATGGTTTTCTCAAGGTGTTGAGCCTATTACTAAGCATAGAATTATAGAAGTGTTCCGAAAATTCAAGAACGGTGTATCTTATATCTCAGTGGAAATACGAGGCGGAAACCACAAGGTAGTTAAGTTTGCTCCGAAAAGAGAAGAAGTAAAAAAATTAATATGTAGTTTTCAAGCTATTGAATCGCATTATTCGCAACATCACTCATCAGGTAGGTGATGGTAGGTGTCCACCTACCATCAGACATGAATATCTCCAAAACGTGGAAAATGTATAATAAAGAAGAATCTGAGAAATTTACTCAGGGATTTGTCAGGAAAATATTTTGCTCAGATTTCAACATCTTACCCTAGCATGGATTCTCTTACCCTAGCATGGATGAATGTAGTACTTGCCTAGAATTACAAAACCTTATCCAAGTAAAAAAAAACGAAGGATGGAAAAAGGTGTCTTAAAACGAAAAAGAAGTTACACAAGAAATAGGCCCAAGCCAACACCTGCGCGAAAAATCACAAAGATGTTTTATTTTGAGTTTTGATTATCAGAACCTTGTTTTGCCAAAAGTAACTGATCAAACTGCGTACTGTTCACGACAGTTTTACTGTTATAAGCTTTCACTAGTTAAAGGATTGTCAAATGAATCCCTAAATCTCAGTATTGTCTCAATTTATACCTAGACGGAAGACGAAGCACAAAAATCATCCAACAAGGTTACTTCCATTTTATTCAGTGAGTTGAGATCAGCTGATCTCTCAGGATATAACTCAAACTACAATTTTTTAAATCATATTGCGCCGATTCTGCTAGTAAAACCAAGTGAGAGGTAGATTTCATACAACCTAAAGAAATTCATAAGCCTTCAAAAAATACTGTGTTAAGTTTATTAATGCATTTCTGAGATGTAGGTCCGAATAAGAATGAACCACAGTCTAAACCAGTTCTTATTAAAGCATTAAAGACTATTAAAAGAGTCCTAGGGTCTGCACCCCACCATACTCTGCAAATTGCATGTAAAATATTAATATTTTTCTTTGTTTTAACTAAAATGTTATCAACATGTTTGCCCCACTTGAGATGAATTTGAAAAATTATGCCTAAAAATGAAACTTGATCTTTTAATGGTATAATTGTGTTACTAAGTTTGATATCTGGGGTAATAATTTTGCGTTTTCCCTTTATAAAACCATATAGCTTCAAATTTGTCCATAGAAAGAGATAGGTCATGTTCTAACAACCATTCTTGTACATTGTGCAATGCCATATTAACTTTATTACCAATTTGTTGGATAACTGATCTTTTCCAGTGTTCATTTACTATTATTTATTTCTCTTTGCGTTTGCCATGTTGCTATGTTTTTCTGGAATTGACTTCCATTTTGCTACTGTTCCTGACCTACTGTTCCTATATTTTGGTTATTGTTATTTCTTCGATCTATCCTTATTCGGATATTTAAGTTCTTACCGTGTTTGTATATTTAATACTTCGACTTTTTATGACACAATTTTATTTTGATCCATTTCTTAAGAAAGGAAGATAAATTTCTGTACTATAAAAATATATTTTAAGCACTTTCTCCACACCCTTACAAATACTATTTTTAAAACCTCCAAATAGAACCAAAGGAATAGATTATATTAGCCTCCTACTAAAACAAACACACCTCAACGTAAAAGCATTTGCCAAAAACACGCAATTCTCCATTAAGCTAACAAAATCGCTTAACTAATTTCCGATGCGTAAAGAACTTTCTACAAACTTTTACACTTTTACACCCACACGACATCAAAACAGTATTAAACTAGCTATTAGTTATACTCGATTTGGAAATTAATGATAATACAGTTTTATGGCCCAATATTAGAACAGTCTTTACACAGGACTGCTCCCAGCAGAAAAATTATAAAAATAATATATATTAATAAACAAATAATAGATGTTTAAAGAGAGTCTTTAAAAACAGGCCGTACATGATGCCTAGCAGAAATACTTTCGTCAAAAATACTTTTCATTTCATCGAACTTCTTAACACTTACGCTGCTAACTTTAAATTGCGACATTTGCCAGGAGCGGTAATGTTTTGTGGTGGTTGTGATTAGGGGTTAACGTCAGAATTTCATTTTTATGTGTGACACAAAAAACATGATGACGCTTAAGTGTTTTTGACGCGTGACTCCGATCGGCGCCATGCGCACCTTGTTAAAAATTCCTTGCTCAATAGCAGAGAGAGTCACATATATTTTAGAGTCACATATATTTTAGCATCTTTTAAGAAGAATACAGGTATTAGTAACTGTAACAACATCGGTTAAGAAAATATGCTCAAACACGAAAACAGCCAAAACATCTAAACTCCAACCTAATACAATTAAACTACTCCAAGAAAGACGAAACAGAACAGATCGAACTTCGGACAGCTTCAAAAGTTTAAACAAAAACGTGAAGAAAGAAATTAGGAACGATCATAGAGACTATAATAACAATCTAATAAAAAATATAATATAAGATAACTGCAACATGAAAGTGCTCAAAGCAAAAATCTCAAGCGGCACAACAAAAATCATAGAAATAAAAAATGAGAAAAACGTCACCGTCAGAGATAGAAAGAAAATAAGCGAGGCCATCGAAAAATTCTACACTAAACTATACTCGGTAAATACACAACCACAACAACCACGTACTGAACGAACAATAATTAACACCAGCTCAGAAGATATACCGGACATAATCGGCTATGAAATAAGAATGGCCCTAAATCAACTAAAAACGAATAAATGTCCAGGAGAGGATAAGATTACAGTTGAAATTTTGAAAATTGGTGGCAGAAAAATGGAACAGGTATTAAATATTTTATTTAATAAAGTAATTGATGAAGGAAAGATTCCTCAAGAATGGCACAACTCCGAGGTCATTTTACTATTCAAGAAAGGAGACAAAGCAAACATCGAGAATTACCGACCAATATCCTTGATATCACATATGTATAAATTACTAACTAAAATCATAACCAACCGCCTAACAGATAAGCTCGATTTCTATCAACATATCGAGCAGGATTCAGAAAACATTTTAATACCATAGACCACTTGCACACCGTAAGAACACTGATAGAAAAATGCACCGAGTATAATGTTCCAATTCATATGGCGTTCGTCGATTTCCATAAAGCATTCGATTCCATCGAATTATGGACAGTGCTTGAATCTCTAGAAAATGCACGCATAGATTCAAGATACACTAACATAATTAAAAACATATATGAAAATGCCACCATGCATATAAAGCTGGACGAAAGCACAAAAACTAATCCCATAAGACTACAACGGCGAGTAAGACAAGGAGACACCATCTCTTCCAAACTATTTACCCTTGCTCTAGAAGATATTTTTAAGAAACTGGAATGGAACAGTAAGGGTATCAACGTCGATGGATCATACTTAAACCACTCGAGAATCGCAGATGACATAGTTTTAATAGCCGATAATATCCAAGAACTAAATGATATGTTACAACAATTAAATGCAGTTTCAGGAGCGGTAGGCTTAAAAATGACTACAGTAAAACAAAATACTGAGCCAAGACCAGACAAATATAACAATACAAAATCATACCATAGAAAATGTTGAACATTATGTATATCTAGGTCATGTTATCAAACTAGGAAAACCAAATCAAGATGCTGAAACTAAAAGAAGAACACAACTGGCATGGGGCGCTTTCGGCAAACTAGCACATATCTTGAAAAACACCTCCATTCCTATAAACTTAAAGAAACAGGTGTATAACACATGCATACTACCAGTTTGTGCCTATTGCTTGGAGACAGTAGCCCTTACCAAAAAATCTGCTAAAAAATTAGAAACAACGCAAAGAGCAATGGAACGAATCATGCTTGGAATATCACTAAGAGACAAGTGGTAAGTATGGAATGTACCTACTTGTCTGCTGTTAGATAAAGACATAAAAGCAACAACATGAACAAAATATTTTTATTTAGAAACAAAACTAACAGAAAAAACTAACTTATTGTAAATACTATAAACAAAGTAACAAAATCTATTACTCCACATGGTCATTGTCGGAATATAACAACATAAAACGTCTTAGGCCTGATAGGCCCAACTTATACTCTGTAGGGTTAAACGTTTAGATCAATTGTAATGAAAGTTTCACCATTTTTTAAGAAATATTACAAGTGCCTCATATTTGTTTCCCAAATTTAAAATCGAAATTTGATGCTGCAGATTGTGAATATTACGCTCTAACAATAAAAATTTCATGCTGACCGGTCAATGGAAGTGATACATGTAAAAGATGGGAAAAATCGAGCAAAGGCGATTGATTCCACGGGTCTACAAAAAAAAATTGTTTGAAAGATGTTTTTAATTTGACAAGTGATTTTATATAATTTTTCCGCAAATCGCCAGGAATGTCAAAATTTCTTGAAGAAAAAGTCAGGACTTCCTTACTGTAAGGAAATGTCATTTCCTTACTGTAAGGAAATGATATTTCCGTACAGTTGTTAGTGTTCTACATAAATGATAGAAAACACATTGCTTATAAGGAATTAATTTATATTTTGAAAACATCAAGTCATTGCTGAATACATTTTTAAGATCAATTTGTTATATTTACAGTAATTTGACAGTTAGTACAATTATTGAACATTGGAGGAACACTCTTAGAACTATGAGAAACATTTTGGACAACATGCAGGGTGGAAGTGTCATTTTGTTGAATATTTTGTACTGTGAAAATTTTATTTACCACCTCAACCTTATTGTTAAGCGATTCTTCGATATATCCTTCAGCAACGTTTGATGACTTCCATCCGCCATGCCTCTTTAAACTAGTTATGTCGGCACCAGAGTCAACCAATATTGTTGCAGAAGACCGACGAAAGCAGTGACCAGTATATTCTGTCGGATTTACCAAGTTCAAATAAGTAGCAATTATTTTGGGCATTTTTCTAAATTGATGAATTCCTACCACTTGTCTACAACCCTTTCCGCTTTGATATTTAAAGAAAAATCGGTCACTGTTCATATTTTCTGGTCTTAACGAAACATACTTTCGATAAACATTCAAGTAGATCTGATTAATTATAAATGATCTTGGTTTGTTGGTTTTCGAATCAGGTATGCTGATTAAAAGCTTAGATTCTAAGTCTTCTATATCGTGTACAGTCATTCGGACTAACTCATCCATTCTACAGGCCCCAGAAATACCAAATATTACAGGCACCTAAAAAATAAATACAGCTATAATCTAAATAGAAATTAAAACCTTGCAAATTACCTTAATCATTAAATTTTCTTTATCTGGAGCTTTCTGGATAAATTTTTCAATTTCTTCCTTCGTTAAAATCTTAGATTTCTTTGCCCTATAACCTTGAGCTTGCCGTTTCAATAAAGAACGAAGTTTTGAGTATGTAGATATATCTACATTGTGTTGAAGTGCAAGGGTTGACTTCAGCATTGAATAATTGGCCCCTAATGTTGAAGATTTCATCTTTAAACAAAGGTCTAGGAAGTATGCCATTACAACATTTTCTGAGAAAGAACTCGTATTTTTACTCATGCGATAATCCATAAAACGTCTGTATGCATTTTCGTACTTTTCTCTTGATTTCTTTGGCAATAATTCTAATGAAGCAGTATTCACTGCCTCAACCAGCTCTGGAGGAGTCCCAGGAATGGAAATTTCATCATCACTTATCATTTTACTTTCGAGAACACCAGCAATTAAATTTATAAGCGTCAAGTTTGACAATTCAACCTCAATACGTTTTCATAGTAACCCCAGTAATTTTATTAGGAATTTCAAAGCACCATTTATTTGGGAATAAAATTATCGCGTTTTTTTTAAATCAATCAATATCTGTCGAATTTTAAACGATTTGCGGAAAAATAGTATGTTTACCTCGTAGCAAAAACCACATTCCTGGTTTCTGTGTTGCTAAGTCTCGGCTTGCGCCTCGACTTAGCAATCTTCACAGTCGTCCAGAAATGTTAAGCTTTTCCTACCCGGTAAACAATGTACTATTGTTGCGCTGATTCCAAATGTGCAAACCAATTTTTTCTATCACGTAAGATATTTTATCAAATTAAAAAATAAAACAAAAACCACTAAATGTGCTTCTAAATACATTTATAAGTATAATACATTACTAAATAAGAGTAATGCTCAAAATAAAGAAAACTACATATTTTGTATGCACAACTTAATGAAATATTTTCCTTTTTGTCAAAAAACTGCGTTTGGTAGGAATTTTTATATAAATTTTGTCAGTATTATCACGTTGTAGTATCCGACAGTAGTCTGCCATCATGAATACGCTCCATTTACCCTTGATCTTATGTCTTTCCATCTGCTTAATGTCTTTGTGGAAACGTTCCCCTTGCTCTTCGCTAACAGGTCCAACATTTCCTGGAAATTGGTCTAGGTGAGCGAATAAAAAATGTACTTTTAAACTCATATTGCATCCTAGAATACGAAAATTTTGTAGCATTTGTATGACAATGTTCACATAGTCTGGAACTTTCCAACAAAAACTCCTTCTTTTAATTTTGCATCGGACAACTTGGGACATTTTGAACAAATATATTTAAAACATTCTCCGTTTTTGTCAATAGCTTTAACAAACTGTTTCATCAAACCTAATTTTATATGCAGGGAGGACAATAAAATTCTTTCACGATGAACTAAGGTATTGTGTTTTATGTTTTTACTTCCTGGGGTGAAGTTATATCTTGTAGGCCATTCTTTTTGGGTCCAATGTTTATCTTGTGCTCGGCTGTCCCATTCACAAATGAAGCAAGGATATTAAGTATAACCTGACTCTTGCCCAAGTAGCATACACAGAACTTTTAGATCTCCACAAAGCATACAGTTACGGTCTCGGTATTTATTTTTTTAGTTCCAAGTTTTCGTATGTTTCTTTAAGGTGAACAGACTGAGCGACCGGAACAGAAGTCAGTGTATTACCATTGTGCAGTAAAACACCTTTTAGACTACTTTTGCTAGAGTCAATAAATAGTCGCCATTCTTCCTTTTCATAAGAGGCAGCTCCTAGCTAAATAATTAAGTCGGAGATATTGTTACAATACACTAAAGAATCTTCTTGAGTAAAATATGGACTGGACATGTCCTTTTCTCGATTTCTGTGGAAACTGGTTGATGTACCTGGAGCCAGCAAATTTTTATCAGGATGTCTAAAGGCTAGAAATTCTGAGTCATCTTTGGGAAGATTTAAGTCTCTTTGATTAAATAGTTGTGGTCCTTCTTCTGCTTCATAAGTAACGTCGGGATCTGTGGACTCAAATTCAGACGGTTCCAAATCAGACAATAACAGATTCTCTAACTCCTTTGGTGGAATAGGTATGGGTACATCAGGGCCATGAGAAATAAGCCTAATAGCAGATTTTAGGTTCGGGTATAAAATACTTCTTTTCTTCTTACCATTAAATCCCTTTAAATCGCAGGAGCAAAAGTAGCAATCATCAGAATGGTTTTGTGGCTCATGCCACACCATAGGAACTCCAAAACTTAATAACTTTTTGTTCCTTTTGTACAACTTCTTAAAGCTTCTATACAAACTTTACATACAATATGTGGTGCTCAAGATTTGTCTTGTTCTCCTATTTTCACTCCAAAATAGGCACATAAATAAGGTTATTTATGTCTTTGTTTTGCAACCACAAAACTGCAACAAATATAACAAAAGCAGTCTGCCTCATTAACACAATGTCTCCTTTCCATAGCTCGAAAAAAGAATAGAATAACAAATAAATAGAACTATTTCGAAACATTGCGATAAACATTCTCGAACCGCTAAAAACAAACAACTGATTTTGATGCCTTTATTTAGGACTGGGAGAGGTGCAGCCGCTTACAGTGTTGCCACAATTCAGAATTTTATTAAAATTATGAATTGTGGCAACACTGTAAGCGGCATATATAAAATTTATTGGACAACTGTTTGTGCCATATATTTACACTTAAAACCGTTTTTCTAATTTTATATGTAAACTTTTCGTATAATCAAGGAATTTTTATAAGATCTCGATTTGCGAAAAATTGACAGGTGATAGAAAAAAACTAATGTCAATTTCGGATTCAAGAGGTCAAAATTACCTAATACGGGCTTTACACCAACAATAAATTCATGAAGAAATTCGTGAAGTCGCTTCAAGGTCAAATTTGACCGGTGTAAAGCACAATTTGACATCAAATTTTGCCGTGAATAAATTCATGAATAACTTCGTGAAGAAATTGACGAAATAGAACATGTTCTATTTTTCTCATTTATTGGACGTGAATTCAGTATCGCCAAATTGAACTTTGCATTTTTAAGTCGTGTGTCAAGTAATAAGTAATAGTTATGGAAAAGAGGTTAGTTATTCTATAATAAAAAACAGAAAATAATATTATGTATTTTTTTAGGAAAAACATAAAATTTAGAGGCAGAAAACTCTAGTTTATATTAAAATATTGTTTACTTTTCCCTTTCTTACATGTTTTTTTTTTCAAATACTATTTATTTAACGCTTTGAGGATATATAGTAAATATTTGTTAATAAAAGATTATATAATTCTACCTTTTTCTTCACTCCTATCTTTTACTTGGTCTAGTCGAAAGTTTAAAAATGGATTAATCAACGTTTTCCAAGAGATATGGATGCTATTTATTTCTGAAACAGGAAAGGATGGTCTTCTTTGAAATGCCAAGTATTATAAGATTGCAAAATAAAAAGTATGGAGTGATATAGTACCTAGGCTGTCACATTCCGCTCATGATTCTCAAAAACAGCAACTTTCAAAAAAAAAAGAATTTAGACATTTTAAATTCTGATAGTTTGGTGATACTGGATATATTTTCCTGTTGAACCAAGTATGAATAATATTGTATTATTGATAGGATTTTTAAATTAACTTTGCGTTGAGTCCACTCATCTATTTTTTTGAACCAGGTATGAATAATTCTATATTATTGATTAGATTTTAAATTCACATTCAGACTGTCCACTAAAACAATTCACTAAGATATCCTGAAATTTTGTGCAATGAATTCCAGATATTTAACAGAATGTGTATGGAAGAAGAAAGTTTCCAATTTTAGCCAATGAAAGTGGCTGTATAGTTGAAATGATTCAATTAAAAAATCAAAGTGGAGACAATTTTGAAGATGAATTGCTAAATAAAGACGTTATTGAACTTCCTTAAGTTGAAGGTGTTTGAGAACCCTATAAAATATTTTTGTGTTATGGGAAAACCTCGGAGAATCATTAATATACATAGAACATTTTTTTATTAAATTTTTCTTTGTATAATTTAATTTTTAAACCTAATTAAAAATATTTCTTTTCAATGCATGTCTTCAACACAATTTCATTTTTCTGACATGTTTCTGTTGTGCTCTTTTTCTACATGAAGCCGTTGGCCTGCTACTAATTTTGTTCTTTCTTATTCATTCTTCTTATTCTCCTACTTTAGATATTATTCATAGTTTTCTTCTCAAATTGACTATCTTCCTTTAAAAGTGCAGGATTCCATATCCTACGGATAAAATCTGTACAGTTTTTATTTAGAAAAAAATCATAGTTGTTTGTGTATAACAAATATTAAAACTAGCTTTTATTCCTGTTATTATGATTCTTCATTTATTATTTAAATTATATAATATTTAAAAATTATTGTATGTTTATACACCTATTTAGTTTAGTCCTAACCTACCCTACTATTCAATAAAGCAAATTATACCTAATATATGTTAAAGACAAATCATTAAAATTCTAAAGGATCAGCTCACAAACTAGTGGTAAAGTATTGCTGGTTATTTCCATGTTTTATTTATTTTAAGTATTCATTTCTTTACAATATATCTTTGTGATTAGAATTGTACACATCTCAATATTCTAACAATAAACATAGCTATTTGTTTATATTAGGTAAATATCTCTTGAGAAGATATTACGAATAGTGGTTAAAAGATTATAAAAAGTATTGTAGCTTTCTCTCTTCTTTACTTCTGCTTGGTTGGGGCAGGTATTGTATTTAAATAAAGGCTTTCATCATTCTAAAAGTCACAATGAATTGATAAACATTTATACTAACTACAGTTAATTTTTAGTATGTAATGAATGCTAGATTTTCTTGTTCTATCATATAAAAAAATCAAATTACCACTTTTTCTGTTTCTTTAGCTATGTTGTCCTTATTAAATTATCTACTATGTCTAAAATAAAAAGTTTTCACTAATGTAATTTCCACTTATTTTTACCTCTTGTTCAAGCTCTTACTCTTTACCAAATTCAGCATATTTTTTTGTACAATATTAATCACTATTTTCTTTTTAAAACGATATTATTTTCTGATTACGATTATATTTCCAAATCCAAATATATATTTATTCAAATACACAACAATAAATAACATCCAATAATAAAACCATTGGTACTACTGAAATAATGACACTTGATGTAAAAATTTATTTGAAGTCAAAGAAACTTTTACGTCCAAGAAATTCACGAATTTATTGACACAGAAATTGATGAATAAATTCATGAATTTCTTCGTGAATTTATTGTTGGTGTAAAGCCCGTATAACAAAGAATGTTTACTTTAAAACATCAAATTCATTGTTGACCTGTGTGCGGCAAAATATAACAACTGCCTATGAAAGCAGCACTCTTCACTTTTAAAAGGCATTTTAATTTTTAATCAAAATTTTGGATTAATTAATAGAGGGTTACGATAAAATAAATCAAAACCTCGATATAAATTTATCTTGAGTAAACAATTTCTTTAATATCACACGTAAGAAATTTTGGAAACGCGCATAAATCTTTCCAAATTTTTACCTTGACATTATTCGGACCAGACGCTTCTAAACGTCGTCAATAACTCCAACTCCAACTCCAACCCTGGCCCGCGTACAAGCAAAATCTAGACACCCAGCTGAAGGGGAGGCTCACTGCAGTGATCAGCGCCGTTCTGACATCGCGGGCCTTAGACCGTTTAACAGTCAATTGTATCGCTAAAAAACAATGTCAATCGCTAAAAACAGTGAACATTAGTTTGAATTAGTGACAGTAAAACATACAGAGCAAATTGGCGCTGAATATATCCAGGACCTAAGGTAAATTGTAGCATTTCTTGAATGTAGGTCATAGGGACGCGTTTGCTGAACATCCATGCAGGTGTAAATTCCTCCAAAACATAAAACTTATGATAACAAGAACATATTTGTCTAAATATTTAAGCTCTATAGATTATTTCAAGCGTTACCACCCCATTCGTATCGATTAACTAATAATAGTAATAGTGGCATCGTTCAAGAATTAAAGTTTAATTTCCGTTTGCCGCTTTTTTGTTATGTAAACTCTCTTTCTGTATGTAAACTGCAAGTTACTGCAAACTACTATAATATGCTTCTGTTATTTAAAATTTTATACATTAGAGAGATTCCAGAAGGGTCTATTTTTGTAATCGCATGTTTTATTTGAATGAAAAATTGATTAGAATTGTTGCGCAGGTACGTACTCAGACCTAGGATACTAAAAACTATATTGCACTAATTAAAAAAGACATCGATGTTGGTATTTTATTATTATAAACTTTTTCTTTTATTAAAAGTATCAGGTCCTGCTTAAATTTATTGAGGAGTTTACTAGGCTATTCATCATCATCCAGGCCCATTTTCACATCCATTGTTGGATATATGCCTTCTCCAAACGTCTCCAGTTCTCTCTATCTCTAGCTGCTGCAATCCAGTTTGTTTTTATTCTCCTTAGGTCGTCGGTTCATCGGGTGGGTGGTCTGCCTCGACTTCGCTTGTCGGCTCTTGGTCTCCACTCCAATAATCTCTTCATCCATCTTCCGTCTTCCATTCTAGCAACATGTCCAGCCCACCTCCACTTTTGTTTATTGATTCGCAGTATAATATCGTCTACGCCAGTTTGTCGACGTATCTCCTCATTTATCACGCGATCTTTCAAGGTCAGGCCCAGCATTGATCTCTCCATTCGCCTTTGTGTTACCCTCAGTTTTTCGGCAGTAACTTTCGTTAAAGTTAGGGTCTCTGCTCCGTAGGTCAAGACTGGTAAGATGCATTGGTTAAATGCCCTCCTTTTCAGGTGAATTGGGATATTTGTTTTAAAAATGTCTCTCATCCTTCCATATGCCGCCCATCCCAACGTGATTCGTCTATTTAGCTCGCAGGTTTGGTTGTCTCTGGTTATTCTAATTTCATGACCCAAGTATGTGTATTTATCGATTAATTCTACCTTGTTGTTATTGATCTGTATCTCTTCGCTAGGAACCATATTGGTCATCATTTTGGTTTTCTCGAAATTTATCTCCAGCCCAGTTTCTTCTATGTCATTCAGTTCTTAGAGCATGTCTTTGATCTCTCCCAGATTATCTGACAGAAGCACGATATCGTCCGCAAAACGTAGATGGTTTAATCTTTCTTCATCGATAGATATTGATTTCTGTTGCCATGTTAGTCTTTTAAATGCATGCTCAAGAACGGTAATGAACAGCTTTGGTGACATGGTATCACCTTGCCTGACTCCCCTTTTTATCTTTATTTTATTAGTTGCAGAATGTAGACTTATGGTTGTTGTGTCATTTTCATATATATTTTTAACTATATTACAATATCTGTGGTCGACCCTGCAATCTTGTAGTGGTCTTAAGATGGACGGTAGTTCCACTGTATCAAACACCTTTTTAAAGTCTACAAATATCAATGCCAAGGGACGGTTATATTCGTTAGTTTTTTCTATCAAGGTTTTTAGGCACTGCAGGTAATCGTTTTTGTCGTAATTAGGGAGGAAACCGGCTTGTTCCCGAGGTTGGTAAAAATCCAGCTTAGTTTCTAATCTGTTCGTTATTATTCGGGTGTATAATTTATAAAGATGGTTAAGGAGACGCATTGGTCTGTATCGTTCCAGGTCTGCTAGATCTCCCTTCTTGTGTAAGAGTACAGTTATTGAATTAGTCCACTTTGTTGGGATATTTTGATTCCATAGGCATAGATTAAAGAGCTTTTGAATTTTGGCTATCAGTACTGAGCCTCCTATCTTTATCGCTTCCGTAACGACACCGTCCTCCCCCAGAGCTTTGTTATTATTCATCTTTTTTAGAGCCTTGTAAATTTCGTCCAAGGAGATTTCTGGGATATCTTCGGAACTCTGATTTTGAACCTTCCTCTGTTGATATTCAACTATATCTAGAGTCGATTGGTTGCTATATAATGTCTCAGATAATGATTGCACAATTTGTAACAAATGTTCTCTGTTCGATGTGATGTTGCCATTTCTATCCTTGAGTTTGACTATTTGTTTATTTCCATTCGTGAGTTTGCGTCTCATTATTTTCATACTCTTATTTACCCCAATGGTTTTGATGATTTTCTCATCTTTGTATTTTCTAAGGTCTCTTCTGATTTCCTTTGATACTTCCTTGTTCATTCTATTTATATCGTCGTTACTAGAGTTTTCGTCGCTTCTCAGTATTCTTCTTTGTTCCATTTTTTTCTGTGTTTCCAGACTAATTTTTTTGGGCAGCATTTCTTTTGAGCTTCTGTTATTTCTTCTACTATTATGTCATTTAGGATGTTAATATCATTTGCTGATGATTTTTCTTGAAGGAATTTACCGATATGATCTTCAAAATTTTGTTCGTTGCTTGGATGTGTCCATATGTTTATTTTCTTCTTTTTTATCATATGGTGTCGTTCATAGTTGGTATTTAACACAGTGGTGGCTCTCACCATACGATGGTCGCTTGATTTCGCAAATTTATTTAGCACTGCCACATCTGTAAATATGTATCTTTTATTAGTGATAAAGTAATCGATCTTGTTTGTCGTCTTTCCATCTGGGCTTTTCCACGTCCATTTGCGGTGAGTTTTCTTGTAGTGGTAACTGTTCATTAGGAACAGGTTTTTCTCTAGTAGGAAGTGTCGCCACGGTCGTTCCGTCCCTGACTTCCAAAATTTCCAAGAGCAGTTTCTGCTGGATCCAGTTTTGTTCCTATTTTGGCGCCAAAATAGGAAAAAAATTACTAGGCTATTGCTAAGCCCAAATTTTGTTTGTAGAAATTGTTATTTAACTAAAAATGTATTGTCATCTTCTTTATCTTCCTCTTTATAAGCAATTCTGCTTGTTAATTGTATTCCTCTTTGGAAGGTTGTCACTCCATCTTTTCCGTGGTCGTCCATTACTTCTTCTGTCGATTGGTGACTTATCATTTGCTATTTTGACGACACAGGTCTCCTCCATTCTGCTTATGAGGTTATTACATTCTTGTTTTAAATTTTGTGTCCACTGATTTATACACTGTAAATACATTTTCTTCTAATGTCTTCACTTCTCTTTCGATCTCTCAGATTCTTTTATGGCTCTCATATGTTTGGCTTCTATTAGTAATGATTTATTTGGTTTACTGTTTGTCCATCTGGTGATACCCAGGTACCTTTATGAATTTCTTTGTGATCAAAATAAGTGCTCATAATTCGCATATTGTGTTCGAAAGCAAATTCTATTTAAAAATATTTAATATTTTATATATATATATATATATATATATATATATATATATATTATTTATTTATACAAATAAAAAATATTTGAGAAACACAATTCGCTAAGGATTTCTGCTTAGTTGTAAAAGACATGTCGTGGAATGCAAATTTTAGATTCCCCATGTCTCTTTTAACATCTTTTATCAACGTCTGTTTGCCTTGCAATTCTTAGAAGGCTCAGATTATAAAGCAGAAATCTGAATTGTGTTTCGAAACTATTTTACGATTGTTTAATTAGATGTCGCTACTGCGTCCGTATTGAAGCCATGTTATTGTTGCTTCTTAAAGGCAGAAAATATTGATTTTTCACGTTGAGAAACCCTATGAATAGCTCTTCTGACGAGACCTATTAGGTCGAAATACGTATCAAGAGATACATAGGATTTGTTTGCGTGAAATCAAATATTTGCTGCCTTTTCTCAAAAAATATTTGTATTTAAATATCTTCTTGACATAACCAGTTCAACCAACATGCATTGTTTTATTTTATTTTAATGACATTGACTCTCTAAATTGAAAACAATTTCTAATTTTCTATTTAAAATAATATTGTTCCAAAAAAAGTAACTGCCAATGTGATTTGTCTAAATAAAAACCAATACACATAAATGGATAACATCCAACTTGCTATTAGTCAAACAAATTTAGAACAGGTTTTTTACTCCCGCTATTAGTAAAACTAGTTTTAAGTTCTTTCATTTTTATTGGTAAATCAATATATTTGGGTATGGCTTTGTGTTACTGGTCATACCAGTAACAAATAGGCTGTTTTGTCCAAACCAAAACAAATAAAGATATAAATCGATAACACTGAACTTGCTATTAGTCAAATGAATTTGGAACAGGTTTTATACTCGCCTTATCAGTAATCCTACTTTTAAGTTCTTACATTTTTATTGGTGAATTAATAATTTTGGGTACGGCTGTATGTACTAGTCATACCACTAACGAATAGCTGTCGAATGTATTGTTTTTTGTAAAGCTGAAATATTATTTGATAAAAAGATAAACCAATAAAAACGAACTTGCCTTTAAGGCGTGTAACTTTTTTATACAGTGAAGTTATAAAGTTGCGTTCAGGTCATCCTTGTGAATATTTGCAGTGTTGTCAGATGGTTCATGAAGTATGAAAATTAGGAAAAAAAGACTGAAGTAAACAAAAAAGGTGAAGGTAGCAAATTTCACACTAAAATCTTTCTTATATCATACTCTGGTGTTCATCTGCTAGACTTATCGTCTGATTTATTAGAACTTGTAAAGTTTTGGCATAGTATTTAACAAGTTTATACCTCTGTGGTTTTATGACTGTTTTGTATCTTCTTTTTTGAATAGTAGAGTTAATTCGCTCATTTTCCATTCTTCCGGTATTTTATTATGTTTTATAATTTTGTTAATTATTGTTGTTAATTGTTCTGTCATTGCTGCTCATCAATATTACAGTAATTCGTTTGGTATCCCGTCTTTACCTACTGCTTTTCTGTTCTTCAGCTTTTCAAGTATTTTACGAAGTTCCTGTACATTTATATGCTTCATTTTAGGTAATTTCTGTTGTTTCCGGTTCTAGCGTCGTATATTTTTCCTTTGCATAGAGGATACCTGATGGTAGTCAATCCATGTATCCTTTTCTATGTGTTTTGGTTCTATTGGTTCATTTACCTTCATTTTTTGACCTCTACCTGAAAAGGAAATATTAAGCGCCATATTTTATTTTGCAGACCATAAAAATCATGTTCCATTTCTTTCGAAAAGCATCCAGTGATCATTTTTTATTTGTCTAACAGGGCATGTGTTTCGTTTCTAATTGTCTTGTAATGATGGTATGCCTCTTGTGTTTTGGTTGACAGGTATTTCAGATAACCAAACCTAGAAATAAGAAAAAGAACAGGAGTCACAGATGCAGTTAAAAAAATAGCAAGGGCTAAATGAACTTGGGCGGGACATGTTGCCAGATTAACGGCTGACAGATGGACCAAACAGATTCTGGAATGGCGACCACGGCAAGATGCATATCGAAGCAGAGGACGACCACCGACTAGATGAACGGATGATATCAAGCGCATCACCACAAACTGGATGCAAGAAGCTCAAGACACAAATAGGTGTGGACAAATGTGTGTGGATAGGACAAATATAGGCTAATTGGATACTAAGGTGTTATCAACAACCATAACACATACTTTCAGTGCGATTAAAATTGTAGCTATTATATAGCTTAGTATAATATTCTATGCTTATGGTGCCCTATACAATTAGTGGATGTTGGCGACAATTCTGGAATACTCCTCTCGATCGTGTGTGGCTCTAAAGAGTGCATGGACATCGAGGTTCCTTATGTTTTAAAGCCATGAGTATTTTTTTCTTCCGATGCCCCGTTTTCTTTCTATTTTCCACTCCATAATCAGCTTTAAGAACTGGTACTTGGAATTTCGAAATATATGACCCAAATAAGCAGTTTTTCTTCTTTTTATTATTGGCACCAACTCTCGTTATCTGCCCATTCGATTTAATACTTCGACATTTGTTGTGCGATCTGTCCAGTGAATTTTAGGTAGTCTTCTAAATACCCACATTTCAAAGGCCTCCGATCGGTTCATCAGATTGGCCTTTATGGTCCAGGTTTCTACACCATATAGTAGTATGGAGTAAATATAACATTTTACAAAGCGATATCGATACGTTAAGTTAAGGCTGTCGTTGCTTAGCAAGGTTCTCATATTAGTAGGGGAGAGTCCCACAGTACCGGCCGGCATACAGTACCGGCCACTTAAAAGTTCTACAAACTTATAATAGATGGTACGGTGATGATTATCGGTTTTAGTGCGAAACACTCCTATAAGTACAAGCCCAGCGCGGTGTCAACTTGTCAGGATTCTTGTCAGTGCAAAGATTTGTGTTGGGCATCATAGACGTACACTGCATATTTAAAATTCTGTTGGTGATTTTCAACTTTTAAAGATCCAGTTTAAAACAAATAACTCCTGGTATGTATAGTGTACTTATATAACTATAAAAAAGTATACTTTAAATCAATATTTGTGCGTTTGTTTTTACCTGTAAACAAACTTTTTTTTTTCGTTTCCTCCAGTACCGGCCACTGCATTGTCCTGCAGTACCGGCCAATAATAAAGTTCGTTTTTAAAAGATTTCTTTTACCTACAGGTACGCAAAAATGCCAAGTGATAAAAATAATGTTCATGCGAACATGCGAAAAGCCGTGGAAAAGGTACTGAATAATGAGATGAGTGCACGCCAAGCTGCCGAACGCTATCAGATACCACGAACTACATTGAATGACAGAGTAAGTGCTATTAAAAATAATAAAGAGATATCCATTGAGCCAGTTATGGGTCGTTTTCACAATACTTTTTCACCTGAACATGAAGAAACATTGGCGACACATGTTAAAGACTTAGCCAATAGACTAATGCCTTTAAACAGACAAGAATTTTTACGTCTTGCTTTTCGACTGGCAGAGAAGTTGAAGATACCTCACCAGTTTAATAAAGAAAAAGAAATGGCAGGGAAAAACTATTATTATTCTTTTATGAAAAGACATAGTGATTTATCATTGCGGAGTGCTGAATCAACGAGCTTAATGCGAGTTTAGAGACTTTGATACAGAGGTTTAAATTCACTCCTTATAAAATATGGAATTGCGACGAGACTGGTGTCAGCATTGTCCAAATACATGCCAAAGTTTTAGCTACTAAAAACCAAAAACAAGTAAGAAAACTGACTTCAGCAGAACGTGGAAAGAACGTGACGGTGCTTTTTGCAATGAGCGCTGGAGGTCAATTTTTTCCACCATATTTTATATTTCCACGAGTCCGAATAAATACAAGACTAATGGTTAACATTCCAAATGAGAGCGTAGGCGAAGCTCAGCCAAACGGCTGGATGAATGCCGAATTATTTTTAAAATGGATGCATCATTTTGTGCAGTATTCTAATCCTACAGGCGAGAATCCAGTTCTCCTGATTTTAGATGGACATGCGAGTCATAAGGACTTAGATGTTATTGAATTTGCCCGGAAAAATAACATCCATATGCTTAGCACCCCACCACATACAACCCATAAGCTACAGCCACTGGATCGTACGTTCATGAAGCCATTTAAATCTGCTTATAATAATGCATGTGACTTGTGGATGAGATTAAATCCCGGTATTAGAATCAGTGAATACGAGATTGCTGGCTTAGTTGCTTCAGCTTTTAATCAAGTTTCTCGAATGGAAATCGCAGTTAGTGGCTTTCGTTGCACATGCATACACCCCTTTGATAAAAATGTCTTTAATGATTTGGATTTTATTTGTTTTAACATAACCAACATTACAGAACAACAATCAACGTCAGAATCATTGCCTTCATCTTCCCAACTGCTAGAAGCAACACCTTCAACATCAGAACCGTTGCCTTCATCTTCCCAACTGCTAGAACCAACGTCTACTACTCCTGCTCCTGATCTCGTAGCGCATATTACAAATTCTGTGCATTCCGACAACCAAACTACTCTTTGCTAATGGAGAATCACAAATTGCTTTTTTGCGGCAATTAGAATCTCAAGAAGAAGCTACAATTGACCTATCCACAGACAATTTTAAAGCTGCACTTAGAGCAACTGCCCGGCGTCGTAAAGCTGAAAAAAGCGAAATTATAACTGGTTCTCCATACAAAAAAATGCTGGAAGAGAAAAAAGCAGGCAAAACAAGCGTCGAATCACTTAAACGAGGGAAGAATTTACTTGTGGAAAATGACGTTAACAAAAAAAATTAGGTCTCAGGAAAATATGTTCAATAAGGTAAAAGCTTGTTGTCAGGAAGATATGTTAGTAAGAAAAGTAGGAAAAATAAAGACGAAAACCTACCTCCCCCTAGCAGACCGGTTGAAGAAGAGACAGTTTGTCCTTTGTGCACTGAATCTCATGAAGAGGATTGGATACAGTGTGGAAACTGTAATATTTGGGTTCATGAGGCTTTTGCGAACATATCAGAGCTATCCAAATAATATATTTGTGATTTCTGTATATTGTAATTGGTAATATATTTACTGGCCGTTTCTGGAGGCCAATTTTATAAAGTTTGATTTTTCCTTATCTTTAATTTTCATTAATAAAGTGATTATTTTGAAACATTATGATTGTTTATTACTTTCATTGACAGCATAATAGTCCTTTCATACATGACAGGAAGTATTAAACATGTACCTTTTAGCATTTTGATTTTTTTGTTGATAAATCTTAAGGTGACGGTACTGTAGGACTCTCCCCTAAATGCTATTCTGGCTTGCTCAATCCTGCTGCGTATCTCTATGTCTGAACTTGGGAACCTTTTGGACGTTCTTATTGTTAACTCTTATATTTAATTGCATATTTCGTGTTCTACTAACCACCATTAACTTCATCTTGTCTATATTAATCTTCAAGCCCAGTATAATATTGGGTATAGTATTTTTCACGTAAATATTAATAATTCTATTCTCATCTGTATTAGAGAGCACCCATATCTATACACTAAAACTGGAAGTATTAAGGATCTGTCTACCATCATCATTATCTTGGTTTTTGTCCAAGCTAATATTTAAAAGCCGCTGAACCAATTGCAATAAAATTTTATGAATGTGCATTTGTTGGTCCCACTTAGGAAAAAGAATTGTAAATTCAAAATGTTTTATACGACTTCATCTCTACAGTTTTAGTATATTCGATCCATGTAGTTTTAAAATATCTTAAAATGACGTTTAACAAAACCTACCTACCTACTCAAAATTGAAATTTATTTTTTTGTTGCAGTATCGACCAGTACGACCAAACCTATCCCGTGAAAACCCACCGATCTACAAAAAGGAATGTATCAGATCTGGAAAATTTGAAACCATATCTGGACCCCGCGCTCCTAAATGCGTAAGTTTTTTTAAATAAAATGATCTTATTAGCATAACTAAAATATCAGGTTTTTAACGAAGAATATTTATTTTATTTAGAAAAATTTAACAAAAGTACTTTGCGTAAAATCTGTTCTCCTACTACTCCACTTTACACTATTGAATTCCCGGTGAGACCAAATTCTTCATAACTTCAACAGTGAAACTGGATACTACGCGGCTGGTTCATTGAAGAGTGGCTCTATCCTTCCAACTCGGTATAAACATAAACAAAAAGATTACTATTTATTTGATACGCAAATATCTAAGCAGAATCAAGATCAAACGAAATAGCAATTAAAATTATTATAAACAGTTGTTTCCATAGTGATGGGAACTTTTGGGAAGACCAAATGTTGTTGAACAGTTGGAATATTTTATCGTATGTATTTTGGTAAAGATTTTTTAAAAATGTAGAGGGAATATCGTCAGGACCTGCAGCTGAGCTTTTTGTCGAAAAAAATGATATCGTTTAGTTCTTGGAAACTGAAAGGTATAATAATGGGATGATTAGTATTGCAAGTTTTTTGAGTAGCAATTTCGTTATGTGGATTAGTAGGATTATTTGATTTATTAAGAAAGTGTTGGGAAAGCATATCATTGATTTGTTGGTCATCTGTAATTATTTTGTCCTGAATGTTGAGAGCTGGAATTTTGTATGATGTGTAATGTCCTTTCATTCTCTTTATTTTTGATCATACTTGAGTCGATGAGGTATAATCTTTATATCTTTGGTAATAGAGCTGGTAAAATGATTCCATGAATTTTGTTTACTGTTTTTTATTATGCGTTTTGTTTTTGCTCTTTATGAGTCTTTTAAAATATATTAAGTTCGCTAGAGTGCGAGATTTCGCTAGAGTGCGAGATTTCGCTAGAGTGCGAGATTTTCGAAATCTGTTTAAAGCTCTTTTGCTTTCTTCAATTGCTGTTTTGCATGAGTCATTCCACCAGGGAACGTGTTTTTTATTGGGTTAATTTTATATTTCCTGATACATTCCTCTGCGGATGAAACTATGCAATGGTTTCGTTGTTTTATGTCTTCGTCTATGTTGTGTTGATATTTTAGTACATATTTTACAGTTAGTTTGAAGAGTTCCCAATTAGCATCTGAGATTTTCCATCTCGTTTTTGTATATTCCGATTTGGGTGTACACCCAACGGGTGTATTTTGGGATCACATAAGCTTAAGTCTCTTGATGAGAAGCTTCCTGACTGAATATCAAAGTATGTACTATTTCCTGTATATAATAAGTTAATATCAGTATTGTTTAATGATATTTTCGATTATTTTACCTCTACCATATTTATTTTTGGAGCTCCACATAGTGTTGTATGCACTAAAATCTCTAACCATAATAAATGAGCCAGAAATTTGAGATATTAGGTTTTCTAATTAAGTGCTTGTCAATGTATAATTAGGAGGAATATATAAGCTACATATTGTGATTTGTTCTGGACACCATGCTGTTATAGCAACAGCTTCGAATGCAGTGTTTAGGTGAAGTTTACGGTGAAAAATTTCAGTTGATACGAAAATTGATGTTCCTCCGCTAGCGCGTCGGTGTGGAGTTCTGATATGGTGATAACTAACAAAGTTTTTTAGATGAGGGTTGTGTGTTTTTGTAAATTTTTTTTCTTGTAAACAAATAAAGTCAGGATTGGTTTCGGAATAAGTTGTCGTATGCGTGCCAGGCGAGGATACAATCCATCGCAGTTCCATTGAATAATTATGAATTTATTAATAATAGGATTTTTAAATTGTGTCAGAGATGTACTCATCATCAGTTGTTTCGTGTGAGAACTCAAGATTGGGTAATTTTGTAGAATCACCCATTAAGAGTTCGGTTTGATCCTTAAATTTTTTATAAGACGAGTTAGACTATTTTTGGTTGATTTCTCAATAAGGTTGGGATAGATTTGGAATAACGTAGAAATAAGTGATTTGATGTCTGGTCTGAATTCTAATGCTTCTGCGTATGGATTGCTACTAGCGTAACAGTTTTCAAGAAGAGCAATTATGTTGGGTCACAACTTGACCGTTTAAGTTCTTTCTTGCTTTGATTTGCAGTTTGGAAAAACCGGCATAGATAGTTTGTTCACTATGAGTAGATTCTTCAGTAGCTGTCGCTGGGAGAATAAAGTTCTAAGTGTGTTCGTTTATAGTGTATTTGTGTATCTGTCATATGTTGATTTGGTTGTTCTAATAAGGAGTTGTTATTTGAAGATGTAAGTGGTATATTATTGACTGAAGGAGATATCTCTGTTGGTGTGAAAGGTACAGTGTTGTTTTCTGAGCTTTTTTCAGTAGACGTGGATTCGGTTCTTAAAGGAGATGAAACAATTTTCTGGTCAGAAGAGGTACTTTCTGATGGATTTGTGCAATTTGAAGAGACATGCCCTGATCTTTTACAGACGAAACGTTCCATTTTGTCAGTAGAAAGGAAGATGCGGTTTTCATTATCATTGAAAGAGAGCACAAGAGAGTTTTGAAGCTTAAAAGTTTCGGAGGGAGGAAACACATAAACTTGTCTTCCAAAAGCTAAGGATATTTGAGAATTTCTCCTCCGGAATGCCTGCTTTAAAGTTATGGAGCCGATTTGTATGGTAGGATGAGATTTTACAAGTTCATCTTCTATGTTTTTATTAGTTAAATATATACAGACACTATTGCTGGAGATTCATTAGGCAAAGCAGATGTTTCTGGGTTCGATAATATCACCAATTGCTTTTACATAATCGAATGATGTGAGGCTGTCTTCGGCATGGAGTACGATTGTTTGTTCTTTCTTTGGGTAGGTTGGTTTAGGTGTTGTTTTTGCTGCTGTTACATATGACATTGATGAAGTGTTGTTGTTTGGTGTATCTTATTTGTTGCGAATTGTTGAATCTTGTTGTGACATTGTTGTCGAAAGAACAGTTAGTTTGATGGTATTTTCTGTGCTGCTCATGTACACATAAGCTGAATGTCAATTATTTATATTAACTAACAATTAATTTTTTTTTTTATAAAATTAAAGGCAGATATCGAGCACACTTTTATTAATCAAATCTTGCCCAAGTACTTTCGCATTCTAAAGTATCATCAGGGACATTTCGTCAATTTTGGGCTATCCAACAAGCGCAGAATGTAACAAACATGAAATTAAACATACACTTGCACATAAAACTACACTAAACAAGGACAAACAGTCTAAAAGAGAGAGATAAAGCTAGCGTGCGCAATAACATACCGGTATTTGTGTATCGTGGTTTTTGAGCTATGATTTTTGGTTCAGGAGAAGGAAGGGACTGACAATGCAAGATTTATAATATTATATAGCATTTTTAATTATTGTTTTGTTTAAAACTAGTCTATAAATGTAGTTTCTCACATTTGTAGACAAAAATAAAAATTCCGGTTTATCACTTCCATGACCTCACTTTAATTGCCAGTTCCCCAACCAGATTTTTGCCGCGAACGATTCTCGCCATCATTATTTATAATTTCAATATATCGATGACTTATAGTTACCTTATTCGTGTATTTTATGTTGACAATACAATAAATTTACTTTTTATTTAACACTGGATAAAGTTCACATGATGTGTGAGGAATCGTTATCATGTTTATATGCTACTCTAACAAGGTTGGACTAGGAATAGTAGCAGTTTTGTTATCGTTTATGGCTAATTCTCGTTAAAAATGTGTTTGTTTATAGGAATTTGTTGCTAAAAATTATAAACGGTACATTGTGAACGAATTCGCATGAAAACTATTTGGTATTTCTTACGACTATGGTAAATATCAGTAGTTTTTAAGTTTTATGTAGTGATGTTTGTTGTGTGGGAGGTGAAGTGTAGTTGAATTTATCAAAGTGGTGGGCCGCGTTAAAGTAAAAATAAAAATTTACTAATTATTACAATAATTACTTATATATAAATACAATACTTATAACTAGACTTCGGCAAATATGCAAATAAAAATGTAGAAAATATGCGCATAAATATGCACGTGTTTACCCGAAAATATGCAAATATTTTACAAAATATGCATACAAATAAATAAAAAAATCGTAAAATAGTAACAATTTTATTTAAAAAAAAAGTGTACATAACTAAATATTTTCTACTTTTCATTAAGATTTACATTTATTTTAAGTAACTACATCATTTTTAAGTATGAATAAACTTATTTAGAATTATGGTAACAATAAATGACCAAGTGGTGTTCAAAATTTTCTAACAAAAATTTGTGGCTTCTGTCCGAGTACATATATTTATATATGAAAAAACTTCGTTCAACATCAAACTGATGTAACGGGAGCATTTTTCAAACTAACCAAAACATTTGGTTCTAAATTAATTGTTTCCGAAATATTTCCAGCTAGAACACTCACTACTTCAGAAAGAATATGGTAACCTTTATTTTTTTTTCATAGAAGCTTCAAATTTTTTTAAAATTTTTTTCCAATATTACCTCTAACGTTCCGACAACATGACGCAAATTCTTTTATTAATGCTGTACTTTCGAACAATGACAGTTTTGGTGATTCTAACTGAGTAATTGTTTTTTGAACAAAACTAAAATTTGATTTTATAAATGAAAGTTCTTGTTGAAGCAAGTTACTCTGAAAAGTTTGTTTAGAATCCAAAAGAGATTGGGAACTTTCATCTGTTAACGTATCAATTATGTTCTTTATTTTAACAAAATGATCTGCATAAAAATTAGCTGCTTCTAACCATGTTCCCCATCGCGTTAAAATAGGTTGTGGTGGAAGAGGAATGTTAGGTAGCATTTCTTTATAAAGTTGAATTCTTATAGGAGATTTAAGAAATACTTTTTTGACACTGGATATCATGGTATTTACAAGAGGAAACTTTTTTCGTATTTCCTCTGCAACTCTGTTTAATCCATGCGCTACACAAGTAACATGTATTAAATCTGGGAAAAATATTTTTAAATTTTGTCCTGCTTTCACCATATAAGGAGCAGCATCCGATAAAATAAGTAGTAATTTATTAGAAGGAATAGTTGTCGGAAGAAAAAAAGTTGCTAATGTTTCTTGTATAAAACGCGAAATTGTTAAAGCATTAGTTTTCTCAAGTTGCTGGCATGAAATAAGATGAGATTTTGGTAAGGTATCTTCTTTAAGAACACCAATCAATTAATGAGCAATATACTTTCCTGAGGAATCAGTGGTTTCGTCTACAGATATGTAAAAATAATTATCTGCAATTTCTTCCTTAATATTAATTAACACCGACGAGTATAGCCCGTTCACATTATTTCTTCTTAGAGACCGATCACTTGGAACATTAAGTTTGCAATATTTTTTTAGAAACGAACTAAAATTTACATTTGCTAATTTTGAAAGCGGTATGTTTGCAGACACTAATGCGCGACACAAGTCTTCATTAAAAGTTTCTTGCTCATCTAATTTTTTTGAAGTAGATTGGAAACATTTAGCCATTTAAGTTTGATGTTTTCCTCCTATTTTTCCTTTTTTGCAATGTGTGAAGCAGTTCTCACATGTTGGTCTATCTGAAATTTCTTCTCACATGCTATCTATAAATAAAAATAAAACCTTTATTTTAACCCAACCTTTAAAATATAAAAATATACAAGGTGTTTTTGGTTAATCAAATAACTGGTTTGGAAAAAAAAACACTCGCTAAGTGTTTTAAATACAGTATTAATCCACAAATTAGTTTTTGTTACTAACCATTAGTACATCATAGAACTTATTTTAAAATTCAACAAAAGTTTTTTTTTTGTTAATTCAATTACAATAAAAATAATTGTGTTTTAGAATAGCTGACTTCATAAAAAAAAGTAAAGGTGAAAAATTTTTCTAAATACACACCATTGTATTGTACCATGGACAATTTTTTCTCACTAAAGAAAGCTATTTTTCATTTAAAAACAACCTGCGAGTACTAAATTTCAAGTAAATACGTTTATTGGTTTTAAAGTTATTATTGTTATTAACTAAAAGAATTTAATTTTTTTTTAATTTTAACACCCTGTATCTCGAAAAGTAAATAAGTTTGACCCCTCATTAACTATATCGTTTTGTTCAATTTTTCGAGAAGTATTTACAGTCAAACGTTGTAAGTGTCATTTGGAAACACCCTGTATGTATGAAATATTAGATATTTAATAGAAAATATTAGATACTTACAATTTTGCCACAGACTGAACAGTAGATTTCTCCATATCCATAGACAGCTCTTTATAAGGTTTTATCCAAGTAGAAGCACTGGTTGTTTTAGGCATTATAAAATCACAATCTTCCTTTTTGTTACGCACAACGAGTGTTTACGCTTTGAATATCAAAACAAAAATGATTTACAAATCTGAGCATCAAATTAGAAATGTTTAGGTACCTAATTCAATAAACTGGGAGATTTTGGAAAATCCCTAAATTAGGAACAAAACTATTAGCCGTTTACCTGCTGTTAAGATACAATAAATTGTAGATAGATTTGGAGATTAGATCATAAAATGCAAATGAGCGAACCCTTAGCGATTATCCAATAACTGAATGCCTTAGTGACCGAGACTTTCTAAGAATGTTGAGGGCTACTTAAATTGATCTTCTTTGAAATTGTAAATGTTTTGTACCTGTAGAGATTACGTACTTAGATCATTTCTTGATTAAAATGACTACAAAATTTTATACAAGAATTGAAATAAATTTAAAAATTTTCAAATACAGTATAAAAATCTGAACTTTTATGCACTTTATGCAAACTTTTATACAAATATGCCAAAATATGAAATATTTGCATAATTTGCATAATTTGCATAAAATTATGTTCTCTCGTCTTCTCATCATCTTCCTAGGGCATCGTGCATTTCTGCGTAGGTGTCTACCATACATTCTCTTATCAGATAAAGTGTAAGATACTCAGGATTCAATTATTCTATTTTTAGAAGCATTTCATGACTGTGGATTCCTGTCCATTGGCGAATATTGTGCAGCCATGCCATATTTTTACGTCCTAGACTTCCCTTACCCTCTATCTTTATTTCTAGTATTGGTTGCTGAAAAGTATATCGTTCTCCTTGTAATATGTGCTTTAAATATGCATAATATTATTACTTTTTACATAATCAATAAGTTTCCTATCCTGGAAGGCCCGTGTTCTTAATTTTTCCTTATTTATGACTTTTTCCTTCCATTTGGCGCATACACCGCATTTCAAAAACTTCAAGATGTTTAGTGAATCTGGCTTTTAACGTTCATGCTTCCTTTCAATACAAGAGAACAGGCCAAACGTAACACTTAAGCATCTTGTATCTCAGGTTGGAATCCAACTTGAGATTAATCAGAAATTTACTAAAACTTTTTAGCTAATTAGTCGCAATGTGGTTGCCTTTATTCCTATTGTGTCCTTTAACCCACCTCAGGATGATGATATTACCATCCGAAGCATGAACTAGTGACTCGTGACACTCCATTACTAACCCTGATGTGACACGTGGTCTATTCAAGGTTAGTAGCGCTTGTCTACTATCTGTGCAGTTCATTATAGTTTTCCCTGCTATCCCTTTTTGGGTTATCTTTTTGCGGCTATACAGATACCAGCCAGTTCTGTCTGAACTACGCTGGCATTTTTGCCCATACCCCACTTTATTCTTAGGTTCAGTGATCTGGAGTATATCCCGCATCCTGAACCTTCTTTCATTTTGGGGCCTTCGGTGTATATGCAATAGGCATTTGCCACGTTTGTCTCCCTATACTCTCTTGTTTCGATTTTTTAGCTGATGATCCAGCTCTCCCCGCCAGAAACGAGTTCTCAATTGTCCCATTTCTACATCAAGGTTTGCACTAGCTGAGCGCAGTCGCATCATTGTCACTAGCACCAACTCTTTGGCATTATATATAGAGGCGTGATGACAATGATCAACTCCATTGCAGCAGTTGAAAATGCTAAGTTTCGTCTTATTTGTTTCTTAGTATGCAGTTTCTATTCAGTACGTATTATTATAAGGAAAATAAGTTTAGCAGTTCTTAGAAAACTATCTCTAAAACTCTTAAAGATATTATCAAACACCCTCGTATAATTGGAATGAAAATTATATTGAAACCAATAAATTTTATGTTCAAATTAAAATTATCAAAAACAGTTGCCCAAAACAAGTTCAGCTCGTATTATAATTTATATACTTAATTCATTATTCTTGAACTACTGTAATCCACATTTACCATTTTCCAGGTTCAAGAAGACCAATAGGTCGTTTCGATACTTTTTGCTCCTCTGTTTTTAATGACCATTGTAGCTAGTTTTTGCTCAGTTTCAGTAAAAGTTTCAAAAACGCATTTCTGGCTAGTTCTACTCTGCTCTTTATTTCCGTCTCAGAATCCCAACTATTGTTAAGTAGAAAATACAAGTATTTAAACTTTTTCTATATATGAGCTCCTTCCCCTATCAGTTGGCTCAACGTTAGATTGATAAGAAAATTAAAGTTTAGAGAACACATATAAAAGCTGTGCGTAAATTTTAGAAGTTTTAATGCATCGAACGACATCTTTGAATTTCTTAACTATAGAAAATATTTTATAACGTAATGAAAACTATTGATTAAACAGAATAATAATACATTTTAAAAAACGCATAAAATATGAAATATTAAAAAAAATGTGAAAGTTTACCACTGAGTTACATACAGTTGCAGCCTAAAGGTGGCTTTTCCTTAGCCTAAAATAAAATGAATTTATTAAAAACAATTCGTACCAATTTTTTCAACTATCCAACTTACTTTGTAAGTACCAAATCTTAATTTGTAGGCCTCTTGGTGACATGTTGATTTACAAACGTGTCTTTAAATAACGCCACTCCATAAAACGCTTAACTTCATATAATTTGCTCGTTGATTTTTCACCAAAATGCGTCTTGATGCCCTTCGATCTGCTTCGATTATTTTACTTTTTCGTACATTTCTAGGTTTTGTGACGATCGAACCTGTAGTTTTGTATCTTCTGACTATACTTCTTACACTATAGCGTGACAATCTGTGTTTTTGTCTTCATATTTAGGTGTCTATCCTACCATACTTAGTTAAAGTGTTGGATTGCTGTTCATGATTGCCTTTTTCGTGATTATAAACCCCAAGTATTTGAATTCTCCTTTCCTTTGATTGTTACGTTGTCATCAATCTGTAAATATTCTATATCTCCTTCAATTGTAGATAGGTACTCTGTTTTCTCGAGGTAAACATCTAGGCCAGCCTTGGCATATTCTTCTTTTAGTTTCTTCATCATGTAGCTAAGGTCGTCTTGGTCTTGTGCAATTACTACCTGATCGTCTGCTAAGCTTAACGTATATAGGTATTCGTTTCGTACCTGTACTCCCATGCCTTCGTATTTTCTTTTCCATGTAGTCAAGGCTTTCTCTAAGTATATTTTGAAAAGGGTTGGATATGTGGAACAACCCTGCAGGAGCCCTTTTGTTGTGATGAAGTCTTCTATGATTCTTGTTCCCACTTTAAGGGACACTTTATTTTCTTTATACAGAGCTTTTGTAGCTTCTAAAGCACAAATTAACCCCTTAATTTGTAATCTCACATTATTCTTAACTTCTTAATCTTTTATAGTTTCACCGTGTATAAGTTTGCATTATATATATATATATATATATATATATATATATATATATATATTGCAAAACCATATCGTATGATAATTTAATAATTAGTTCATTTACCTACAACTAAATAAATTGCCGAATAATAATATTTTCTAATTGAACTTCCTAAGTGTCGCAATTAAGGCGTGTATTATAAGCAAAAGTTAGGTGGTGTGATATGAACGAAGCAATGACCTAAGGTGCTTATGTATCTATTATGTGTGAGATTATAAATTGGGGATTTGAGTTCAAATGAACACAGTCAATATTGAGTAGTTACCTAACGAACACCATATTGTGTAATTACGAGTTGCTGTCAATAAATCAACTTTTACTCCACAACTTCAACATTTATTAACCCTATCATCATCGATCGACGAGAAGCGGACAAAGGGGCATTTACGAACCGAAACGAACTTCACTACTAAGTTCGATATTTTCCACCCTCCGTATTTCTAATTTGTACATTGACTCCCATAGTTCTGACCTTGGTACAGAGTCATTCGCCTTTCTTTAATTAAATAACTGTCTTTAATAACTGTCTTAAATAACCAAATCTCAGGCGACACGTCAGATCTTCCCCTAGAGTTGGTAATGTTTGAATGGTGCATGAACTGGGTTTAATAAGACAAAGTGGTCACCAACTAACTTTTTTGTCGAAAGGGGTCCTCAATCTAAGAAAGTTTGGGAAACACTGGTTTATAGAATTCTGCTTGAGATTTTGATTTATATGGAAAAAAATTCTTTGAGATATGTATTTACATCTGTCGGATTTCAAAAATAAGTTGCCATTAAATATAGTTGCTGTATTCGATTAAATAAACAATAATGTCATAAACTTCTAGCGCAATTCGTCCTTTCGAATTTTCTAAAGTATATTATTATTCTATGTTGGAACGTAGAAACATTTTTGACTCAAATAGTACAATTACAAGTACAAGTACAATTTTAGTAAATAATTAACTTGTAGTACATAACAACTGAGATCAATATAGCAAAAAAGTATAAAATCGATTACGTGTTTTTATTGTAAAACTATAAATCGAATCAATAGTCCTGCTGGAAGTTATTTATATTTCAATAAAAGTTCCGTTGTTAGACTTGTTCATATAACGTTCAATAAAATGAACCAAATTTCCTAAATATTTAGGCGAATGCCAAATAAACATTCAACTATTTACAAAATGTCAAATTGCTATTTTATTATTTTTTTAGTAGCTTTTCCTAGAGTTAAAAATAAAAGTGTTGCATTTTTCTCATAAATTAAGAAACGGAGATAAAATTAAGTAAAAGACGGGCTTAGAATTTGTTTAAACCGGTCTTAGTAATTACTATGATACCTGCTGTAAAAAAAATAAATTGTTTGCCACGTGTGTTTATCTTGTTACGAAAAAAAAATGCGAAACGAGTTTCTTGATATTACTGTTTAACAAAATGAACTACTGGCCCAGATAACATTTGTGTAGTGGGCGATTGGGCTGATAAAATGTTAGAATATTGATTTATGTACCTTTCAATAGTGACTCAGAGAATCAAAAGCTGATCGCTAAAGAAGAGTGCTCTTTTAAGAGGTTTGGAAAATGTACCCTTTGTTTCCTGAAAACTTTTAAAATTAAAAATTGAGGTAAAAATTAAATAATCTTACTCTATAAGTACTCCGGGTTCCTAAAAGACAAAAACGTGAAAAATCATATTTTTTATGTAATTTTTTTTTAATAATTCATGGATTCGACATAACTTGATGGAAATTCATTTTATGTAACAATAAAACACTGAAAACTTCGTTTTCAAACTTGATCTTACCACAAAATTTATTTTAACCTCTTATAACTACAGCTGTTTCGGCTGATTGCCTTTCTCAAGTGATCTATTTTTGGCATGCGTTTACACTTTATAGTCTCTAATGAAATAGGTTGAGGAGGGGAGAACTGTTTGTCTCAAGTTGGTCATTCAGAATTATATCTGTGTTTTTTTATTTGTTGATTTCCATAGATTCTAACAAGGATAGCTTAAGACCTTTATTTTGAATGTGAAGAATTTTAAATTCGTCATTAAAATAATGATTGTGATCTAAAAGGTGAAGTGCGTATTTAGAATCTGTTTTTTTATTATTGAAAGCCCTTTATTGTCTGCTATTCGTTGATTAAAGTTTCTGCCAGTTTGACCGATGTAAGTTTTTGGAGAGTCGCCACATTTAAGTTTGTTTACACCACTGTGTAAGTGTTTTTTATTTTAGCTCTTGTTGTTTTTGATATATTTGCCTAGGTTGTTATCTGTTCAAAAAGTTGTGTTATTCCTTTCTTTTTTATGTGTTTGGCTATTTTAGTTGATATTTTGCCTGTATATGTAATCGAGCAGAAGGTACTGGGTTTTTTCTCTGGTGGTGGAAATACTAATTTCAGGACTTTCTTGTATACTTTTTGATTTAACATTTTATTAATTGTTTTTTCGTTGTATTCGTTGTTTACTGCTATTTGCTTGATGATATTTAATTCTGTCTCAAAGTTGTATTTTGACATCGGAATTTTTGTTAATCTATGTAACATACTATGATAGGCTGCCAGTTTATGTTGTGTTGGATGGGATGATGCATTCTGTATAGTCGTGTCAGTATGGGTAGGTTTATGAAATATGGAGAAGTCATGTTTGTTTTTAAGTCTGATAATTTTTAAATCTAAAAAAAATATGGATTGATTTTGTTCTGTTTGAGTGAGTGGCCTGATGATAAATAGAAGCATGATTCAGTTTTACATTTTTTTGTATAGATGTCTTTTGTGATACAGAAATCAACGGCATAAGGTATTTTGTTTAGGTAAGACGGCCAATAAGTTGGTTCGCCAGTAGAGATCTGTTGTAGGTTATTTTCTAACATTGCTTTAGCTAATTCTCTGCCTCTTGGTGTTGTAAGAGCCCCACATTGGATGTTTTGAATTATAATCTCCACCTGTAATGAATTTGTTTCCTAGAGTGTTGAAATTTTCTAGGAAATGTTCTTTTTTAACGGCATGTTTAGAAGGGCAGTATAGGGCAGATATTGTTATTGGGCCGTGTGCTTCCTCGATTGTTAAGCTGGTTGCTTGCAGGTAGTCTTTGTTATATTTTTCCCTTTGGGGAAGTTATAAGTTTACTTTCAAAAAAGTTATTAAATTTATAAAAAACCGAAATTTTTGACTTATTTTGCAATTTCCTAAGCAACAAATAAGGATAGAAATATTTAGAAAACGCCATTTTGAAGGTTTTTATATGACTTATAAGTTTCTTCTCTTCTAAAATTGGTTAAAATGCTTCACTTTTTGCTGATAGACTAAAAAAGCGAAAATTTTCCTTTTTTTTACCTTAATCTGTTAATAACTAATTAAGTCCAAAAAATATACTGCAAGAAACTTACAGGTTTTTGTTATGGTCCATACTTTAAAACAACTGTCGTTTGCCTGGCCGAAGGAATGTCATTAAAAAATGCTTATTTCCCTGGGCTAAATCAAATAACAAGAGTTATGGTTTTCTAAAATTAATTCAATGTTTGAATGATTTTTTTTAATTTTAAACCTTAATATCTCAGCTTTCTTATTTTGTGGCTTATGTTATGTTGCATAATTACAGCGGAATAGCCCTACTAAATGTTGCATATAAAATACTTGCAATATATATATAAAAGATAAGCTATCTCAAAATATAGATAATGACATAGGGGAATATCAATGTGGATTCAGAAGAGGGCGCAGCACAGTGATTCAAATTTTCCTACTGCGCGAAATACAAGTAGAAAGCTACGAATATGGGAAACCTACAATGGCCCTATTCATCGACTTTAAACAAGCGTTCGATAGGATAAAACGCAAAGAAATATACAAAGCACTACGTGAAATGGGAATTAGTGAAAAACTGATAAGAATGATAAAAGTGACACTCCGAAGAACAGAGAATAGAGTTAAAATAAATGGCGAAGAAACAGATAAGTTTGAGGTCAGTGAGGGGGTGCGGCAAGGAGACCCACTGTCATCGCTGTTGTTCAGTATAGTCCTCGAAGTTACCATCAGAGAAGCTGGAATCAACAGGTCAGGACTTATATATCAAAGAAAACACCAATGCTTAGCATTCGCTGACGACATTGTACTGATAGCCAGAAGTAAGCAAGAATTAAAAGAAATAATAAAAAGATTAGAAATGAAAGCGAGAAAGAAAGGATGTACATAAGTGAAGAAAAGACCAAATATATGGAATGGACAGAAAGAGATTACCTACAAGAACAATATCTGACAGTAATAACAGATCAAAAAACATATAAATTCGAAGAAGGAGAAATATTCCAGTATTTAGGAGTGACATTCACGAGAAGACCAAATATGAAGGAAGAAATCCAAGCGAGAATTATGGCCAGTAACCGTTGTATTTTTGCACTAAACAATTTATTAAGAAGCAAAAACATATCTAGAAGGGCTAAGGTAAGAATATATAAGACAGTAGTAAGACCTATTGTATTATATGCCAGCGAAAAATCCGAGCAAGTCTTGCTGCAAGTCTGGGAAAGAAAAGACCCTAAGGAAAATATTTGGAGGTAAATTATGGAATGGTATATGGATAAAAAGACCAAATATGGAATTAGAGGAGATGTATGGAGAACCGAATATCGTAGGGATCATAAAGTCACAAGGACTGAGATGGTTGGGACACATCCAAAGGATGGGAAACACGAGACTGCCAAAAAGAATGCTAAGGGGAGGAATAGGAGGGAAAAGGAAGAAAGGCAGACAGAAAACCAGGTGGAAGAAGGATGTTGAAAAAGACATAGAAAAACTTAAAATACGAAACTGGAAAAATAAAGCAACAAACAGAAAAGAATGGATCAGAATAGTAAACCAAGCCATGGGCCTTCTAGGCCTGGAGAGCTAAATTATATATAAGGTAAGTTGACCAAATAAGGCCCACTTAATGTTTATTAGTTGTTTTTTGATAAATAAAATCACGATATAAATCTGAAAACTACAGAGAAAATAAATCACATATTTAAATTTAATAGGAGATTGTTAAATTTTGTTAAAAGTTTTATGAGTTGTTACTTTTTAGTCTTTAAAAAATAGTTGCTTCTGGGCCTAATTAGGAACACCATTGGTGTTCCATAAAAAGAACACCATAAAAATCACGATATAAATCTGAAAACCACAGAGAAAATAAATCACATATTTAAATTTAATATGAGATTGTTAAATTTTGTTAAAAGTTTTATGAGTTGTTACTTTTTAGTCTTTAAAAAATAGTTGCTTCTGTGCCTAATTAGAAACACCATGTTCTTAATAAGGCCCACTTTTTAAATGTGATCAGTATGCCTAATTGCACCAACAGATCTTCAGCTCCAGTTTAGCCCAGTTCAGCTTACGTCGCATTGACGTTCCATGTACCTCTTAAGCTTAAGGTCTATTGGTGCAACTATACATTAATCAAATTAAACAAAGGTGACATGTAGGACATTTATTTTGTAAAAAATAATAGGTACTTAAAATAATTATTGCAAACAGTCTGGACATATGAAAACTAAGTCTTTATCATCTGCTGAAAGTCCTACACACTCTTCATTGATATATCTTTTGCAGCTGTCACAAAGTCTCATATCCTTAACGACATCCTCATTGCAGACGAAACAATACCAACTATCTTTTCGTTCTTCTTTGTTTTTTGAGGTTTCAAGTGAGCTGTGTTTATTTTTCTCTTCTCCTTTTTTTAGTTGTTTTTGACTATTTTTCCGTTTGCCAAGTTTGTTCCTTTTCTTGATTGGTTTTTAGGGTCATTTAAACCAGCTTTACCAAACAATGATTTTGTGACTTCCTGTGCTCGATAGTTCAGGGATTTCTTTCTAGCACCTTTGCGTTTTCCAGTTTCCAATTCTGGTGTTATTAACACTGCGTTAAAACTTACTTACATTTCGTTCTCTTCTTCTGAGCTGTCATGTACTGAAAATTCATTGTCAGAACCGTCAGAACTCTCAGAGCTATCTTGCGTATTTTTCTCCTTTAGAGCTTTTATTTTCTTTTTTCTGTCTGGAGTGGAGCTGCCAATAGGATTATTCGTTGCGGAAGTCGAAGCTGATGGAATAGCAGAATCTTCCGAGTCTAATCTATTTTCTGTTATTTCTGATGGGCAAAAAGCTATGTCAGGAATGACACTCGGATCATACGGGTATATTCCCGTAGCACGAAAACCTGAAATAACATTTGATGCTGTAGTTGCTTTTGGCCATACTTTTGAGAAAATTGTGCCAAACGAAAATTTATTGATCGTTCGATCTGGTTTATTTGTCCAGTAGGTGATAACTTCGTCGTCCCAGTAAGATTCGAAGGCTTTAAATACCGCCTTGTCCATAGGTTGCAGTTCATGTGTGCAATAACTTGGCAGGCAAAAAAGCGTAATTTCATGCGACTCGGCTTCATCAACAATACCTGCATGCAGATGGGACGATGCTCCGTCAAAAATAAGCAGTATTCTTCCTATTGGCTTGTACTTAGCAAAATGTTGTACCCACTTAATGAAAACTGGCGTAGTCATACTTCCTTTCTCGGTCATTTCAATAACTGTTCCAGCAGGAAGATTGTCATACCATTCATTCTTCTTTCTTTTTCCTTTGAACAAGATCATAGGTGGAATTATTTGTCCTACAGCATTTCCACAACCGACGATTGACACATTCTCAGCGTGCTTTTGCGAAATCAAATGAACTCGTTTGACACCTTTACGAGCATATACCTGTTGTGATTTATGAAGGTTTAGGCGGCAACCTTTCTCGTCAATATTAAAAATGCGTTGAGGGCTTTGCAGGATATCAAGCTTCAACATAACTTCGCGTAGATTTTCAAAATAGTCATTGACTATGAATCTGTTTAATTTGGCGGCTCTAGCTGGATTCATGAATTGAGATTTTCTTTTAACTACTTCGGGATGTCGATTTAAAAAAAGTTTGAGCCATTTTCGACCAGCTAAGTTTTTATCGATAAAAGGTGCAGACATGCCATTTCTTTGACAATATTCATGGACAGAACGTCTTATCACTGTTGATGTCAGAGGCATTCCAACGTCAGCTAGCCTAAAAATTCTTCCACACAACTCAGATTCTTGTTGGGTGGTTAAACATGAAGGGCGCCCAAGTTTCTTTTCCGCTTTTCCACTAAGCAAATGATTCCTAAGTGTTCAACGGGCAATATTAAATTCTTTGGCGGCTGTTCTTACTGACATCCCATTTTTAACTGCTTGCAAGGCCAAAGCCATTTGTTCTTCAGTCCATAAAGCTCTAGGCATCTTAAGCTTTTTAGTATTCTTTCTGAAACAAAGTTAAAAACTTATAAAACGTGTTATTGTAGTGGTCTTAACAAGGCCCACCCGTAGTCTTAATAAGGCCCACCCGGGCCTTATTAGCAATACTGTAGGTGATCAATGTTTTTAGAAATTACCATTATTTACGTTTTAATAAACATAAGGTAATTCAGGTACTATGAAAGTACAACTAATAAGTACACAAATGTCATGCAAAATAAAAAAAATCGCACTCATAATCGCATTAAATTACAAAAGCATACTAACCTCAATATTAGATTGGATGTTTACCCATTGACAAATGTAAACGAATGATCATATAAAAGCGACAGTTCGCGTCGCTGCTCAACTTAGTGTAACAATTTGCACCTAGATGGCTCTACTGCATCTGTACATTGCAGCATACTGCCATTATTTGTCCATCCTGAGGAATATGGGCAAGTGGGCTTTATTAGGAACCGGGCTTTATTAGGAACCGGGCTTTATTTGGCGAACCTACCTTATATATATATATATATATATATATATATAATATATATATATATATATATATATATAATATATATATATATATATTTGTAGTCTCAGCAATTGGTCTGTGTGAAATAAAACTCTATTTGTTATTTCTCAATATTTCTTTCTTTACGTTCTTTTTTGTATTCTTCTCAATATTCTACTTTTGCACCTTATTATATGGATAATACTGTCACAATATGTAATTGTTTATTAAAACTTATTCGCTAAAAATTGTACAATGGGAATTCACTCTATAAAATATTGCGGTTACCATAACTCCCAAATAAATTAAATCAAAAAAAAAATGTCATTTATCTAATTGGATATGTTATTAAAATTTAAAATTTTTAATCTTAAGTTGTAAGTATTGAAATATTCATTTTGTTTACATATAATAATTAAAATAAATTTACAGTTTTCTCCTGAAGGAGTCACAAAATCGTGACGAAATATTGAGAAATAACAAATAGAGTTTTTATTTCACACAGACCAATTGCTGAGACTACAAATAATATTTAACACAGTACGGTCGAGAATAATTTGATATATATATATATATATATATATATATATATATATATATATATAATATATATATATAAGAGTAAGAAAAAAGAATATAAATATATATATATATATATATATATATATATATATATATATATATATATATATATACGTTATGTTGCAATAAGATCGTCAATTACTTGATCGATATATATTTAAAAATTGCAGTGACGCAATTTGTAAGTAAATACAAAACGGTTCATGAATATATGATATAAACACCTACTTTTTTTATCTATTTATCTCCTAAAAAACCAAGATTGTTAAACAATATTAATCGTTTAGAACACATAGGTTTCGACCTTCACTCATATCAGACAACAAAATTATTTAACAAAATTGTAAAAGAAAGGTCACCCACGTTATCTCCAGGATTACTGCTACAATTGTTTTTATTATTTTGAAAATATTCTCAACAGTATGCACACACGTCCTAAAATCTGCTTAAACATAGAAATTATTTGAATAACATAACAAGGGAATAAAATGATAATAAAATTTTAAACATTAGCATAGATAAAACTCAACTGACGACTCCATATCCTAAATGCCGTTTAATCAATTATGGTGCGGTACATACACACACTCATTTTAAATTTATCGCAATTGCTAATTGCCAAATAAAAACAATAATAAATTGCGCTATCTGAGGACTAATTATTCAGATAAATCGTGAAAAGTGCGGTAAATTTGTGCTGTAAACATGGAAGAAATGCCAAGGAAAGTGTCTATTCCTTTGAATGTGGTTGTTAGGGAAAACAAGACGTTTGTCCACATTAGAAGACTTAGTCTTCCGGTGCAAAAAGTGCTAAGAAGGACGAAGAGCCTGAAGATCAAAGATCTTTATAGGTAAGAATTAACGTATATTTAAAACATCACCATGTACCGGTAAAATTAGAAATATTAAAACAATACTAACCGTTCTGGGAGAAAGTACAAACTTATCATCATCATCTTGGTGCTACAGACCTTAGAGGGCCTCGACCTTCTCAAGCTTTCTACGCCATTCTGTTCTGTCCCTTGCTTGCATTTTCCAGTTGCCGACTCCGATCTTCTCCGCATCTTGTGTTACCCCTCAGCTTTGGTCTACCCTGTCTTCTCATTCCCACGGGTTGCGCTGTTAGAATCTTTTTTATCATGTTCGATTAAAGGGCCTGGGCTTTATGTCCTGTCCACTGCAGGCGGTTTCGCTTAATTATGGTGGTAATATCTTTACCACCAAACGTATGCTTGTAGATATTCTGCAGTTTAAAGTTATATCTACGCCTCCATATTCCGTTCTCACAGACCGCTCCGAATATCTTGCGTAGCACCTTTCTTTCAAAAATCGATAGAGCGGATTCATCTGTTTTAGTTAGCGTCCATGCCTCTGATCCATATGCGAGAACGGGGACTACCAGTGTTCTATACAGCCTTATACGAGTCTTTTAAAACAGACGTTTGTTAGCTAAGTACTTTGATATACCATGATAACACCTGTTTCGAAGTTTTGGTCATTGATGATTAAATTTGCGTCAACATTTCCAGCTCTTGTGTTTGTGTTAGTCACCATGCATTTGGTTTTATTTTGATTTATATGTAACCCCATTCCTTCTGCTGCTGCTACTAGCTCAGTTAGGATTTCCACAGTTCTCGTCCTAGTTCTTGTTATAATATCCCGTCGTCTGCATATGCTAGAATTTGGACTGATCTATTAAATATTGTTCCCCTGCTAGCTAAATTAGCGTCTCATACAACTTTTTCTAAGGCGACATTAAACATCTGACACGCCAGCGCATCTCCTTGCCTTAACTATGTATTTCAAATGGGGTTGACGAGTCGTTTTGAATTTTTACTGCTGATAGCATCTTCGCCATTGTCACTTTTATCAAACATATGAGTTTTTTTGGAATTCCTAACTCATTCATAGCGTTGTAAAGACTTGGTCTTAAGACACTGTCATATGCCGCTTTAAAATCGACATAAATATGATACTTATCTATGTTAAACTCTTGCGCTTTTTCGGGGATCTGTCGTAGTGTAAAAATCTGGTTAATGGTTGAACGTCCAGGCCTGAATCCTGCCTGATATTCCCCTAGAAACATTTCAGTATAAGGCTTTAATCTCTCGTGCAAAATGTTTGACAATATCTTGTATGCTGTATTCCCTTTTTTTCCCCTTTTTGTGTAACGGGCAAATTAAGCCTAAGCTCCATTCTTCAGGCATTTGCTTCTCAGACCAGATTTTACAAACAATTTCTCGCATCACCTTGGTGAGCTGCTCTCCACCGTTCTTAAATAACTCTGCTGGGATGCCATCACTACCTGAGGATTTGTGACTCCTTAGTTTTTCTATAGATATTTTCACTTCATCTACCAAGGGGGGTTACACGAGTTCTTCATTTCGGTATTCCAGCTCTATATTGTTAGTAGGTTCCCCTTCCAGCAACTCTCGAAAGTGCTCTACGCATCGTAAAAGGATATCCTCTTTGTTGGTAAGTAAGTTACCTTCCTTATCATTACAGTAGTTGATTCTTGGTTTGAATTCTTTTCTAATAATATTTATTTGATGATAGAAACTTAATGTAAACAAAAATTCAGGCGGTAAAGGGTTAACTTTAATTTTTTTAATTTAACAACTCAAAAAAGAAATATTCAAGAAGGTTGGACAATTTTTATTTTCACTAGAATTTTGTACGTTTCCATCAATATTTAATAACTTTTTAAATTTTGTTTAAAAATAAAATAAACAAATCCTAAAAATCTTTTTTAAAACATTTTAATAACTTGTTATTATTTTTGTTAATACTTTTAATTACTGGTAGATAATTAAACGATATTAAATTATTGCAATATAGTTTCCATCTCAAAAATAAAACTAATTACTAAAACAACCCCACTACAACATATGATATCATCGATATGTTTTAAATATTTCTTATCAGAGTGACTGGTTAGCTTTTTTGATATCCACAGTTTCATTTTAAGTCCCTTTAAGGTTAATTTCCGTAGTATTTTCTTTGTTAATTCTTAACTAATCATCGGCTTATTCCTCTTATCTTTAAGATAAAAAGATACCAACTACAGGATTTTTAACTTCTACAGGTGTTACTTTTGATTACTTTTTGATATAACAGTTGAAAAGTGCTAAATAAAACCGGAAACAAGTGTTTGGTGCTCATTTTTGTAAAACTAGGTTTAAAATGGATAGATCATTGGATCGGTTGTCTCTTTCTCTCACTCCGGTTGTTCATAAACATAAAAAGACGTTTTCTCAAATAAAAAAACTAAGCATTCCATTTCAAGAAGTTTTCAGAAAAACTAAGAAGTTCAAGTTTAGAAAAAAGCGAAGGTAAGATTATTATCAACTAACGCATGTCCCTAAAGTTTTCGGAAAAAATAAATATGTATTTTCTAATTGTAAATTAAGTTTATGTTAATAACTAAATAAAGGAAATTAAGTCTACATATTCAAGGTTTATTCTGGCTTTTTCTGGATTTGCCGTCATTCTGTTTTCTTCCTTGCTCTGCTAATTTTTTAGAAATAATAATAATTGGAGATTTCAACATTGATTTTAAAAAAGCTTCTAATGAATTAAACAGTTTCCGTGATCTAATTTCTACTTTTGGATTAACCATAAATATTAATGAATTTACTAGAATCACAACTAGATCAGCAACTTGTTTAGATAACATCTTAACAAACATAAGCAGTGAGATAGTTGGTTGTGGAATTGTGGACCCGTGTATTTCTGATCATCATGCACAATTTCTCTACTTAAAAATAAAATCTGAAAAAAAACATAGTGCTAATCCATACAGAAGACATATAACAAGTAATGGCATCCGGATGTTAAAACAGTCGTTAAACAACGTTGACTGGACTTCAGTTGTTTCTCTCAAAACAGCAACAGAATTAGCTCAATTTATTACCGAAATATATGTTAAGTTAACTGAAATTAATTTTCCATTAAAAAAATCACGAACTCATAGTAAAGCTCCAATTTCTTGGTTTGATGATGAACTAATAGAAATGCGAAAAAATCTTTCCACAGTCAAGATAATTGCTGATGTTACAAAGGAGTATAGTGAGTATAAAAAATTTAAGAAGCACTATAAATGAACAATATCATTAAAGAAAAAACTGGCTTATGAAAATTTTTTTTCCAGTTCTGAAAATATATCTCGTGATAGTTGGAAAGTTATAAATTATCACAGAAATAAATTTCAAAATAAAAAAGTCTGTCCAAGCGCGATTACATCAAACGATTTCAATAATTACTTTACTTCAGTGGCTAAACATATTACACTAGCTAATACAGAAAATTGTGAGAGATATAGTTGATGGCTTGGAGGAAGGTCATTTTGTGTCTTTGACATTGTGTGACTTATCCAAAGCTTTTAACTGTGTTTCGCATGAATTACTGTTGGAAAAAATGCATAAGTACGGTATTAGGGGAAACACTCTTAATCTATTTAGATCATACCTAACAAATAGAAAACAGGCAGTTTTTCTTAATAACAGCTATTCTGAGTTTAACACTGTCGAATATGGTGTACCTCAAGGTTCGATATTAGGACCCACTTTGTTTTCTTATTATCTGAACGATTTATTTCACTACACTTTTCCTATAAAATGTGTTTGCTTCGCAGATGATACAACTCTCATAAATACTGATATTAATCAGAATAATTTAAAAATTAAAATAGATAGTGATACCAAGAAAGCAAAAAACTGGTTCTCACATATTGGGCTAAAGCTAAACGAAGAGAAAAATCAGAATTTGATTTTTAGTTCTGATTGGAAGTATATCTTAAGAAATAGTGTTAAACTATTAGGAATCTTTATAGACGATAATTTGGATTGGAGTGCTCATATAGATTACTTAAGTTCTAGACTTGCTACAAGTATATTTTTAATACGCAACTTAGTTTAAATGATTCCTAAAAATACCCTTAGAATGTGCTACTTTGCACTATTTCATAGCCATTTACAGTACGGAATAACTGTTTGGGGTAATTCTTCTTACGCAGATCGAATTTTTAAATTACAAAAAAGAGTAGTGAGGATACTTGCAAGAGCAGAGTATAGGGAACACTGTAAACCTTTATTTCTGGATTTAGGTATTATGCCACTACCTTCACTCTATATATATGAGACACTGATTGAAATTCATGCCAACAAAGGTAAGTTTAACGTAAACTCCAACGTCCATGATCACGATACAAGATCTAGAGATGCTATTAGAGCACAACGTTTTAGGTTGACAAAGAGCGTAAAAAATTCGACTGACGTTAGTTTGTATACCTTTTGCCAGATGAAGTAAAAAGTCTTCACTTGTTATCATTTAAGCATAAAATCAAATCACACTTTTTGAAACATTGTTTCTATTCAAAAACGGAGTACTTAAGTACAGCTTTTACACAATAGTACTAGTTTGGTCAGGGCAGTTGCCTATTATAATTATATTTCATGTTTTTTTATAATTCCACAAAGTGTGTTTGTCGTTTTTTTTAACTGTTATTATTAAATACATACATGTTTGTAATGTTTAAATTATCCAAAAAATTTTTATATGTTTTATAAGTATTGTCACTATTCCTTTGACTTGTCAAAAACAAAACTATTTTGTATATTGATTAAATAAATTCTATTCTGTTCTATTCTATTCTTGCTTTGTTTTTCTAGTTGGTAATCTTAAGTGTTTTCAGATCTTATTACACTTGTTCCATTTATCTAAATTTGGGTCTTCCCTTTGATCTTCTCACTACTAGTATTTTTCTCATTGTATGTTTTCGTGTTACATTAAGATGAAGATATATTTTTGTATTGATGTAAAATTAGAAATTGCTTCCAGCTAAGTAGGTTCATTGCATGATAAATTCTGCGGAAATATGGGAGATTGAAATTTGAAGAGTCATTATCCATGGATATGTCTAAAATGTTATTAAGTGGAATTCTTTTATTTACGGTTATGCTAGAAGTGTAATTAAGGGTTAATAGCTGCCTACGAAGCTCTATATCATTGTTTAATCACAATGGACCAATAAAGCAGTTATTATTATACTAAAAAACGAAAAGGTCATGTTATAAGGCAACCTTATTGCATACTGTTACTTTCAATCAATTAATGAAACAATCAGGTTACTGAACATTAATGTCTTAAGTGGGTTTAATCAATTTGCTAGACATTTAATAAATCAGTCCATTTAACTGAATGATATCGTCGCTAATATTATTAGGTTTTTGTCGGACATTCGCAATAAAATTTCATCAAGAATACATTGCAGGAAATCATTTGTAAATTAACCAAATTGATATATATTTTTAAATACTAACAATATTATGTCTTAATAAAAAATGTTTAAAATTCTAAAAAGGCAAACTTTTAAAAACGCCAATGTTGGTCTTAATTACATAAAACGTGTTTTTTCAATGACATTTTTTATTTATTTTATCCAATATTTGGCGGCTGCTAACCTCAAACGGTTGTGTCGTACCAACTACGAACGACACAATATGATAAAAAAGAAGCAAATAAAGATATGGGCACATCCAAACAACGAACAAAATTTTGAAGATCATATCGGTAAATTCCTTCAAGAAAAATCATCAACAAATGATATTAACATCCTAAATGACATAATAGTAGAAGCAATAACAGAAGCTCAAAAGAAATGCTGCCCAAAAAGCGTGAAGGAAGAAAAAATTATTCTGCAAACAGAAAAAAATGGAACAAAGAAGAATACTGAGAAGCGACAAAAACTCAAATAACGACGATATAAATAGAATGAACAAGGAAGTATCAAGAGAAATCAGAAAAGACCTAAGAAAATATAAAGATGAGAAAATCATCAAAACCATTGAGTATGAAAATAATGAGATGCAAACTTACAAATGCAAATAAACAAATAGTCAAACTCAAGGATAGAAATGGCAACATCACATCAAACAGAGAACATTTGTTACAAATTGTGGAATCATTCTATGAGACATTGTATAGCAAAAAATCGACTCTAGATATAGTTGAATATCAACAGAGGAAGGTTCAAAATCAGGGTTCCGAAGATATCCCAGCAATCTCCCAGGATGAAATTTATAAGGCTCTAAAAAAGATGAAGAATAACAAAGCTCCGGGGAAGGACGGTGTCGTCACGGAAGCGATAAAGATAGGAGGCTCAGTACTGATAGCCAAAATTCAAAAGCTCTTTAATCTATGCCTATGGAATCAAAATATCCCAACAAAGTGGAATAATTCAATAACTGTACTCTTACACAAGAAGGGAGATATAGCAGACCTGGAAAGATACAGACCAATCAGTCTCCTTAACCGTTTTTATAAATTATACACCCGAATAATAACGAACAGATTAGAGACAAAGCTGGATTTTTACCAACCTCGGGAACAAGCCGGGTTCCGCCCTAATTACGGCACAAACAATCACCTGCAGTGCCTAAAAACCCTGATAGAAAAAACTAACGAATATAACCGTCCCTTGACATTAATATTTGTAGACTTTAAAAAGGCGTTTGATACAGTGGAACTAACGTCCATCTTAAGAGCACTACAAGATTGCAGGGTCGACCACAGAGATTGTAATATAGTTAAAAATATATATGAAAATGCTGCAACAACCATAAGTCTACATTCTGCAACTAATAAAATAAAGATAAAAAGAGGAGTCAGGCAAGGTGATACCATGTCACCAAAGCTGTTCGTTACCGTTCTTGAGTATGCATTTAAAAGACTAACATGGCAACAGAAAGGAATATCCATCGATGGAGAAAGATTAAACCATCTACGTTTTGCAGACGATATCGTGCTTCTGTCAGATAATCTGGGAGAGATCAAAGACATGCTCCAAGAACTGAATGATGTACTACAAGAAACTACGGAGCAGAGGCCCTAACTTTAACGAAAGCTACTGCCAAAAAACTGAGGGTAACACAAAAGCGAATGGAGGGATCAATGCTGGGCCTGACTTTGAAAGATCGCGTGAGAAATGAGGAGCTACGCCGACGAACTGGCGTAGACGATATTATACTGCGAATCAATAAACAAAAGTTGAGGTGGGCTGGACATGTTGCTAGAATGGAAGACGGAAGATGGACGAAGAGATTATTGGAGTGGAGACCAAGAGCCGACAAGCGAAATCGAGGCAGACCACCCACCCGATGGACCGACGACCTAAGGAGAATAGAAACAAACTGGATTGCAGCAGCTAGAGATACCTGGAGACGTTTGGAGGAGGCCTATATCCAACAATAGGTGTGAAAATGGGGCTAGATGATGATGATGATGAACCTCACAAAACTGCTTAGCGTTAATTTTCTGTGTCGCACAGGGGGGGGAGGGCATAATTCGTGCGGTTAAATCGATCTTCAACTTTTCAAATGTATCTTGTCTAGGCTACCGCCTATCTGGAAACCGTTCTTGATCAAATCTAGCTGATAGTAATGAATTTTTATTGCATTCCCCCAATATCCAGATCATATCTACCATTTCAACAGTAGTAAAATTCATTATTGATAATTCAAATTGAATTAATTACTAAATTACTAAATAATAATTGTTGCTAATTTACGGTATACCCCAATACTGAATTAATAAACAATAATGTCAAACTGTCAGTTTCTGACAAATCAATCATGGCCAACTCACAATAATTATTGGTAATCGTTAAAATATCTACTAAATTAATACTTTGATGGAAAAATAACAATATCTAGAAAACTGATTACATTAGGTATAGGGAGTACTTCATAAAATTTAAAGTACGATATTAAAGTACTTTTTGATAGTGATATAAAATACAGGGTGTTCTATTTAAAATTACCAAGAAAATAATGTACTTGCATTTTGACTTACCCTGTATTTGATTTAACGAATATTATGAAAACGAATATGTTTTATGATTTTTAACAATTATTAAAAAACTTTGGTGGCAATAGATCAATATTCCTATACTCCTTGTTAATTATACAAAGAGTTAAACTTGCTACGATTTTCAAGTAATATTGGTTATAACTTTTTAAATACCCGTTATAAAATAATAAAACTTTACATTGTTGTGATGTGGAAGTGAAGCAGATCAAATTTTAAATAAAATACAGGGTGTTCTATTTAAAAAAACATAAGTTTGGTCTGCTACCATCTTATGGAACACCCTGTAAGATTGTAACTAATTTTAAAATGTGGAGTTTAAAGCTGCCTACAATTTTTGTCAATAACAGATCTACTGAGCTTCCTCACACTAATCAATCACCCTGTATATTCTTTATTATAACCGACAGGTCACCTAATTCTTAACGATATTACAAAATCTTTTACCCAAACTCTATAAATACATCAAAAGGAATGTTGGCACTACGAAATAGGTACGTTCCAAGTACAGAAGATTTTTTTGTTTATATTTAGAGAGAAAATCTTTGACTGACGTTGTATTGATACGCCTGTGACCTATTTGCATTTTTTCACTTGTTTCTGGCATCCCTACGTCAATTAGACACCTTCGTTTAAAGTTAAAAATAGAAAGAAATTAGTGTGAGATTGTTTTATTAGCGAACTAAATATTAAAAAACATATTTTATGTTTTTTCTACGGTTATTGGAAGTTCTAAGAACCATTAAACATACACCTTGTAGCATATTTATATACAAGGAATAATACAAGAAAAATAACAACATCATCATCATCACGTATCGCTACAACCCTGGGTAAGTCTTAGCTGACTGTACAACTTTTTTCCAATTTTTTCGGTTTTCCATCAACCTAGGGTCAAATGGAATGTTCATTTTCTGGAGATCTGCTTGGATATTATCTCTCCATCGCATTCTGGGACGTCCGACTGATCTTTTGCCTGTGAGAATCTCCTCTCATACCAGTTTTACAAGTCTCTCGTTATGTTGTAACGAAGATATTTTGCCTACCAAAGGGTTCATTAATACAAGGGGTAGAAAATTGAGGGAAGAAACTATTGGGGGTGGAGATAAGACAATCAAAATAATCGCTACTTGTGCGAACGGCACTCAGGGTTTGGTAGGAGAGCTGGAGTCGTGGATAAGTAAAAGATAAGGGGTTTGAATTAGGGCAACTACTAAAATGAAATAAAGGGGTCATTAATATCTTGGGATAAACAAAATAAAAATAAACAGGAAACACCTCAAGGAATTTAATATAGGGCGCCACTTGAGGTGCCTAATTATACCTATTACAACTACTAGTTGTAACTAGGAAAATAATTACAAAACATCAAAAACATATCTTTTTCAAATAGAACTCAAAAAAGGGTTGGTTCAAAAAAAATAAACAAAATGTTAGAAAACAAAATTTAACATTTATTTTTGTGTCACCACAAACAGTTACAACATGAAGAAATACAAGAATACAAAAAACTTACGTGTGTCATCCGCTTACAAACTCCAGGAGTTGGAGATACTACATAAAACTTACAAATGTTACCGTATTACAATTTTTAAATGTTACAATTTCTAAATTTTATTAAGCAATTATTGTTCTTTTGTTTTTTTTAAGCAATTATTGTTCTAAAAAAATATCTGTCTTTACTTTGAAATTAGACAAACAATAAACAGTTACCTGGATTCACATATTTCCACTTAACGAAAAAAAAAACTTGTTACATCTATGGAGTATCTATCCGTACATCATCAGCGAAGAGCTTCATCCATTGGGGGCTGGAACTAGCACACTTGGAAAAACGGGAATTCTCAAAAAAAACAGGAACTAAACTTGTTCAACTTTTCAACAGGAACTAGACTTTTCAAACATCTTAAAATCTTCAAAAAAATGAAACAGTGGTCACTCTTTCTAAAATGACATTTACATCGAGCGAAAACTCCCCCAATTTTGGCAAATTAATGCCGGTCACTTCATAATAGATAAAAATCCACCACTACTGCTACTTATTTCCACAAAAGGAGCCAAAAACAGAAAACCACAAACTCGACGACAAATTCGGATCCATACCTGAGCCTAACGAACTGCTCGGGGACCCAAGCATGAATTAAGATCCATACCTAACACTACGACGACCCAAGTATGAATGACAAATTTAAAAATTCGTTCATATAACTTGAAAACAAACAAAACAACGGAAATTGAAACGTAGATATCCTTCTGCGACGTATAAAAATTACAACGCGACTTCGAATAAAACATTAAAAGAAATTGCCGAAAAAGTTAAAACAATAAACAACTCTAACTTGGCCGACCTAAGAAAGAATTGAAAAGATATTTGGGTTTTAATACGTACGAAATATTCTTAGATTTATCAAACATATATAAGGGGATTTTAATATTTTACATATACGAGGGGATCTCAATATAAAATGCTACAATGTAGTCTGTGCACGTGGCCTGCCCATATTAGTCGCTGTGATTTAATTTCTTGGACAATATCTGCATCATTGTAGAGTGCTTTTAATTCGATATTGGTTATGATCTTATACTAGTTTGTAGTGATGTCATGGTGAGGTCCGAAATTTTTTCTAAAATAGCAAAACCATACATAAAAGGATTATCAGAAAAACTTAAAAAGATAGGAAATAAATTCAACATGTCAACAGCACTCAAAACAACAAACACATTAAGATCTATTTTATCTAAAACTAAACCTAACAATAACCAAGCAAGAACAATTTTTTTTATTTGTATACATGCAAAAACTAATGCGGCATTTCTCTACTTACTCTACTAAGTACATCATATAAAGTCATCATGTATATTCTAAACCAGCGGCTCCAACCACTAGCAGAAAATATTATTGGAGAGTATCAGGCGGGCTACCGACGGGGAAGATCAACATTGGATCAAATATTTACAGTCAAATAGAATAGAGATGGGGTAAGCAAAACAAACCGGAACGTTTGTGAACGGTTACTCAGGGTTTTTCTGGAGAACTGGGTCGCAGATAAGTGAATAACAAGAGGACTAAAATGGGGTAACTACCAAAAATGAAACAAAAAGAGGTACTTACATGAATCTTCTGGACAAACACAATACAAGAAGGTTCTTAAGCTATTTAAAATGGACGCCGCTTAGAAAAATCTTCCTGATGGATGAAAAAAAAAACTCTTCCTTACTAAAAACTATAAAAAAGGGTTAGAAACTTTCTAAAAGAAATAATACTTCTTTTTGGGGAAAAAATTACATATTTATTGTTGTCTGACCACAAATACTTACAAATATAAATAGTGATACAAAATAACAAAATACCAAAAAACAAACTTACTATATTACTATCGGTTTACAAACTTTAAAAGTTGAAGATACTACAAGAATTTACGATTATTAATTTGTAGCAGAAATAATTTATTACAAATGAAAAATATATTTTTAAATGGAACTATGCACAAAGGTTAACCTTTTTCTAAAAAAAGAACAAAGCAAAACAATTTCTCAATTATGAATAGGTATTTACCAAAAAAGAGATGTCCCAGATGTCAATATTAAATTCTAAACTTTGGGAATATTTAATATAACAGCTTAGCCACACCCTAACAGTTATAATTTTAATTATTGCAATTTCTTAACCTGTTATGAAAGCAATTATTTATGGCAAATGTCTATTTTTACTTTAAAAGTTCAACAAAAAAAAAGTTACCTGGATTTCACTAAATGTTAATTTTATTTATTTTTTTTTAATTTCTGAGGTTAAAACTGGATTTAGATTCACCGCAACACAAAAGACTACATCTAGTCTGGAATGATAATCCGGGACAAACAAAATGAGGATGGAAGTATGCACTGGAACGCAAACTTTGAAAACTCGACCCAAGCATCACTTCACTTACTGCACAATTAACTGCCACAATACTACACATTTTTCCATAAAAATAGACGAAAAACGAAAATCCATTACAAATTTAACGAAAAATTTGGACTAACACCGAAACCAACTGCCTCTGACAGCGGCTCCACTGAAAGTGATGTAATTATAAAAGGAAAGGACAGTTAAGGTTTACAGGAAAGGAAATGACAGTTACGCTTATATGTATTTCATTCTAAAAGGGATCTTCGAGGAGCCTATTCACAGACGCTCTGAACGTGAAAACAAATCTTTCCTGTCGTAGTAGAAGCAACATTAAAATGGCTTCTTGTGGACGCAAATGGCGACATCTGATAATAAATCCGTAAACTAATTTTTCGAAACTAAATTCAGATTTCTTCTTTTAATCAATTAAAGCAGCAATCAAGAGTGTGTATGGAGAAAAAAAATCAAGAGAAGAGAGTTAGGCAAAGGAATACAGAATAAATACAGAATTTGAACAGAAAGAAGAATTATTTGTAGAACAGCTTTTGGCATATAAAAACTTTTTACCAATGAATAATAATATATTTTTTAAGAAATTGTTAAGATTAGATTAGTTTTGTTCTGAAGCTATTTTCTTGTGGCATTGTAAATTAATTACTATTTATAACTGGGAATAAGCCACATTAAAGATAAAAATACATTTATTGACGTTTCAATTTCCAATTCGGAAATCGTTCTCAAAATACAAATAAATAAATAAATAGTAATTAATTAGATTAGTTGTTAAGAAAAATATAACTTTTAAGCAGACCTAAGAAACTAATTTTGTATATCATTATAAAATAAATGGTTGGCATTTATACACGCCCAGATAAGTCAATGTTTCTCTAAAACTGCAGTACTTATCAAAACATATGTTAGCCACTAATTTAATTTGTCAAGTGTGTCATAGGGTGACCTCAATGCTCTACACCGATTTAAAAAACATGCTGCTGAAATCATAAAATTGTTCTTTTACTCAGAATAGTGTGTCAACGAACCAGTGTTTCCACTGAAAATGAAAATTAAAAGCGACCGTTGCAGAATTGAAATCTAACACTATGTGAGTAAGCAGTTTTACCATGTATTTATTTTTATTTGTCCTATTTCTTGAAGTAGGTATAATGAAATATAAGGATTTATATTTAATAATTTCGATTTTCTAAGACCTTTCAAGCCGGCATCTTGTGGACCCAGGGCCGGATTGGCTCAAAAAACAATCTTAACTCTAAACGAAAGGCACCAGTCCCCCCTCCCCCTCTACCCGCCTAATCAATTTTTTTTTAAATCCTAATGCACGTAAAGTATATCAATATTATTTGTGAAGTTTAATTTTAGTTTAAATCCATAAACTTAAATAGCAGCCACGGTACTAATCCTCCAGTATACTCTTTTGTAGTTAGTGGATACTTCAATAAATTTTCAAAAATTGTGAGTAATTTTTCAACTGCTCCTAAAGAAGATTGGATACTATTATACTCTAGTGATTTCTCAGTAATTTGCTTTATAACGAATAGTGCATCTGCACATGATCTTCCACTACGCAAAACCCTATTGTTCATCTGCTAAACTTATCTTCTGATTTATTAGCACCTGTAAAATTTTAGTTGTAAGTTTTAACGTAGTATTTAACAGGTTTCTACCTCTGTAGTTTTCTGGGTGTTTTTTATCTCCTTTTTTGAATAGTCGAATTATTTCGCTCGTTCTCCATTCTTCTGGTATTTTATTGTGTTTCATACTTTTATTAAAGTTGTTAATTGTATCCCGTCTTGACCTGCTGCTTTTCTGTTCTACAGGTTTTCAAGTATTTTCCGAATTCCTATACATTTATATTAAGTTATTCATCTGTGGTAATTTCTGGTGTTCCTGGTTCTAGCGTCGTTTGTTCTTATGGTTGCATATGGTTTTTTAGATAGTTAATCCACGTATCCTTTTCTATGTGTTTTGGTTCTATTAGTTTCTTTACCTCTGTTCTTTGACGTTTTATGAAGCGCCATATTTCCTTTTGCCGGCCGTAACAATCACGTTATAAATACTTTAATTCCAAAGGAGTAAAATTAGTCGTTTGCTCCATTTGCATTGTATAAGTTCACTTAATATTACTTTTTGTCGCTATACACTATATACACGCTATAGTACAAAACTACCAATTTTGCGTGTTATGTCTAAGGTCTAAATAAACAGGAATGTAAATATTAACTGAAATAATTGACAAATGATAAATTTGAAACGCCGTATACACTCTCAAAAGTAGTTTGTAGCATGTAGATTTACTTTCGTATGCATTAAAACACCGAAAAATAATTTCAATCTTTTTGCGTCGCTGAGATTGATAATATAAACATTTTTATTTTGTCTATATAACACAGATGGGTATTTCTTTTGATCGTGATGCCGCTTTAGGATATTTTGTGCGTCAAATAAACCCGAATCTTTTCGCTGATGCGGGCAAGAAACCGGTTTTTGAATGATGAAATCATTCTGCAGTAGACCACAATAGAAGTCAGGTCATTGTTTAGTCCGAATTTTTCTTTTTTTTAATTCGTAAAGGTTTTTCGTTATTCGTTCTTTGTTATCCAAAATTCAGTAATGTAAAGTGTATCACTTAGGAAGAGATTGATTTTTGTAAGAGGTAGCAGTGGGCATGTAGTCTTCAAAGCCGGCACTTTTCTTAAGTTGAGAAATGAATTTGTGCTCAAAATGTTATTTGGCAGTTTTTGTTGAATTATTCACCCATTTTTTTGTGCTGTGCCCTATCTGAGAGATTTATAAGATGCCGTTTCCAACCATTTGAGAGGTCCACATGGTTTTAAGAAGAAATTAACTGGCCGAGTTTTGAAGATTGCAGTTTGTTGTCATATATGAAAATCCGAAACCCGAATTAGTGCCCTACCTCCCCAGGACTTTTTGTTGTGTTCCATGGTCGTCCCAGACCATTTACAGTTTGTGTGGGACAGTGTTTTTGATCCAATTCCAATCCCAAAGACTTCTTAAAGGAAATGCCAACCAGAGTGATATAAGGTACTTTTTGTTAAAATTGTTCAAAGTAAAAATAAACAATTTTTCTTTAATAAAAAAAATTGCCTTCATGGCACACTAAAAAATTGTAAATAAATAAAATTATATGTTTTATGGATTATATTATATGGTCATATCAGTCTTCTTTTAAATAAATTTAATAATAATTAATTAATATTTCAAATAAGTTTAATAAAAACATATGACAGTTAGTATTATCTTTTTCTTTCTTGATTTCTTGATTTTCTTGATTTCTTTCTTTGTAGTTACCCCTCCCAGTCCCTCCTTTATTCACTTACTTACGATCCAGCTCTCCAACCAAATCAAGAATGCCAGTTCGCAAAGGTTTCGGTTTGTTTGCTTACCCTATCTCGAGCCCAATAATTGCTGTCCCGACTTTCAACCCTCTATAAGTGATACTCAATGTGGTAGGCAAATTATATCGTTACAAGTTCTTTGGACGAAGTAGAGGTGACTCTCTATATACTCGTTGAATTGGCGAAAAATCTCAGCCGTTGTCGATAGGAAGGCTTTAATAATGACCGACGTGGACTAGCAATGATATCGAGTAAAGTGAAGTCGAGTAATGTAGTGTGACTGTGAAGTGTATTCGAACTTCTTTACCTTTGACTGCGACGCGAAAAACCGACACAGAACGGAAGTAGAACAAGGCGAAGCGAAGTCGCATGAAGAACCTGTCTTAACTCTCGTACTCGCTGATGTTGGATCAACTTCGCGAGTAGTATAGTGCCTTTATAGTAAAAACGGGTAACAAATAAAAAAAGAGGTCTTAGAAGTCAAAACATACTGACGAAGCAATTACTATCATTAAATGTTTTATAAGTTTTATCTTCTGTAATTATAAACTAATTATAACCGTCAATATCTTATTATTATTTTGCAACAATGATAAACATATTATATATTAATCTGTTTACTTTTTTAATTTAATAGGTCTCTGATGCAGCAAAACAACAGTATTTTCCTACTAAATTTGTTTTTCGTTATAGTTAGTTATTTAAATTTGTTGTCATTATTATAGAGCAATTTCTGATCAGATTAGACCGTTATACCAAAGCCTAAAAGTCAGGTTTATAGGCCATGGACTAAAATATTTTCGTTTTAACAGATTTTTTTCTTTATTTGGCTTTTTCTTTTAATGTTCGTAATGTACACAAGGACGCGACAGTGATCTTTGCCGAATGCTCGAATGGTACAAATCTTAGAATGCTAGTCTTACAATTGATACGCGAGGATTTGTTGGAAAAATAAAAAAAATTTATTTTTCTGTCAAACTCAGTAAGATTCCTCTTTTATACTACGCCATTGACTCAAACTGTAAAGTCTTCTTCTTTTTCTTCCTTCTTTTAGATATACATAATTCTTGTTTCTGTTTTCGCTTCTCTTTCTATCCAACAGACTTTGCCCTGATATTCGTCAAAGTATGTTCATCTCTATTGTTTCTAATAGTCGTCTCGTTTTAAATATATCAGGTCTTGTCTCCACCGTGTATATTATTATAGGTCTAATTGTTGCTTTATAGATTCTTGTCTTTATGTATTGTCTTAGGTATTTATTCGTACAGATTGTATCAGAGATTCCGCCGCTTTCCTTGCTTTTAAGCTTTGTTGTCGTACTTATTCTTTAACATCTCCGTAACTAGTTATATATACTCCCAGATATCTAAACTTTGCTTCCTGTTTTATTATTTTCCCATCAATTTCGATTTTACACCGTAGTGGATATTTAGATGTTATCATACATTTGGATTTGATATTATCATATTTTATTTCTAGGCTGTTGTACTGAATAGTTAATTTTTGGAGCTGGTCTTCTGTCTCGGCGATTAATGCAGCGTCGTCTGCATAACATAATATTTGGATTTCTTTGTTCCTCGTTATGTAACCATGATCTTTACGTACTGCTTGTATTATTTCGTCCATTAGTATATTAAAGAGAAGGGGGTTTAACGAGTTACCCTGTCTGGCTCCGCTTTGTACTGGTATACACTGTTAATTTTCCATTTATCTTTGCCTGTAGTCGATTATGGAAGTAGGTGTTTTCGATAGTATAATATTGATTGGTATGTTTCTTTTATACAGCAGGTGTAAGACGTCTTCTACTTAGATGCGATCGAAAGCCTTTGTCAGGTCTATGAAACATAGATATGCTCGTTTATTGTACTCGATGGCGTTTTCTGTGATTTGTCTTAGTAGTACTTTGTCTGAGTACAAATACGGCGTCTATGCAGGATCTTCCGGATCTGAATCTTTGTTGTTCATCTGATAAAGTTGTGAGTTTATTGATTTTGTTAACTGTAAAGTATCGGCTTTAATTTTGCCCAAATAAATTTCTTACCAGACTCATTAGTCATTGTTTTGTCGATGCATTATGCATTATCATCTAATTTCTGTGATTTTGTCATCAATTTTAAAGTGTAATTATGAGGATGTATGGCTATGCCAAAAAAGCTAACCTGGAGTGCCATTGCAAACAATTTTACGATTAATTATCCTATACAATTACGCCTACGCATTGAATTCATCACCAAGAAAGACCTTTTGGCGGGCAACAATTTCTATTACAAAAAAGAAGCGATGAAATGAAAACCATGGTGAAAACTGCATATGAACTCTCGCTGTTATTAGCATGCAACACAAAGCCATATTCGTACGAATCATGACAGATAGTTTTGATATTGTGGAGAAGATATTAGACCTACATCAACTGATCTTCACAACTGGACAGAATATCTTGGACCAATTTAAATTTTTTTTTTTTGAAAGTAGTAAAAGTAAAGGGATCAAAATATACTAAGAGAGAGATATTTCTAATACTTATTTGGCCACAAACGTACTGTGATGTACATTTTCAATACACTAATATGCTACTCTAATACTGCAATATGTATTTAAAACTTTATATGTACACCTGGTTCCTACAAAAACTGATACGAATCTTAGTAATATTTGATTATTTTGAGCAGTGTATTTGATTGGTCTGACATTATATCATATATTTATTATGACAGACAAATAATAAAATAAACAAACAAACAACAAACAGCATTTTGAGGTATAAAATTACGCGGATACAACCGTTTTAAAATAACCCTCCACCCATTCTCGATTGGGTTTAATCTGAACTGTAGGTGGGTCATGGTAAGGTTTCGTTGTTGGTATTCTGGATCCAATGGTTTATTATAATTGTAGTGTGAACGGTACAATTATCTTGTTGAAGAATAAAATTATATATTTATCCCCATATATTGGCGCTCAAATGATCAGCTGCTCAATATCCATCAACACATTTCCATGCACCAATTTTGCCATTTTTAGTGGTTTAGATGGTTTAAAGCAATTATAAGTCTTGACTGCTTCTGTTGTGGCGTAAGAAATTCCCAAGATTAATACTAACCTTAGTATATAAAAATATATAAAAAAAATGAGACTATAACAGACCTGATCAAACAATCATTCTTAATACAAATGTAAACTTATAAAAATCACTATAAGATATACACTGACACATCAAAATCTTCAGACGGTGTTGGTGCAGCCATTCTTACACCCAATACATCCTTAAAACTTAAATTCAATCCAATTACTTCGTCATAGACTGCAGAGTTGTTTGCAATATTACAAGCACTTATCCACATAAAAGATTCGAAACAGTCCCCGTCTTTCATAATAATCGATTCACTAAGCTCACTTCACACTATCTAACGTTTATATACCAATAATCCAATTGCCTCACATATCCAATCAGAAATAGAGATTCTAAATAATAATAAGATCGCTGTTGACTTCATGTTTGTTCCATCACATTCAGGTATACAAGGAAATAAGGAAGCAGATGAACTAACCCGCTTAGCATCCTTCGGCCAGGACTCCATTCTTATTAATGAGGATTCTTCAGATAACTTTAAGTCAGAAATAAAATATAAAGTGTTAAGTGCGTGGCAAAATAAGTGCATCATAAAATATCATCATCATCATCATATAACCGGGGTCCTACGGCGATTGCCGCTTCCCGCATTTCAGCCTCCATCTTTTCCTATCTCTCCAATCTCCCTCTTCTAAGCCTCTAGATTGCATTGTTTTTGTAATTTCTGTTCTCCAGGAATTTGGTGGTCTTCCCCTTTTCCTTCTTTCTGACGGAACATACATTAAGGCTTTCTTTGGCCACCGCTCCTCCTCCATTCTCATCACGTGACCATACCATTGTAATTGCCTTCCTTGTATTCTATCTGAAAGAGTATCTCTAATTCCTGTACGGTTTCGTATTTCCTCATTCCTGATTCTTTCCATTCTCGATACTCGACATGACCTTCTAAGATAATCCATTTCCACAACGTCTACTTTATCTCGTTCATTCTTTGTCATCGTCCAACATTCGGCACCATATGTGGTAATTGGTTCTACAATTGCTCTGTATACGCGAAGTTTGGTATGCATCTTTATTTTATTAGACCACAGTAATGAATTCAGTATTCGGATGCATTTTTTCCCTTGGGTTATTCGGTTTTGTACATCTATCTTAACTCTGCCATCTGCTGATATGATGCTTCCTAGATATTTATACTGGTTGCAGCCTTTTATGACTGCGTTTTCAAGCCTCAGATCTGTGGTATTTTCTCCAATTTTTAAATATTCTGTTTTGCTTATGTTTACAGTAAGCCCCCATTTGGCATATTCCTCAAATAATTTTCGATCCATATAATTTATATCTTCCTCATCGGTTGCAACCACCACCTGATCATCTGCAAACAACAATGTATACAGAGTTTCTTGTCCCACTTCGATGCCGTTTATTTTATGGGCATCATAAAATAAACTTAAAGAAATCAAACAATTAGTGAAAAGGTGGCTCCAAACCACAGCGAATAAACACAACCCACTGAGAATAACACGTTTGCGACCAGGACACAGTAACTTTACACATAAACACCTTTTTACGCGAACTGCACCACCAATGTCGTGTGGAAATTGTCAAGTAACACTCTCCGTGAAGCATCAAAACATATGAAGCAACAAAAATGAAGCACACTATCCCACATAATATAAAGGAAGCTTTAGGAAAAAACATAAACATTAAAAACACATTAAGTTATCTTAAAGATTAAGGACTGTATCAATTATTGTAATTTTTTCTAACTTTACCTGTATTATATTTTTTAAACGCTAATAATTTTCCCTTCCCTATCCTTCAAAATACACTGTTCAATTTTCTTCAACATACCCTTTAATAGATAGTACCAGGTTTTTTTAGGAACCAGCTGCAATCCTACAGTACCTACTTGAATAAACAAAAAACTTTATTACAACGAAGGTACTTTCCAAAAGTATTTTTTCTGAACAAACTAATTATTTTTCCAACACGAACTTGGTATATTATTATTTTAAAAACTTTAATCAGTAGTTAATGTGTGTTTCAATAATTACTTTGTATATGGATAAAACGATTTCATTTGTATTCACTTAATATTTTAATGATAATCTCTACTGGTGATACGTTTTTGTTGTGTGGGTGGCCTTTAGATCTATGTATACCGAAATTGCCATGCCGCCACAGCTACACATTAGCATTGCCCTTTTGTTTATTAAATATATGTTTGCAAACATACTGGTAAACTCTCATTTGAAAATAGAACATTGTCAAACTTTATTCTCTCAAACATATTAAACTGATTGTGATGATGCAAAACCAATCTAGATTTAAATTTATCGGTATCAATAGGTATGTAAAAATACAATGAAACATGATAAGTTTATGTTTGGAAATAACTTTTTTTAGATAACAACAATTTTAACAACAAAACAAACATCTGATTTATAAAAATTCAATATTATATAAAACATAAAACAATAGTGAGGATGAGATTCTAATAATATATATCTAACTTATTTTATCGTCTTTCGGCTTTATTTACGAATTCCTTTCGGTTTTATTTACGAATTATTGAAAAAGCTGTTTTAACGATAATCTTTTCACTTTGAAATTATTGCACGTACTTTCTTTTGCCCTTTTTTTGTTATTTTTTTTTTAATTTTTTTTTATTTAGAAATTACAGCCGCATTTACCATAATGGTTATTAGCGGCGACTACAGAATTACAAAATTAGAAATTATAAAATATTCCTATAGATTTTAAGAAATTTACAATATTACTAGCTGAGAAATTAGTGCCTAATAAATTACTTAAACTGTTAGGTATGTTAAATGTAACACGAAAATTGGCAAATCTATGGCATTCAATTAATAAATGGTTAACGGTTAATTGTACATTACATGTTTCGCAAATAGGTGGATCACTTTTGGAAAATAAATATGAGTGAGTAAGTTTCGTGTGTCCAATTCGTAATCTCGTTATCACCAATTGTTCTCTTCTGTTCCTGGTTGAGGGTTCCCAAGCTGCAACGTCATCTTTAATTTGCTTCAGTGATGTTTGGGAAGATTGCCATTCGTTTTTCCACTTGCATAAAACTCGATTCTTTATAAAAGCTTTTATATCACTCGCGGTATTTCGATACTCGGCTTTTTCTATATCGACACATTTAGCAATTTGCTATATCGTTGCCAGCGATGCCAATGTAGGATGGAATCCATATAAATCTGATACCCCTAGAATTTTCTTGAGCTTGCATGAGTTCTAGTTTTATCAGTTTCTCAAGGGGACCTTTAGGATAGGTCCGTTTAAGGATTTGAAGAACGCTAAGTGAGTCACTTAAGATAACAAAGGAATGTTATTAGAATTTATATGTATGATAGCTTTAAACACTGCATAGAGCTCAGCGGAGAAAATCGAAAAGAAGGTTGAAAGACGAAATTGATATGTATCGTTTGGAGTAACGAATGGAGCACCTACTCCATATAATTGTGGTAATACATCCTATTAAAATATGTTATTTTTTCTGTACAATAAAGTAACGAATGTCGACGGCGTAAAAATAACTGAATGTTTGGCGCAGTTTTTTTGCGTATTTGACAATAGCTATCTGATTGTTGAAGGTACATTATAAATCAAATGGTTTTGCTTTAGTGACATTAGTGACATTCCAGTTTATTTAGTACTGTTTCTCCATTCTTACTAAAAGTCCAGGCGTGAGTGTAGGGAATGGATCGTTAGCGACATATACTTCATCTAATTTACTTACCGATGCACGTCATTATCATTGACAGCGATCGAAGTTGACATAGTTGCCAAAGTATAAAAAAATCTCAACTCCATTTTAAATCAAATAGATCACATAAAACACATTAATTTTGTTCTAAAAAGCACAGATTTTATTAAATAGGTAAAAATATAAAACAAGAGGTATTCACTTTAAAATTCAAAATAATAAAGTACAAAAAGTGTCAACACCGCAACTGTCAAATAAGTGTTACCAATTTATGCCAAAATTTCACTTTCAATTTCATGAAGTATATATGAATTCTTATTTTCTACTCAATTTTAAATGATTCTGAAAGCACACGATCATTCAGAATGTTGCCAAACTTTGACCTAAAAGGTTTTAATAAACAAAAATTATAAAGTTTAGTAAATTTTATTTTAGATACATTTTGGCTGGTGCCCAGAAAGTAGATTCTTGAAAGCGATGACACATACTCTGATTTTTTTTTCCAGAATCTGTAAGATATATCTTCGCTATTATTGATTTATTATTTTAGAAATTCTACATCTTTAATATTTTTCGGTAAAAGTTTGTTTCTGAATGTAAGCTCATTTCCATATATGCATATAATTTTAATGTCAAGGTCTATCGCCTGTATTGTGACTATAAAAAGAGATTAACAGTTTTATTAATCTAAGTATGTTGTTAAATATCATGTCAAATATTTCAACATTCCAATAAATTTTGAAGTTTGAATTTTTCCTTTTTTAAGATAATCCATACTAATGAAGAGGAATAATAATGGCTGTCTTTAGGAACTGTGGAAATATATCTTTTTCAAAGGAAACACTAGTTAATAATTAGTAAAATCTTCATAATGGGCGATCAATCAGACGGGTAAATTGTAGGGAAGAAAAAGGAGGCTTGATCATATAGGAGACTTAATCACTCTTTAAAATTTGAATAAATAAGCAAGCAGCCTAGAATTATAAAACTGGCAGCATAGCGTAGCAGTTAGTATGGCAGTAGATCCCGTGCAATTTAGTTTTCGTTAGAATCATGGACGTATAAACACAGATGGACTCAATTATTTACATAAAATTGTGTAGTCAAAATTATTTGAATAGGTCACAATCTCAGCACCTTCAACTGTTGTCACGTTTTGTTTTAAAATTTCTTATTCGCGAGTCGCTGAAAATATTACTCCGTATTTTATACTCTACAGGTGCTATCAAACCAAAATAATAATTTATTGGTTAGATTAATATATTTAATTGTAAATATCAAGCATGCACATAGTGTGCATTATCATTTAATAATAGCGTATAATAAATATCAATCCATTATTCTATATGTAGAAGCACTGAAAACTATTTATAAATGGCAACGGTTGTTTACATTTCTCTGTCTTATGGATCTACGTCAAACTTCAAATGCTGTTCCATGTTTGTTTACTTTTTACAGTAGATGAGGAAAAAGTTGTTTTTCGATATTTTGGCTGTATTTTGAGTGATATTTGTGAAAAGTGAAATAAAATAAACGAAATATTTACATCCCGATCTCTCATTTCATTTGTAAATACATATAATTTACATTATTTAAGATGAGGAAATGAGAAAGAAACGTGTTTGTTTACATTTTAATAGGCGTACCATTGGGTGTATTCATGTTCATTAATGTATTGAATAAGATATGAGTTCATGAAATTAGTAGACATTTATAAATTGTAAGTAGACATCATCTGATTAAAAAAGATTTGTTTAGTACCTTTTTAATTTAATATTTCTCATGAATACAAATAAATGAGTGAAATGAATAAAACTCATTTATTTTTCCATGTAGGTTAACATATAATATTGACGATCGAACTATTTGGGTAGCAAATTAAGGAGAAAACATTTTCATATGATTTTTTTATTTTTTTTTACAAAGATTTTTTATTGTAGCATTATTTTGATACCTTAAGGTAAAACTTAAGGATTTGAGGAATCTTCAAGTTCGGAGGGCAGTGACATTATGCTACCATCATCAGAGTCTGAATACACAGAGTCTTTATCTCCGAAAGAAACCTAGCCTATCGTTACGTAGCATAGATAACGGGAAGAAAGAACGAGGATTTTAAAATCAAATTTGCCCAAAAAAGAGATGACAAAACCTTTAAATGGCCAGAAAAAGAAGACATGGGTGAAGTCGCACGTGACCAAATTTTAAAAAAGTTACCAGGTCCGACTTTTAGGAGCTACAGTAAGCGCATAGGATGTTTCCTCTTTCCTAAATCACTGAGAATGTTCAGTATTCAACAATAATTAAAAAAAAAAGTTAATCATCGTAAATGGGTATATTTATTTAAAAACCTTTAAAAGGGCTACATAAAAAAAACAAATGTTTTCGGACTAAACAGTCCATTATCAGGTTTAACATTGCCTAAAATAAGTATAAACCATTTAGTTAAACAAAACGTGGTTTTAAAATTTTGACTAGGGTTAAAAAGCAAAAATGGTTATACTTACTAGGTTAAAATGCCTGAGCCACCAAAATACCAGGGTAAAAACCCTTTAAATTACATGTAGTTGTAAAAGATTGTATATATTGTTGTTATAAAACTGTGATGTTAAATATTAAATTAAATTTGACTTTAGGTAACATACACTCATGGTTGAAGTGTTCCATTGTCCGGAGAGTAAACCTCTTCAAACGGACTACAGCTGGTAACTGATTGACAAGGTACCTATGAACGGTGTCGAAAACAAAATGTCAATGTAACATGAAACTATATTAGTTATACATAGTATTACTACAGCAATTTTTTTTTCACTTTTATAACTTTTTGAATATAATTTTCTGCCAGAAAGTGTTTCTATTTTTAATAATATTATTTGTTATATCATGACTGAGTAAATATAGTTTTCAGCATCCAATTTTTGGTTTTATTTTAATATTGTAAATCTGGGAAAGTATAATCAAGTCACCCATACACAAGGATCTATTCTCCCGAAGCACGGGGAGACATGATTAGTTTTTCTCTATTACTAAATTTTACAAAAACTCGTTATTTATCAGCAGTATATTTTTCGGGCGTATTTTACATTTCAACATTTTTACATTTTTTATTTAAAACATTTTTTTCTATGGTGGACAGATTCTTAAAAAATCGATTTTTTCCGTTTTTCCCCTCTACGAAGGGGCTTTTAGGGGAAACCCCGGGGGTAGAAGTAGTAAACTTTCGAGCACGCTTAAATTGACATTCTGGGTTTAATTCAGCTGGTTCGTATAATTTTTAGAGGTTCAGTGTTTAAATTAAATGGTTAAAAATGTTTATACCCGTAAACATATTTACAAAACTGTTTTTGATTTTTCCTTGCGAAATTGTTGAGTGACACAAAAATTGGCTTACGATGAAATCTCTATGACTCCTACGCATATTCTGAAAACTGTTTTCGTATAATTTTTATGAATGAACCACGATTACGTAGAAATTGGCAAAAGTAGAATTACACACAATTTTGCGCAATAAGAGAAACGAAAATGTTACATCTGTTATTACTGTAGAACTAAACTCCAAAAAAGGTTTGGTGTGAAATATATGACGAAAATTATGTCTTTTTGCCGGTTTTACCAAACACTTGTTAATTGTCAATTCTGATGGTATTTATCTTAATTTGTTATGCAGTAAATGTTAAAGTTTATACATATCTTTGTAAAAAGGCGGTTTTAATATTTGTATTTGATTAATTTTTTATTAGGAGATAATACGGCTTTGACACCAGATCCTATACCTGACGGCCACATGAAGAGCACTTGGCTGATTGTTGTGCCTCTATAGCGAATCAGATTGCTATAGGGGGGAAAGGGATGGTCTAGAGCATTGGAGCACGGTGGGATGACTCCTGTTTTTACTCGAGTTAGCACACCTTGCTCCAATGAATTGTTACACCCGATCGTACTACCTCTAATATATCAAATTGCTGCTTCTATACCTGACGACCTTTATTTTTGACGCTTGGTGTATTCTTTTACAATTCGCATCCGACAGTGCTTCCGTGCTGCCAACCGCAAAAGTTTGAATAAATAATTAGAGTTTAAAACTGGTTTAAAATTCATCAAATTCTAAAAATAATGAGCTTGCTTGCCCTTCACCTAGGAGTCTTTTAAAACTCACTATCAAATTTACAATGTCAACAAAAGATATCCCTATTCGCGTTCTCGAACGACTATAGGTGGCAGCACTTGTTTTGAAAAATTGGTGACGAAATAGTGATATCGTTTGTTGAAATTGTAAATTTGCTACCGCATTTTAAAAGACTTCTAGTTAAAGGGCAAGGCAAAGACTTCTAATTAAAGCAAATTTATAACAGTTTTAAACTATAATTTATTCAAATTTTTAACATTTATCCCCATTTTATTAGTTATCTATTTTGACATCAGTTGGCAGCACGGTCGTTTGAGAACGCGAATTTCTTCCGACGTCTTTCAAAACAAGTGCTGCCACCTAAAGTCGTTTGAGAACGCTAATATAATTTGCTCTAATTATTCTTATTATCTAAAGTTGTGCTTTAGAATATATTATGTTTACAAACTAATTTTATAATCCCATGCTTTTTACTTTTTTTTACTTTTTCTATCAGTATTTGAAGCTTTTTATATTTTACCATAATGTGTTAGATATATTCTTATATCAGTATAAGTATTACTTTTGATTTTTCTTCTTTGTAATCTTTCTCTCACCTACCACAAGTTTTTCCATTCTTTTTGCGTTTAAATATGGTCAAAAATATATCGTATATGTTTTACCAGATAAATAATTCTTCACAAATTTGGACAAAGTTGAATTCGTCCTGTTCCGAGGCATAACCCTGTCTTTATAAGCAAAGTATTTATAGTCCATCAGTAGGTGCTATCTTGCTGAAGGCTCCCTCCTCCTTCATCCGGTCTTAGGACTGACAACAGTTCTGTGTTTGCAGTGACTGCAAGCGAAAATATTTATGGAACATGGATTGTTCAAATACTGAACAAAAAAGTTTGGGGGGTTGTGAAGGGAATACATAAAGATCGATATATCTACTCAACAAAATATGGAAGAGAGTTAATCGAAGAAACATTCGAATCCGCGCACGTATATAGTGGAATACCCAAAAGAACTGTGTGTCACTCTTAATGCACAAGAGCTGTCAACACAAAATTCTTAACTTTGATTTATAAAAAAAAAGAATACTTGTAGATAACCTAACAGTCAGCTCTGTTCGTTCTCTCTACATTTTTAGTTATGGATTCAGAAAAATCTAATTTTTGGATCGTCTTTTGAATGATCTTTTTTTTTTGTCGTCTTTTTCTCTCATGATCATTTTGTTAGGACAAGTTGGAAGGAAATGCTGACAGGTACGACGGTTCGTCTATTCGTTTAAGCAACGATTACTCCTCGTGATTGGAGAGGACCGTAGTCGCAGAACAAATTCAACCATAAGATGAGTCAGTTCTGGTGAGGCTATTTGATGATTTGCCGATTGAGCATGGTGTACAAGTGCATGTGTATATGTGTATTTTATCTGTGGGATTATGTGTGTGTTTTTGTATGTGTTAGTGTTTGTCATGTTCATTCAGCTGCAGCACCAATTTCTAGTTTTTATTTGAACCGCGGATTTTTATTTAGTTCTAGTTTATTCACAACTGTTCTATGATTTATGATGCAGATTGTGATCCATTATGAGATTATCTATCCCGGGTCACTTGGCAGTTTTCTTGAAGATTTTTAACTGCGTCTTTAACTTCAAGGATCGTTAGTGGTTCCTCTTCCCCCTCGTCTGTTCCGCTTATCTCATCTGTTTCATCTTTCAGGTTTTCTTCTTCCAGTTAAAGTATTATATTCATCCATTCAATACATATTTCCTTGTTGTTAATAGGTCGCCATTCAGACTTCTGTATTGGTTTGTAGTTGTATTGAATTATTTTCTCTTGATGTTAACTCTCTTGTAAAATGTTTTGAATTATTTCTCTCTGTTAAGGTTTTCTATATATTTAAGTTTCTTATTTAAGTTAGTTTTATTTCTTTATATTTTGTATCGTCTTTTTGTCTCTTTTCTTTGTCTGGCAATTCTCTACAGTTGTTCTAGTTAGTTGGGTAAGCATTTTTCTGTAGACCTTGTGTTTTTCTCATTCTTGCGTTGATCGTCAAATCAATGATTTTCATGGGCACAAGTCCCTGTTTCCAGTTCATCTTTTCCTGCTGCTTCAACATCTTCCTTTCTTCTGGTTCAGCAGGAGTCTGTATCTTTCTGGTCTTCTTCCTTTACGTTTTGTTTCCTTAGTCTGTGAAATGTTTTCCGAATATCGTTCTGCGACTGTTGCATCATTCAGCGTTTGGACATTCTTCATTTTGGACATTTCCATTTCTTTCTGGACATTTTATTTTCTTTGCTGTTAGCTTGACAAATTCTACTTGTTGTTCTTCCATCTGGGGGAGGTCCATGTTACCTTATGTATATTCTTCTGTGCAAAATAGAGACTATGATGTTTAGTGCTGCTGGTTTATTAGTCGTAATCCATTATTGCCACTGACGTACCGATAACAGATGTGCCTTACTTCAAAACAAATTCTCTTTTGTCTCAAAATGCTTGTCAGTTTCTTGTAACTACGTAGCAGTACATAACCATACATAAATCTGTGATTTGCTAATTAAAAATGTGTTCTGTCTCCTGGCAATGAACAATGAAGATAAATAAGCTGCTTTTTGATTATTGGACCATATTTTCACATTATTCATTTATATGTAATATAGTATTTATTATAAAGCCTTGAAGATTTAATCTCAGTACGAATATGTTTGAACACCGGTTTTATTGCACAAAATAATTGTATTTTCTGATAAAACAAATTTTATATCGTGCTATAAAAAAACACGTGAGTACTGTTCTAAGAGTAGTTCCGTTTTAACTTATATAGGTACTTGTATGTATCCGAAAAAGCTCATCAATCTATTTTGTGATAATTAGAAAAAGTTAGTTCGTTATAATTAAAGATATCTATGAGAATTACATGTTAGATACAAATGTAAGTAATATTTTATTGCTGATTTTCTGAATTGTTTGATTGATTTTTACAATATGTGCTTAGTTGATTAGTATAATTTTTGAAGGCTGGATTTGGGTTAAAATTAAAATATTTTTTATTCAAATTTATTAATAACTTTTAAATGTTAATTGATTGTGTTGGATTATTAATTAAACTCAGTAAGAACCATTGTAATTTCACCCCAAAGAGAATTTAAATAATGTACTTCAACTTCTGCTACCAAATGTCGGAAACTATCTATAGAATAGAGAAATTAGTAAAAAACATGCCTTATAATATTAGTTATATGATGAGTTTAATTAAAGAAGATCGCATCCAAAATTTTTAATACAGTGTTCTAAACAAATTTTATAAAAATGTATTTAATGTGGTTAACTACTGTGACAATAGTGTACTATACACTATATTATTTATCTATGGTGTACTATTTTTAGTACACCACTTTATATTTATCTAATTTATTAAACTTTATTTATTATAAAATGTTCTAACACTTAGTTTATTAGAGTCTCTATTTATTTAATTTATATATAATATTACACTAATTTATTTTCCACTGACACTATTCTAATTTATATAATTTACTAAATTTATTTCCCGCGTTACAATTCAAACTCGACTCGATACAAATATTCTTTTTATACTAACTGTTTACAATAAAAAGTTCTCTATATATATATATATATATATATATATATATATATATATATATATATATATTTAATAACCGGTATCTAGAGTTCCCTAGAATTCGGTCGATGACCTTTCTTGAACCTTCTCGAAAGCCATGAAAACCAGACAGGTTTTAGCGAGGGAACCCGTGGATTTACCTATTAAAAAATACTTGTTAGAAAAACACGTTTACAACTTAGGGTATGAGTCATATTTATCGTAACATTGCCCCCCTCTTAAAAGATGGTTCCTCCTGGAAACTTGTCGGGACTGGAACTGGAACGGTATGCTGGTATCGGCAACTGGGCCCGCTTTTAGAACTTCCAGTTGTATAAAAATGAAAAGGGACGATTTTCTCTCCGCACCAGTAACTATGCGGATTGCAACAGACTAACATCTGGACTTCGGTGTCTTTAAAGATCTTCTCCACCATACTTCGGATAATCTTCCAATCTAATTGGCGGCACTCCAACTTTGGCGTGACTAACTTTTGCATGTCGGACTCTAGTACGTGCTCTCTCAATTGAAGTAATGCTTCCCATACATCTCGGCAAGTAGGTTGGTCACGGCACGTAGTTTTGTTACCAGATAGAAAATGTAACGTGATACATCTTGGAGTTTCAAGGCTTTCGCGGGAGCTGCCACTTGGCATTGAAGTTTTGCAACTCGACCGAACTACCTTCGAAAGGCGGATGACAACTCTGGTGCGTCTGATACTCACCGGGATGGTAGGGAGCAGTATGTAGTCATCGAAAAGTGTGAGTAGATCGTACGTTTCTTCAGTAGTAACACCATGTCTTGAATTCCTTAAACGTGAGGTCAAACACATCTTGGACTTGGTTTACTTCCACTTCTTTATCTACGTGGTGGTCACCTTCGAAAAACGCCATTCGGTTATGGTTTACTATCATCGGCTTTCCTCCCAGAATCTTGCTTATTCGGTAGATGAACTTTGATAAAATGAAAGGCAGATATCGAGCATAGTTTAATTAGTTAAATCTTGACCAAGTACTTTCGCTTCCTAGAGCATCTTTAAGGGTATTTCGTCAATTTTGGGCTATCCAACAATCGTAGAATGTCATAAAAATAAAAATAACACTACACTAAACAAGGACTCATATTCTCTCATAGGAGCTCTCTAAGCCCAATACGTCTTAACTACTGAGCATAGGTTTGATATTTCTTACCAAGGTGGTTGTCTTTTTTCCATTTTCGAATTTTCTGTACAACTTGATCTCTCTCTTGTTCTTCCCTTATCTTAGGTCTTAGCACTGCTGCTTCCTTGGATTCCGTTTTGTTGCAGTGGGAACACTCTGCTGGGCATAGCCTTCTGGAAAGAAAATCAGCGTTTATGTGGCTAACTCCAGCCCAGTGCTCAATCATGAAATCGTATTCTTGGAGTCGTTCGATCCATCTGGCTATCTGATCCTCTGGATTCTTAAACTGCATTAACTACTTAAGGGCGGCATGGTCGGTTCAGATTAAAAACTTCCTTCCATAGAGGTATTGATAGAAGTGCTCTACTGATTTCACTACTGCTAGAACTTCTCTTCTCGTGACGCAATAAATCCGCTCAGGTTTTAAAATAACTTTACTAATATATCCAAGGACTCGTTCCTGTCCTCTGGGATAGCACTCCTCCAATTCACACATTACTTTCATCTGTATCCAAACTGAACTGTCCTCCTGACAGTGGATACCCTAAAATTGGTGATGTGATTAAATGCTTTTCAAGGTCTCAAAAGCATTTTGGCAGTCTGTATCCCAGCGGTAATCTCTTGCTTCCTATGTAAGGCGCGTTAATGGTTTAGCGATATCTGCAAACTTCTTAATAAATCTCCGGTAGTAAGTACATAGATCAAGAAAACTTCTCACTTGATGTTTGTCCGTTGGTTCTGGCCAATCCTTTATCCACGGCCACTCCTTCTTTACTGACTATATGACCCAGATAATCGACTTTACCTTGAAATAGCTGGCACTTCTTGGGATTTAACATCAATTGGAGCGTATTTATCAGGCAAGTCATATTTTTCGTAACAATAGTTGATACCTGCCCATATATTTAATATGGATTTATTATAGTATTTTCTTAATGTTAAACCAGAATTATTAATAATATAGAAATATTTGATTAATGTTTGTTATTTTGTCGTTCCCTTTAATTTAGATTTTTGATTTATAAATCTAAATGATTGATGGAGTCATTATTAATCACTAATAAAATTGATGCATAGGTTTTAAATAAACGCATTTTGAAAATATATAAATTTTTATAATGCATATTTTTAATTGTACAGAACACCTGTTCTGCCATTCATTACAGTAATTATCCAGTAAACTTTTTACATAACAGTCTAGACTCTGAAGTGCAAAGTTGCTTTTCTTTTTATAAAATTTGGCACTTGGTAATAAAAATCTAATTTCAACTTTGACGTCACATAAAATATAAACAAAAACAAGATTTTTATACTTAGTATTTTATATCAGGTATTAACAAAAGACAAAGTTGTATATCCTGCTGTTGTCTTTCTATGCACAAGCAAATTATACAGGACGAGCTGTTGCTTATAAATATCTACAATTATATCCTAACAGACAACTACTCCATTACAGGACTTTTAAAAATATTTAGGTTCGGTTAGTGAAAATTACCATCAAGAGGCTTGTATACCTGGGTCTCTGCAAGATCAACCAGGAAACATAATAACGAATCAAATTGATTACATATTGGTAACCAAGAGATTCCCATCACATGTCGGAATAACTGGTAATGAGCTAGCAGACAAAACAGTGTTTGGAGCAATAAACAATGTGAACATTCCAATTACAACCAAGTATACCAATATTACTAAAACTTTATTCAAAACTCATGTAAATAAAATTTGGCAAGAAATATGGGATCAAACAAACACAAATCTTAAAAGCATCAAACCAAATATATCTCCAAAAAATCGTCCTATACCACCAAAACGAAAAGACTAGGTGATTATCAGCAGATTCTGGCTTAGGCATACACGGCTACATAATCTTCAAAAAACCACTACCAATCTGCCAAAGATGCCAAATTGTCACAGTCAACCATATAATAATAGAATGTCCAGAGTATACCTCAGCCAAGGCGAAATATTGTTAATAAGATCACTCTACCTATGGCCAATCCTGCTGTCATTCATTATTTCTATAAGGCTGTCTATTTCGATCGTGTCGATCGTTTTATGAAAATCTATGAAAGTAAGGACAAGAGGTTTGTTGTATTCTATAGATTTTTCAATGAGTGTCTTTCCTGTATGGAGGTGATCATTGGTAGCATAATTTAATCGGAATCCTGCCTGCTCTCTCGATTGCTAGAAATCTAATTATTTTCTCTAATCTCGATGTTACTAACCTAGTGAAGAGCTTGTATATATGGTTCAACAGGCTAATAGGTATGTAATTTTCTAGGTCTGTTCTATCTCCTTTTTTATGAAAAAGAATGGTTATAGCATTGTTCCATTCTTTGGGCACCTCTCTTTGCTGCAAACATAGATTAAACAGTTTCCTTAATTAATTTAATAGCATATTTTCTCCATTTACAATATTTTCTATTATAATTCCATCCTCTCCCGGGGCTTTATTATTTTTTATTTTTCTTAACGCTTGTCGAATCTCCTCTACCATTATTTCTGGTACTAGTTCGGAACCTTGATTTATGATCTTCTTTAAAATGGCTGTTTGTATTACTGTTTGATTAACTCGTCTCTACGTGATATTATTTCATTTTGCTTGTTTCTTATTCATGAATTTCGCATTTCCCATTCGTTAGCTTTCTATGTAGAACTTTTAAGCTGTTATTTTCTTGTATAGTACGTTTAATATTATCATTTTTAAATTTCCTTAAATATCTCCTGATTGCCTTCGAAACAGTTTTATTCATTTCTCTTAGATCTGGCTGTCTGCATTCTTCTCATCGCTTCTCATTTGTCTTCTTTGATCCAGCAGCGGTTTAGTATATGGACCTATTTTACTATCTGATTTTGTTTTAGGACAGTGGACTCTGTGACTTTTTTATAAGGCGTTTATGATGCACTTATTGTATAACTTTATTAATGACATAGTTATGAGTTTTGTGAAATGGATGTTATCAATAATAGTATATTACATAACGAGAGTTGTAAGAAGCTTATTACATGCGAGTAAAAAAGTTGCGCGCGAGCCGCGTAGCGGCGAGCGCAGTAATTTTACAAGCATGTAATAAGCTTACAACTCAAGTTTTGTACTATACTTTTTCTACGATTATTTTTGTTTATAAAAATAAAAATTAAAATACCACTATATTGACACTGACAGATTAATAATTTTTAATCTGTCAAAATAACGTCTGTTAATTCGTTTCCATGGTAACTCGACCAACTGACTTACGAGGCTTATGTGATATTACGCATTTTTATAAAACTGAAGCGTAATTTTTTTTATTACGTGCTAGTCATTACGTTGTCAGTATCTGTAATGATGCATTTACTTAGCATCCAAATAGTAGGTAATATACAATTTACTAGTAAGAGAGTAGAAAAAATAAGATTATGTACTTTAAACATTACCTTTAAACGTTAATAACTTGAAAACTACTTAAGTATTCTATTGCATTGAGACAAGGATGATATTTACGTAAAAAGTAACGAAGAAACAAAAAAAGATGCTGAAATTATTGTACGACAGTGGCGAGATTATGAGGGAGAAAAAGGAAATATCCATTCCTACAGCACGCCTCTGGTAACAGCAGAAAACTATCTTTTATCAAAATATTTGGGCTAAAATCATTTCAGAATATTTGTAATAAAACACTCTGTGTTTTAAGAAGAGACAATAACATTTACCATGGAAAAGGAATATAATAACACGCTACCTTTCCTGGATGTTTTAATCTCTAAGAACGATACTGGATATGAGACTCAGGTGTCTAGAAAACTAACACACACCAATAGATATTTAAATTTCAAATCAAATCACAATATTAATGTAAAAAAGGGAATAATTAAATCCTTATACGATAGAGCCAAAATTACTTGTTCTAATGAAAATTCGTTCTTGGAGGAGAAACATTTGTTAACATCTGTTTTATTAAAAAATGATTATCCTTTATCGTTTATAAATAAGGAATTTTTAACAATCGATCGAATAGAACAGAACAACTTAGAACGAGATCCTACAGCATACACAAGGAATAATATGAGGAAAATAACAATACCGTACATAAAAGGACTATCAGAAAAACTTAAAAGGATAGGAAATAAATTCAACATTTCAACAACATTCAAAACAACAAACACGTTGAGATCTATTTTGTCCAAAACCAAACCTAACAATGAACAAGAAAGGACAAAGAATTGCATTTACAAAATACCTTGTGAATGCGATCAGTTTTATTTAGGTGAATCATCAAGGCCATTAAATGTTAGAATAAGTGAACATCAATCTTATATTAAAAATAAAGAATTTGATAGATCTCAAATCTGTAAACACGCATGGGATAATGAACATAGGGTTCAATGGAGTAATTCAAATGTAGTCCTAAAAGAAACGGATGGTAAAAAAAGAAAAATCAAAGAAGCGGCTCTAATTATGCTAAATGAGGCCAATTGCCTCAGAAAATCAGAATTTTGATGTTTGTTGAAGGTAAACTAAATTCACGAACAAATACTTACAATGTCGGGATAGTATTATGAGGTTTTTTTCCTGGTTTTCCCTCATAATTTACTATGGAATCACTAACAGGAGAATTTTACTGTCATCATGTCATGTGTTTGTCTTTTTAAGACGAAATACATGCTATGATTTTTTCTGACGGATATTCTCAAGTTAAAGTTGATTTCATGTAATCGAATGAACTATCTTATAAGTAAAGTCGTCCCAGGAGCACAACTCAACAATATTGGCAATATCATTTTAAAGTCGTCTACTTTAAAATGCATAATGTATGTCTGAATTGTCAATATAAATGAGTCAGATAAAATTAAATTATTAGAAGAATTTTTCACTATGTAACAAAAAACAAAATTTGTTTAATTTACTGTTTGTATTTTGAGAACGATTTCCGAAGTGGAAATTGAAACGTCAATAAACGTATTTTTATCTTTAATTGTGGCTTATTCCCAGTTTAATAGTAATTAAAACACTCTGTATCTCGGTAAGGTGAAATATTTTGTTCAAGTGTTTTAGGTTAAATCTTCGCATTTTGTGCTATATGGACAATTCTTAGTGAAACACCCTGTATACTTTATAGTTCTTTTTCGTCGTTTCTAATCGCAAACATTAAATTAGAATTGGTCGAATTAAACCAATTGTTTACTCGAACATTTTAATTCATTAAATAATGTCTTGATGATTCACACTAGGAAGACAACATTGGCATCACCTCTTCGTATAGCCATATGTTCCGCCCATGCAGTCAGCTGGTAGCAGCGCTCTAGTGAGTCAGGTGGAGTCGGAGGCAGGGCAAGAGGAACGTGGTTGCTTGCCGACTGTCAAGTATTTGTTGAGCAGTCGCGCGCTGCGATCAATAAACCCAACAGCCGTTTTGTTTCACGTTCTCTTCTTTCATACCCACCAAATAAATTTATTAAAACAATGCTCTTTGATCAATTCGCAACGACGGTTGCAACTCTGTCAATTTTTTAAACCGGGTCACTGAGCGGTCATGTGGTTATTCCTCGCGCTAGGGATACCTTTCCAACACGTGCATCTCGCTATAAATAGTTCAAAATTTTCATCCAAACAGTGTCTTAACAATAGTGAGTTTTCGTCGGTTTGTTACTCCGATAGTTGGACTGTTTTTGTATGCAAAAGCACTTGCAAACAATATAATAAAATAAAAAAAGTTCTTTGTTATACCGGTAAGAGTTACCCTGCTGTGATATAACCGCTTTTTATAAAAAAAAGTTCATTGTATTGCAATAATCTGTGTGCACGCTAAAAATTTTCGACAACTTAAGTAAAAAATCTGACAAATTAGTTCATCAAAATTTATTAAGATAAGTGGAGCGTTTCTTAATAAACAGTCAAAATTGTTTTAGATAGACTTTTGTATCCTGTGTTTAAAAAAATAGAAGTAGGCTGGTGTTACAAACAGAATATTGTTACAGCTTTTACACGACGAAGTGCCTTTCTATTTGGACTTTTGATATTTTTACACAAACATTTTGTACTGAATTTAAATAAAGACAATCACCGAACCTGGATAAATTACAGGAACATTCATACCCGGTTTCTAGATATGCTCGAAGTAGCTTTCTACAGTCGAGGAAATATCATAGTGTGTCGTGTATGGCAGAATCAGTGATGTTGTGCTTCGTGCAAGGCTTAGATGACAAAGATGTGGCCAGGAGTAGTGGTACTAGCAAGGAACCAAAGTTTAACTCTGTCAAAAAACGGTTTTTATTGCGAAAATCTAGGTAAGATAGATTCTTATAAAAACAAAAATGAAAATGCTTCTTTTCTAAATGGAATATAACAAAGACGGTATTTACTATTTCAATAAGCCGTGCCCAAGAGAAATATTTTAATATTTGTAAAATAATTATGGTATATGAAAAGACGTTAACCAAAGATGCTATTTTATATAAGTGAAGTTTTCATGGAATGAATTCTTATTTTTCAAACAGTGAAGGATAATATGTGGGTGTGTGATTCATGTCTTTTTGTGTTAGTACATTCTGTTGTGCCGAGTCTTTCTGTTTATCCAATGTAGAAATTTAGGCAACTGTTATAAGTTCAAATTGTAAAAACAAATTTGTTTTATTAATTGTTATTGTTACAGAAAGATCAGATTTAAGATATAATAACGTCGTAGCGTGCAGGGATCCGAGTATGCGAGTGCTACTCATCATCATCATCATCTTTGGCTCGACAATCCTCTGTGGATCTTGGCCTGCTCTAAGATTCGTCGCCATTCTGTTCGGTTTCTGGCAACATGTTGCCATCTTCTGATTTTTAATATCCGTAAGTCGGTTTCAACTCCATCTAACCACCTAATTCGTGGTCGGCTTTTGCTTCTTCTTCCTACAGGTGTTCCTGTGGTTAGCTTTTTAGCAATCGTATTTTCTGGCATTCGTAATATGTGTCCAGCCCATCTAAGTCGCTGTGTTTTAATGAACGTTATGACATCTGGCTCATCAAAGAGCTGATACAATTCAAAATTATATCTTCTGCGCCACTGCCCTTGGTCGTTTATAGTTCCAAATATTCTGCGGAGTATTTTTCGCTCAAATATTCCCAAAAGTCTTTCATCTTTCTGCGTTAGAGTCCATGTTTCTGCTCCATATGTGAGGACCCGCCTCAGCAATGTTTTGTATATAATAATTTTAGTTCTTCTTTGAATGTTTCTTGAATGGAAATGCTTTTGAAGTCCATAGTATGCCCTATTCGTAAGATTTATTCGTCTTTTAAATTCTTCGCTTTTTATTGGTAGCAGTCAATAGCGACCCAAGGTGTGTGAAGTTGTCAACACGTCCAAAGGTAAGACTTCCAAAGACTGTTTCTCATTCCTCATTTGCTATCGGATCCTTTGTAACCAACATGTACTTGGTTTTGTCTTCGTTGATGACTAGACCGACCTGTTTCGCCGCTGTTTCCAATTCCAATGGAGATATTGCTTAACATCTCGCTTGCTACGCCCTATTATGTCAATGTCATTAGCATATGCTAAGACTTGTATCGATCTATTGTAAATAGTACCGCCATCCCTAATTCGTGTATCTCGGACTGCCTTTTCTAAGGCAATATTAAATAGGAGGCAATCCAGAGCATCCTCTTGTCTGAGTCCATACTTTATCTCAAAGGATCTAGAATTTTCTTCCTGTATTCTAACAGTGGCTTCTAAGTTAGACATTGTCATTCTCGTTAATGAGATAAGTTTCTCTGGTATACCAAACTCATGCATTAATTGGTGTAGCACTGTTCTCTTGACACTGTCGTATGCGTCCTTGAAGTCGACGAATAGGGGATCGGTTTCAATATTGAATTCTAATGTTTTCTCGAGAATCTGTCTTATTGAATGAATCTGGTCAATTCTTGATTTTTCTGGAGTGAATCCAGCTTGATATTTACCAACTATGCCCACTGTGTAAACCTGCAGCTTTTCGTAGAGAATATTTGCTAGTATTTTGTAAGCAGTTATTAACAGGGTTATACCTCTATAGTTGTCACACTGGAGCTGGTCACCTTTTTTATGTAATGGGCATATTACACCTTGAGACCATTCACAAGGCAAATTTGATCAATTCCTGGTGATTTATAATTTTTAAGCTTTTTAATGGCTTGGGCAACGTTTTCGATGGTAGGTGGTCTTTCGTTTGGGTTGAAAGGTTTCCAATCATTTCGGTTTGCTAGGGTGTTATCTGCTTCTTCGATATGATGGCCATTAAATTTTGCATCGAAAAATTCAAACCATCTGTTTAGGATTGAGGCCGTATCATTTAGCATGTTTCTTGCTACATCCTTACAGCTCCTTATTCTTGGCTTAAACTCTTTGCGCATTTTGTTTAAATTTTTGTAGAACTTTCGAGTTTCATTTTGATTTCTTAGCCATTCTGTGCTTTCCATACCCATTAGCCAATAAAATGTACCTTTTATTTACTTTCATACAAAGTCGTTGCAAAGCTGATTGAACTTAATTCATCTAAAATGTATAAGTATTATGCGATTGCTAAAACGCATACGAGATAAGAAGTTCTTTAAAGTTTCGGGTATTTTGTTACTATAAATCCTGTAATTTCATGGTCATATAATAGAAAAAGAAGTGTATCTGTAGTTTACTATCGTGTTCACAAACATTATAATAAATAATTCAAGGTGGACTACCAATGCTCATTTTAAATATTAATACAAATCTTATCTCGCGTTCTGAATTTTAATTTATATTATTTAAAAGTGAACAGTGGATTTCTGGCTCTTCTTCTTCTTCTTGGTGTGCCTATTCGTTAAAAATGTTGGCAATCATCATGGCAATATTTATCTTATCTGCAGTATCGCGGAAAAGCTGCACAGATGTTGTATTGAACCATATTCTGAGGTTCTTTAACCAAGATGTCAGTTTACAGGATCTTAAGTATCTTAAGTATCACCACTAAAATGTCAATTACGCATCGCCCAATCAAATCATCTATAGCTCCCCACAGTAGTGACATACAGGGAATTATTGAAAAATGCCGAAAGCGACAGGGTTAAATATCTTCTTTATTAAAAAAAAATAAAAAAAAAGTTATAGTTGATAGAAATATTATAGAAAAGTTCAGTGGCGTACTAAAAATTTTTTTAGGGGGTCTCACTAAAGAAATATAATACCACCTTATGTTTTTATATATTTTGACATTTCTCGTTTACATTTTTAACTCTCTTTTATCTGATATGACATGTTATATATCTATTTTCCGTTTTTGACGCTACTATGCAAATAAAATGTTTGAGTTGATGTCATGTTATAAAGGCATTTAAAAATACTATCAACTATCAATATTTATTTAGCAAAAATAAAATCAGTACCTACCTAACTTGAAAGTAAAGTAAATACCTAACTGCTTATTGTTGGTTTAAAGAGAAATATTATTTTTGTCATACTAGTTTATTATTGTGTTTTTATTGCTTAGTTACCAACTACGTAATAGTGTATTTTATGCCCGCGGGGGCAAGTTTTTTAAAATTATTCTTAACCCTGTCGTTTTCGACATTTTTCAATAAAAAGGTGAATAGGGGAAGTCTCAATATAAAGTGTCCATACTTTTCGACAAAATTCGTATAATTTGTTAAATTGCTTCGTATGTAGAACTTCAATAAGTTGTTTTTTTGTACAAGAATTTTATATCGAAATACAAATCATTTTCCATTAAATCAACTTATTACTATTCAAAATAACTAAATTTCAACAAACAACACCCTACACTCTATTAAACGAACTGCTTACCAACTAAAACGCTTCGTACAGGCATCCGGTCGGTTCTAAAAAATATAAGATTAATATGGGATCAAATTTCAAGGTATTTAAAGCGTTTTAAAATATATGTTACCGCGACTATACCTGTAAAAAAAGTAAATATATGCTATTTTTTAACACCAGTCCATGCGGTTTCTCTCACAGATATATTAGGTACATATTATAATACTGTGAGGTATTTGTTTTAATAAAATGAGAAAGGATTATGTTTTGAGATGTAAAACAATCATAATAATTTAATTAAAAACACATTAAGAAATACTTACGTTATTAGTCGCTACATATATCAGAAATAAAATAGGTCACAATTAATTTGTCATTATCTCTTGAAATTTGAGACTTAATTGACGGAAATAAAACGACAGAAGATAGATGTCGATGCGACTTGATACCGAAAAAAGTTTATTAGCAGTTGCCAAATCAGCTGAAGTGGTATATCTGTAACATGGCGCAGGCAGTGAAGTGTAAAACCAAGTAATACCGTATTTGCGAAATTAATAAAAACAGTAAAGCTTCTACAGTTTTAGCATTTTACTGAAAGTGCGATTTTGAAGTTGTTGAGAGCATCAAAAAGATTGAAATATTCCGTGATAAATGTTCTCGGATGTAATTTTATTGTAAAATTATTATCTTTAATTATGGCTTATTCCCAGTTAAATAGTAATTAATTTAAAATGCCACAAGAAAATAGCTTCAGAACAATAAAAAGTTATATGACACAAAAGAAAATTTGTTCCATCGTTTTTTGTGATTTTTGTTTATAACTTTTTTATTTTCTGTAGGTGGAAAATTTTTTGTAGGTGGAAAATGCATTTCCACTCTTTTTCCAAGATGGTGGTCAGAGTAAAAGGGTGGAGACACCACAAACTTGAACTTAAGTTTACACTTACCCTACCAATACACCAAATAAATAAAATTGTGTCCTCTAAAGCATAAAAAATGTAACATTTCAATCGACTATATTAGATTATTATGTTTCGTGATGAACAGATCTGGCCGTTAAAAAACTATTTTGTAAATCATTGAATTATTTGTTTTCGTTAAGTTGCAATTAATCTAAGCACACATGCTATTTAATAAAAACAAATACAATAAAATTAACACACAGAAGACAATAAATAGATCCTTGAAACGGTTCATGTAACTGCATTTAAAATTAAACCTTTCACAAACATCGAATCGCGGTTTGCCTGTGCATACATATCTGCAAACAAAACTAAAGTTAACGTCCTCATATGACCCGCCTGTTAAAACTAGATCTTCGTTGATTAATTCGACCGATACAATTAAAATTGATTTCCTAAATCAAATACGGAAAATTATATTTTTCCAAACATTTTTTACAATTTTTTTTTTAAAGCTCTTGGCAAAAAACTTTATGTGAAATAATGTTTCTCCAGTAAAGTTTTTCAACATGTGCTATTATTGTACTCCATAGTGCACCACCATGGTAAACATATTGGTTGTAGGGCTGGTATTTAAATAGTATCTGAGTGTCTTATTCATCTTCTTTACGTGTCATCTACGCGATGGAGGTTGGCAATCATCATGGCTATTCTGATCTTAGATGCTGCCACTCTAAATAGTTCAGTTCAATTGATGTGCATCCGTACCTTCTCCTTAAGTTACGCAACCATGAGATTCTTCTCCTTCCTACATTTCTTTTGCCCTGGATTTTCCCTTGTATAATTAATTGAAGTATATTGTATATTTTATTACATGTCCTAGGTATTGCAGCTTTGGTGTCTTGATGGTTTCGAATATTTCCATTCATTTGTTGACCCTTCTCATGACTTCGTTGTTTGTTACATGCTCGGTCCATGATATCTTCAGGATTCTTCTATACACTCACAGTTCAAATACTTCCATCTTTTTAGTAGTCTATACGTTAAGTCTCTGGTTCTGTCCCATAAAGCAGAGTCGAGAAAATATAACACCTTACCAGTATAACTCTCAAGTCTAATTTTAGTTATCTTGCACAAAGTACTTATCTTTCTCATTTTATTGAAGTTTGTTCGTGCTTTCTATATTCGATCTTTGATTTCTTCGGAGTAATCGTTTGTGTGTTTAATTGTTGTGTCAAAATAATTGTTTTCAACTTGTTCTAAAGTTTTACCGTTAATTGTCAGTTTTTCATCATTATTTTGGGATTTTGATATCCTTATAAAGTTCCATACTCAACTATTTTGTTTATTAGCTTTTGGAGGTCTTGGAGGTTGTCTGCTATTATGATAGTATCGTCCACATATCTAATGTTATTAATTGGTGTTCCATTCACATTTATTCCTGCGGTTTCTCCCTCAAGAGCTCTTTTCATAATTTCTTCAGAGTATGCATTGAATAGTAGTGGTGACAATGCACACCCCTGTTGCACTCCTCTTTAAATTTCGAACTCTTCTGATGTGTGTTCATTAATGCGTATGTGTGCCTGCTTGTTTAATAATTGTTTAACTTTGAAAACGTCCATTAGCTCTGTGGCGAACTTTATCGAAAGCTTTGTTGTAATCTATGCAACAGATTTACATATCTTGGTTCACATCCAAGCATCTCTGGATTATAGTGCGTTGAATGAAAAGAGAGCTTCACTGGTACTTACGCCTCCACGGAATCCAAATTGGGTTTCTTCAATATCCATATCAAGTATTTGGTAAATGCGTTTGTAGATGATCTTTAAAAACATTTTAAGTCTGTGAGACATCAGGCTTATAGTGTGGTAGTTGGTACATTCTCTAGCATTTTTTTTTGGAGACAAATAAATATTGAGGTCAACCATTAATTGGGTATGTCACCCGACTGATAAATTGTATTAAAGAACTTTAAGAGGACATCCATGTACTCATTTTCTATTATTTTAAGGATATCAATAGGCAGTTGATCTGGTCGGGCTTTTTCTGTTTCTGGTGTTCTTTAGTCCATACAATATTTCTTCCTTTGTAATTTCTATACTTTCTATTCTCTGTCCTCGAAAGGTATGTCTTGTAGGTTTCCTCTTTCGTCGTCGAGGAGCTCTTTTATATATTTTTTCGATCGTTTTAGCTTTTCGTCAGTCGTTATCATAGTATTTCCATTTTTATCTAAAAGAGTTGTGTTGTGGTTTCTTTTTTGCAGCCCTGCCATTTCTTTATCCTTATTATGTACATTGAATAGGTCGTATTTGTTTTGAAGATCTTCTATTTCTTTACATTTTTCCTCATAGTAAGTTTGTTTTGCCTCTCTTATCATTTTCCTGATTTCATGGTTAATGAATTTGTCATTGTGACTGTCTTTGTTCTTGACGTGTCTTCTTTGGTCCATCCTGCCGAGTATTTCGTCGGTCATCCAGTTGTCTCTCTTTCTTATCGGTTCTTTTAGTATCTCTTTGCATGGAATGAGGAGGCAGTTTTCTAATATTTCCCATTGCTGCTTTATCTCGTAGGTGTTAGTATCTAATTTATCAAAGTTTTCGTATATTTTCTGTAGGAGTTAGTTTTTTATATTAGCTTCTTTCAGTTTTCTAAAATCTAATTTTGGAGTTCTATGGGATTTTCTAATACGTTTAAGCTTAAGCGTGACATTAGTGATTAGTGGGTTATGGCCTGATGTGACATCTGCTCCTGGATATGTTTTAACTGATTTGATGGTGTTACTATATCTCTCTTTAATCATTATGTAATCGATTTGGTTTCTCACCACTTTTTCCAGGTTTCCTTCTGGTGAGCGCCATATACAACCGTCTCATAGGTAATTTAAAGAAAGTGTTTGTGATTATTGGACTTTGCTCTTGGCGGAATTGTAGACGATCTCTTCTAGCATTACGTTCCGCTAGTCCTTGATCTCCCATTATTGTTTGAGCTCTTCCCTTGCCGATTTTTGCATTGAAATCGCCCATAACTACCGTGATTTTCCTGTTATTTGTCATTTTCAGTGTATCTTTAATTTGTTAGTAGAATGTTTCTACTTCATCTTCTGTTGCATCCGTCGATGGCGCATATACTTGGATCAAATTTAGTTTTGTGTGTGATGATATTTGTAGTAGCATAACTCCTTCTGAGATTGAGACAAAGCACTCCATTGACTTGTTGACCTCTGTATCGACACGTTTATGCTGGTTGTCAATGTTTTACGAGTAATATAAAGTACCGATTTCTATCGAAAGGTATCTTGAGTTAGGCCACCATGTTTCGTTTACACCTAATATATTTATATTCATTCTTCTCATTTCTTGAAGGATGTTGATACATGCTCTTGACGTTTCACGTACCTATTTTTGCTTTTGATGATTTTACTTTGTCTTGTTTCGATGTTTGACAAGGATTTTGCCGGTTAACGACCTGGGAGTCCTTGTCTGTTTCAAGGATGATTGAGTCATGATCAGTTTCTTTTTTTTTAGTAGGTACTCATTGCCATGAAGATTGTACTACAGATATCTAATTGGATCGTTAATGCAGTTGTTTCTCCTTATCTTCTGTAACCTTAGGCCTTTGAACATTTACTTGATTCATCCGCCATTGGTGCCAATTGCTTAGCGCCAGGACATAAGAGTGTACTTTCACTTACCAACTCATCCGCCCGAAGCCGTTGGTAAGTGTGGGATTGCTTATACCGGCAATCGCTTGGTGGAATTTTCGCCATATCTGGCTACCCTCGCTTATTTTAGCCTGCAGACCAATGCAGTTGGCCGTGGTGTGGTACTTGGAGCCATAAGTGAGATTTAGTTGTCTTATGAGGACCAGTTATCAAGAACCATCTCTCGTCTATGTTGCTCGATATGGTCGTTCCGATATATGGTGCTACCTCTATAACGCAACTCTACACCCCATGTGAGTGTACCAGACTGATTTTAAAAATGCTTAACAGTTAGGATAAGTCTTAAACATTTGTAGCGTAATTTTTTGTGAAACCCTGTATATATATATATATATATCTCTATTTTAGCACATTATCTGTATGTATATCGATCATGTATTTTAGTTAAAACAGTTAAGTTATTTATTAAAAATAAGACTATTACGGAATTTGGTGCTTCGTATTGTTTACTCTTACATGTTATTTTAAACAAGATGGCTGTTGTTTTAAACCACACAAACTTAAATTTTGCATAGAAACATGTAGTAAACACTTTTTAAAGTACATACACCGAAGTCAATACCCACCGCTTTGGCGTCTGGAAAGAGAGGACATATATTCGAACAACCATACAAAGCAGACGGAGATATTGATTACAAACTGGGAAATCCAGAATAAGGCCTAAGACGAAACCGACTATATGCAACATATCGGGATGGAGGATAATATGTGTCTGCTGAGGAGACGACATTTCGTTACACGAATTTTTCGAATATAATTGAATAAAAAAGATCGTGCAAAAGATTTGGAATGTAACTGAACACAAAAACTATATTTATTCAACTGAAAGCAACAGATATGCCGGCAAATAGAAGATGTCAAGCATTATATTCAGTTGACTGATACAAATCCTTGTTTTAATTTTAATTAAATTAAAAAAACTCTATGAAAGAAAGAATAGAATAGAATAGAAATATGCTAAATAAAATAGATATCAACATTAAGATTCTTCTGCTATAAAAAAATTTGAAAGTACCTACTGACTTATGTTTTAATTTAGTTTATAATACAGGGTGAATTAATACTATACTTACTTATGTTTATGCGTTTTTATTCATATCTCGAGTTCGAAAAGCTATTAACATGCGGTTTTCATTAAACATTTTGAAGAAAAACTTATTTTAATTTTTTCTATTCGAAAGTACCCTCTGCTTATGACAATTAAAACTAAATGCAATTATTTTATACTAGATGTAAATTAATTCATCTACACTCTTTCTAATGACAATATTTTGGTTAAAATCGGTTGATCCAAACCAAAGTTATAGGTATTTATCCACAAATACTTTCCTGCTCTTCCCCACCCTTTATTTGAAAAAATAAAAAAAGTACTTGAACAACTTTGTACAGAATTTAGGCCTCTATTTAGTCAACAGTATATGACGTGTTTTATACCCACTTCTCTTAAAACCCTAAGTTTTAGAGATCAATACATAAGAGTTTTCAACAAATCTATCCATATAAAAAACTTCCATGCAACATATCGACTCTGGCGCACAGACAAGAAATTCATTCAGACACTTTTTTCCCGAATGAATGAATCATCGATTTCCAGTAGTTTGCCAACGGAGCTTTCCTCCAGAAAGTTTGCCAAGGGAGTTTTCCAGACGCCTCATGAAATATTCCGGGCAGATTTATGCGCCATTATCTTTCCCGGGGGTATAAACATGAATTGGCTAACAAGCCATTGCGTAACTACAAAGCAAAAGGAAATTTAATACCTAGCTTGCCTATGAATAATGTTAGAAAATGTGCTTAGATTTTATAATTTAAAAACTGGAGTTGGGAATATATAAGTTAAGTATAAAAAAAATAAAATACTTTAATTTTATTATGTAATATCCTTGGCAATTTTAGGGCGGGTATAAAATTTCCAACTATAAGCACATAAATACAATGCTTACCAAATTACTTGCTCACTCTATTTTTAATATACAAAACAATTAAGTTTTGGGGGAAAATTATATTTTTATTTTAATAAAAGAGTACTTACTCCAGTCCTCATTTTACAATATTAATTTACAGTCTTAATTTTACAGTTTACAATCTTAATTTTGGGAATCCAAGGAAGATTACCACTTTTACCCCCGGACTTCCCGCTAAAACCCCCCTCGTAGGGGGGTAAAGTCGCAAATAATTCGATTTATCAAGAATAGAAAAAAATGTCTTAAATAGAAATGTAGCTGCAATAATTTTAAACAAAAATATTTTTTAGCACTGTTTGTGTAGAATGAACTTTCGAAAGCTCTGGAGAGATTGGTAAATGCCGAAAGGTCTTAATCTCGATGAAGGAAACAATCAGAATCTGCACCCACGTGGTAGAAGGTGGGCAACATAAATGTTGATGGCTAACGCAGGTAGGGGCCGAGTGATTGCCGGTAGAAGAAGATTCCGCCTTTGGCCGCGCCAAAGGCGGAAGAACCAATAAATTGGTCAACGGCAGAATAATGCAGAAGGCAAGGGGAAATCACTGCATTAACGGTTCAACAGAACATCCCTAGTCATTCATCATGGCAAATACGCAAAAAAGTCAAACCGTTATTGATCATGAAATCCGGAAACCAAGATCCGGCAGGGAAGGAAAAGATCATGTAAAATGTGTTTTAAAGAAATAAGAGTTTAGCTTTCGTATTCAATTTTTTTTTACTGCAAATAAACTCAGATTTTATAAAGGTGTTAAATAAATAAATGTGGCGCGTTTGGTTCCATTTTTTATGAGTATCGTGAGACCAACCAATCATAGAATCGAGTCGACAATAATTGTCAGTTAAAGATATTTAAGATACATATTTTATATTAAAATAGTCATAGACATTTTCCAGCGTGATCATGTAACAAATAGGAAAATTCCGCAAAATATGTGCTGTATAGACTACCATATTAGCAAGTAAAAAATTACCTTTATAAATAACGACTATAAATACACTCACATTGTCATAGTTATTTCTTCTTGTTAAAAAACTATCTTGCATAAGACTGCGAATTTTTCTAATTAATACTTACGTAATCTAACAAGTATATAAACTAAATGTTAACAGGTCTAGTGATCGTTGGAAAACCATTGAACAAGGTGTAATATGTGATATAATTTCTTACAATTGAATTATTTAATGCCAAGAGATTTAAACATTCATAAAGTAAACAAGCTAATTCATCTTGTCATTGACGCAGTTAATGCAATTTTATTTTGTTATTAAACTGCATCTGAATATTTTTTGGTTAAATATTGACTATGCGCACTTATGCTTGATTGCATGGTACTTTCCAGCCACTATCAGTGGTCAAAATTTAACAAACGCAACCTAGCCAAATATAATTGAACCGCTTATTTGAGCACATTTTCGCACACAAAATTTATTCAAAAACCATTTAAAAATTGGATAAAAGTATGGATACTTTCTGTAAAGTTTTTAGACAAAACAATAAAAAATCTTCTGATCTTGTGAGAGGAAAAACGTAAAATGACGGTGTACATGTGGGGTTTCTTGAATAAACACAAAACTTTTTTTGAAAGCTAGTTTATTAGGTCAGAATAAGATGGAATACATTAAAAAATAATCCGCTCAATTTTCATTTACATCGTCTTCGTAGCCACCAACAGTAAGCCATGCGAATATTTGTCGAAAAAAATGTTCAATGTTTTCATCGATGCTGCTCAAACTTTTTGATACTCAACATATTTTTGCACTTATTTTTAATTTTGGATTAGGGTATGCAACTACTTCGAGAAAGGATGTGACAACAGTAGATGTTCTTAACATAAATTCATGCTTCATTACGCCATCAATAGTCGCGAGCAGTCGCAACATCTTTGTCCTCTCTGCTGTAGCTAAAGTGCATAAAATTCTTCTTTTTCTTAACGTGCCTAATCAAGTCCCCTTGACGTTGGCGATTAACATAGCGAAACTGTCTCTGTCTTGAGCTATTCTAAATAGTTGCTTAACTTTCCTTATTCCTGTCCACTCCCTGATATTCTTCAACCAAGAGGCGTGCTTTCTACCAATTCTTCTGCGTCCTTCGATTTTACCCATCATAATAAGTTGAAGAATATTATATCGGTATCCCCTTACTACGTGTCCAAAATAGGCCATCTTTCTACATTTGATGTTATCAAGCAGCTCGCGAGCAGCATTTGCTCTCTCAAGGACTGCCACATTTGTCAGCATAGCCGTCCATGGAATTTTTAGTATACGTCTGTGCTGCCACATTTCAAACGCCTCCAGACGATTAATGGTGGATATTTTTAATGTCCATGCTACGACATCATATAAGAAGACTGACCAAATGTACCATGCCCTTCCCTAAACATTGCTGGCATCAGTATTGAACAAGTAATGAAAATAAAATACCTGGGAATTACCCTGTCTAGCTATGGAGACCTGGACAAAGAAGTGAGAGATCAAGTACAAAAAGCAAATAGACTGGCAGGATGTCTGAGACAACACTATATGGCGAAACAGACACATTAACACGACACATTAAACAATACTCGGCTCAGCCTCAACGCAAAGGCTACTGGAAACGGTAGAGATGACAGTACTGAGAAGAATTATTACAGGAAATACGCTGAGAGATCGAAAGAGAAGTGAAGACATTAGAAGAAAAAGTAACGTACAGTATATAAACGAATGGAGACAAAATAGAAAAAAAGAATGGAATAACCACATAATCAAAATGGAGGAGACCCGTGTTGTCAAAACAGCAAGAGATAAGTAGCCAATCGGCAGAAAAATTATCGGACGCAAAAGATGGAGTGACAATCTCGCGAATTAATACCATAGAGGTAATTATCCGCCAATGAACAAGCAAAATTGCTTATAAAGAGGAAGAAGAAGAAGTAGAAGAAGGAGAAAAATACTTTTCTTTACATTCTTTGATTTTTCATAAGTGTGTACAGAAACATCTCATCTTATTACTTGATACCATATATTCTTAAAATTTTTTTCGTTGACCATTATTAAATCTTGAATGACCACAATTCCTTCTAGTTTTGATCCTGAGTACGCCTCTGCTTATTAACATTTAAAATGTAGACCAGATATATACACTCTACCCTGATTATACTAAATATACTATGATTGATGGTATACCGACATTGTGAAACTTGGACAATCATATTAAAGTTGTTGCTGTATAGTAATGTGTTGTTTCCAATTTCCTCGTATTGTTTTTTTTTTAATTCTTATCTGATCGATTGCTATTACACGAGTTATTCAATGGCTTGACCTACACCATACTATTATAATAAAAAATCAGTCACGCATAGCTGAAGTTAAAATCTTGCTATTCGAGCCGCTCCTCGGCAAATAAAAAATCGGAAATTAAATTTGACCTGAATAAACAGTTTCCATGCAGTTACTCTTCTTGAATAACAACAACCTCAGCGATATTTCCATACTAAGAAATCCTTATCAGGTCCGAAAAAGGAAGTTGCAAAAGCAAACAAGAAGCGCATGTGAAAGGCCAGGTGTTTTACACGTTTGGGTTATAAAACAAATAAACATTCCTAATTATTTTCTTGTTTATCATCATAAATTAGAAGTAAAATGTTAATAAACACAGTTTTAGAAGCATTAACTGCAATTGATAATATTAATAAAATGGTTGGATAAATATTTCTTTTCATTTTCAATTTATATTTCTATGGTCGATCTGGTAATTTTGTATGAAATCCACCAAAAAATTAAAAAAAAAATTAAATTTTACCAGTGTGCGTTGTTTGATATACAAGCTATGGTAACGTTACCCTGTTATTTGTTTAAGGTTAGGTCTGCATTGGTTCGATATTTTTACATGTAACTTACGGCATTGAATTTGACAGGTGATTAATAATTATTTCCCAATATGTTTTATATGCTTTAATGTTTATATATTTCATTCAAATGTAAATAACAACGAAAATAAATAATTATTGTACATCAATATGTACCAAAAAAATGTTTTGCGTACAATACAGCTTAACAATATATCCTCATAGACGCATAGTTTAAAGAGAAATTACACATATCCAACCCATATAACAACGTTAAATGGGTTGGACATAATATAACTTTCAAAGTTAGTTTAAAATATATATATATATATATATATATATATATATATATATATATATATATTTATGTTTGTCAGCACGCAATCGCCATATTTTAAACGGAAACATGGACTCGACGTGAGAAATTTGTGACAAGCTACTTTGTGACAGAACTCGTAGTTTAAATTTTTAGAGTTTAATAATTTAATAAATCTGAAATAATTTAATCTATTCTTCAACTAAAAGTACGAATAAAATAGTGCATATTATGTCTATGGTTGCCGTAAACCATTATAATTAAACCGTTATATTTTTCTATGCACAACAGATAAAATTTCATTTCACTGAACAGCACTGATTCCGTCTGCGCGAACGAGATGCGCGTACTTATTTTTTCAAGCAGAGTGGGTATTCTGATTGTTTATTATTATGTGTCCTGGACATGTAGTGTTTCTCAAATAAACGGCTTCTAACGTCTACGTGACAAGTGGCATGTGTCACTTTAAATTTATATTTAAGGTTAGTTTTTACTATGTTGTCAATTGAGAAGGATCGTTCTGTTGGTTATTCCTATAAAACGTAAAAGGGACTGAAATAAGTTATCTGTTTATAAAACTGAAGTAATTGTGTACGAAGGGCAAAGAATATCTTAATTTCAAAGGCGCTAAATTAAATTAACGGATAATGGGTAAACCATGCCGGCAAGATAGATAAGCTACCTATGTAAGTTTTTTACCTTTAGTTATAGGAAGTTCTATCATTAAATAAATATTATTAGAAAAGAATTCAAACCGAGAATCAACTATTGTAATGATAAGGAAGGTCCCTACTTAGCCTTCTAGAAGAAGGAACTTACTTACCAACAAAGAGGATATCGTGTTACGATGGGTAGAGTACTTTCAAGAGTTGCTGGAAGGGGAACCTACTAACACTATAGAGCTCGAATACCGAAATGAGGAACTGAGGAACTGAGGAACTCGTGGAACCTCCCTCTGTAGATGAAGTTAAAATATCTATAGAAAAACTAAGGAACCACAAATCCCAAGGCAGCGATGGCATTTCGGCAGAGTTATTTAAGCACGGAGGAGAGCAGCTCACCAAGGTGATGCGAGAAATTGTAAAATGTGGTCTGAGGAGCAAATTCCTGAAGAATGGAGCTTAGGCGTATTTGCCCGTTACACAAAAAGGGAAACCAACTGGAATGCAATAATGACCGCGGAATAACTCTCCTAAATACAGCATACAAGATATTGTTAAACATTTTGCACGAGAGATTGAAGTCTTATACCGAAACGTTTCTAGGAGAATATCAGGCAGGATTCAGCCGTGGACGTTCAACCATTAACCAGAACTTTACACTACGACAGATCCTCGAAAAAGCGCAAGAGTTTAACATAGATATGTATCATTGTTGTTTTTAAAGCGGCATATGACAGTGTCTTAAGACATTGTCTTTACAACGCTATGAATGAGTTAGGAATTCCAAAAAAAACTCATTTGTTTGATAAAAGTGACAATGATGAAGATGCTAGGAGCAGTAAAAATTCAAAACGACTCGTCAACCCCATTTGAAATACATAGGGGGTTAAGGCAGGGAGATGCGCTGGCGTGTCAGCTTTTTAATGTCGCCTTAGAAAAAGTTGTACGAGACGCTAATTTAAATAGCAGGGGAACAATATTTAATAGATCAGTCCAAATTCTAGCATATGCAAACGACGCGACGTGGACATTATAGCAGGGCGAGAACTAAGGAAATCCTAACCGAGCTAAACAATTTGAGTTCAAACGCTTTATTTTGATCTCAACTATCACCCATTAGCTAATGTGAAATGTGTGTAATTATGGGACACCCTGTATACAAAATGGGTATATGTCGCTTATAATAATTTAAATTAATTTAACCTATACATAATTTGTCTATGTTAATCTAAGATAGAGAATTCTCATAATACAATACAGGAAGTATTAAAAATTTAACTCCTCTGTGCTTATTATTATTGTCTTGGCAATTATTGTCTTGATGCCATTTAGAAGACCGCAGTGAATATAAATAACTGGTATTATGGTACTCGTTATTTTAGAAGAAAATTAATGGTCTGAAATATACACTTAAGAATAATTTTATGGCCTCAATAATTTCTAATGTCAATTTTAACAGAACATAAATTACACTAACTGCTGTTATCACAGACGACTTTATATATCTAAATGTTACGCATAGGCTTGTAGTAGACTGTATTTATTATGTAATGTTTAAACCTTCATTAAACGTGAAGTACTTAAATATTATATGTATTACGGACAAATCGGCTAAGTAAAATATAGTTGACTCCATGTTTCTTTACCACTGCATCATCGTCTAAAGTCTAAAGCATAGAAATAAGTCGGAAATTTACTCCACGCAACAGCAAAAGTGACAGAAAGTGGCTACTGCTCCAATCACGGGTTAGATTATAAAATTTGACTTTGTCGATGACAATTTTTATTGTGAACGTATGTTTTTTCTTTGTTATATTTTATTTTCATTACCTTCAGAATCTGAACTATTATCTCCAATGTTAATTATTAGAGGTTCCATAATAATATTACACATATTTTTGCTAAACTGGTAAACCACTGTTCAATTAATTTGTTAGTACGTTTTACACAGTTTGCCCAAGCGATATCGTTACAATTTTGAATTGCTTTTTTCCAGGTATGTAAGTCGTCTACAGACAATTCCGAGTTCCAATATCGAAAACATTATAATATTTATGTTCATCCGTCTTAAGATAATAAATTTTCAAAACGTTTACAATAAACTACTAAATGGTTTCATTGTTTAAAAAATGTGCTTTTGCACGAAAAACTGGCTTCCCCTTTAGACCAAATTCAGGACCATAAGATTCTAGAGCCACGTCAAAAAAAAGCAAATCAAATAACTTACAGTGTATTTCGAACTCAGCTCTCTCCAGAACTCAAGTAGAACAAACCCTTTCACTCAGTGTTCTTCAAAGAGTAATCCTAAAAGATGATCTTCTTTCTTTGTTCACTTATTTTTATCCTTGGCCCAGTCGCCATCCATCTGTCATTGCTGACTTTTTTATCACATTATACAATTTTTATTTATACAATTTATACAATTGTTGTACATATTTGATCAAAAATGCAATAAATTTATTAATTTATTACAAAAGTGAGATTTTTTCTGTTAGTGAAGCCTATTTATAATAATATTAATTGGTGCATTATACCACACTTTTGGTTTGTGTTTGTATTTTTCACGACAGAAAAATAATAATAACCTTACGGTTTTAGGATAATAAATAGGCTGACAATGCACTAGAGGTAGTGGATTTTGTAAACAGCTATGAGTCATGCGTGCGCAAAGTACAAATTTACGTTTTGAACATACAAATTTTAATAATTTTGGACAAGCCAGCGCGCAGATACTTTCAAGGTCATCGCCACTTAGAAAATCCACAAGCTCTATCAAGAAATATTTACCTTTTAATAAATTAAGGGTGCCAGTAAACAGTATCAACATCATTAATCTTTTTTAATTGCTGTCATTTAATTTATTTGACACTCTGCACTATTTTTGAATCAATAAACAATGATTACTTAATGTTTATGTATTTAAAGTGGAATCATCCAATTTTATTTATCTAAAGTTATACACAAAAGGTCACTTAAATATCTCTTCCCATTACTTTTATAATACTTATCAACAATTTTATTTAGTCTAGTCTTAACCAAGTCTTAGTTACGGCAACGTTTATGTAGTGATTGTTCAACAATGTAAGTCTTTTAGTAGTTGTTTATTTTTCAAATTTTTAGAAGGAAATCTTGATTTTAGATGCTACATGCATCAAAAAAAGTTTGATATGTTTTGATATATGAAATCACAACTGAACGGTAATTACGCAAACACGTTTTAACAGAAAATATATAAGTAAATGGACTTTGAAGAAAAGTATTAAGTTTGCCTGCCTCTACCTTTTGCGTTTTGTTTTAGAAATAGGTGAAATTTTAAAATACGTGATAGTGAAAATAACGAAGTTCTTCTGCTATAGGAGTTAATACAAATAGTTGTTCTGTCGTTTATGTGTATTAATGTTTCTGGTATTGAAGGTAAGATCACGATATTATAGAATATGATAAATATACTAATACAACGCTATCAATAACAACAACTATTCTAGTATGGCTCTCATAGTATCTTGTCAATAAGTCAGTGGTGTTATTTTGCTTGGTTGATTACTGTCTGTCTGTTGGTTTATTCAAGTTCTAGACCAGAATAATACGATGTTCTCTGGGTGGGCATATCTGTGAATGTGGTTAGTGATCTATTCCTTTATAGTTTTTGTAATGTCGTGCATTATGACGAAACCTAAACTGGATGATATTCGATACAATTAGTTTAGACAGGTTTCAGGAGGGTTTAGTGAATTATTTTACCTTCTATTAGACTGCAGCAAAGCAATAATAAAATGAGTCATACGTGTGATATCGTAATTTATCGTATAATTTAGCTGTCCTTATGAGTTTTACAAGACGCGTGTCAGAAGTGGAGAATTTATTTTTTTTTAATTTTCTCGTCTCTATTGGCTTACTTAGATCTTCTAGTTCTTAAAGCTCTTTGTTTATAGTTTCTCTTTTCTTTCTGCGGTGGATTTTCTTTTCTTCCTTGCGTAGTTATTTATATTCCTCCTCTGCTTGTCGGGTTCTATACCCCGTTGCATCATTAAATATGCTCTGTTTTTTCTCTTTATTATAATTTGATATTCTTTGTCAAGACAGTCATTTGTTCTTTTTCTTATTTGTTTACCTTTCATGCCTAGTAATTCTTTAGCTGCTTCTTTCATGTTGTTTCTGCATCCTTCTCGCTGTTGATTTATGTTTTTATGTTTTAGTCTGTTTTCTAGTTTGATGTTTATATTCTTTATTTTTATTTGTATTTTTAAGTCCTTCTACATTGTTTCGTTCATGTTTAGAACCCAATTTCTTTTTTAAACGTTTAACATTCTGGCCCGTACCCTGCTTTCGATCCAGTAGTGATCAGAACCCGCATTTTCTCCTCTTCTCGTGCGAACGTTTATTATGTTGGATGGGTGTCTTCAGTCTACAATAGAATGATCTATTACATTTACTGTAAGTCTATAATGTGATTTCCAGATGAATTTGTGTATACATTTATGAGCAAAGTTAAAATAATACCATCGATTATAAAAAAAAGAAGTCACTTTTAAAATCAGAGCATCAAAAATATTTGAAATTAATTATTTCTCAAGCACCAAATTTTTTCATTTCTTTGACGAAATTTTTAGTTTTTTATTGACGCTTATAAAATAAAAATATTTGCTTCGTTGTGTAGTTGCGGAAATTTGCTGATTCAGCTGTTGATTCATCTATTGTGTCTTTATTTTGCTGTATAAATACATTTCAGCATAATGTCAAAAAGTCAAAACCTTGATTAATTCCGTTATTAAATAGACTTCTCGGTTATTTGGCACTCAAGAGAATTTAATTTTTCTCAGACATAAACTTCAAATCTTGATCATGTCTGTATACTGCTGTAAACGCAATACGTAGAATTAATTGCGGGAAATATTATATTTGAAACAATTTGATTAATGTCATGCATGACTCGATGCATAATTTCTCCCAAATAAACACGTTTTGGCATGTTTTTAAAAGACATTATGTACCGGGTGGTCCAATAAGCCGATCTCTCGGCTATATATCAGAAACTATTCATGTTATAACTTTAGGAAAAAAAAAATTCCTTAGTAAAAGTGGCCAAGAGAAATCGCTGGAAATAACTTTCAAGATTCTGGATTAACCGCTAGGGGGCGTAACCTGCGAAGAAAATTTTGAAAATCAGTATTTTGGGAAATATGTCCAATTATACCAAGTGTTAAATAAGTAAACTAGAAAGAGGCTTAAATTCTGCACAGAGTTGTTCAAGTACTTTTTTTTTTATTTCTTCAAATAAAGGGTGGGGGAGAGTGGGAAAGTATTTGTGGATAAATACCTATAACTTTGGTTTGGCCCAACCGATTTTAATGAAATTAGTGTCATTAGATAGAGTGTGGATGAATTAATTTACATCTACTATAAAATACTTGCATTTAGTTTTCATAGTCGTAGGTAGAGGAGACTTTCAAATAAAAAAAAATTGTTTTTCTTCAAAATTTTTAATGGAAACACCTATTTATTATAAATTATAATGGAACTGGAATAAATTCGTAACAAAATGGAGCAAACCGCATGTTAATAGCTTTTGTTGAACTCGAGATATGAATAAAAACTCATAAACATAAGTAAGTATAGTATTGACACACCCTGTATTATAAATTACATTAAAAAATAAGTCAGAAGGTATTTTCAAATTTTTTTTAAGCAGAAGAATCTTAATGTTGATACCTATTTTGTAAAAAATAGTTTTTTTGAAACTAAGTAGGCTACGACAATGAATTTGATTGTTCATACTGTTTATTTATTGACAGCAGTCAAAACATTGTTAAGAAGTGCTATATTATAATTCAAATTAAAGATTGCACTTTTTTCAATAGATATTAATATTGGTAATATTAGTAATTAATTATCAGTACAAATAATTCGTGATGAGTAGGTATATCAAATTGTATGATATGATTGGAGTTTATTTCGAATGTCACCAAAATGCCGCTATTGCCACACGTATATATTTTGTAAGATATCGTTACAGGAGACATTATGGCAAAGAAGTATTTGAAAGAAGGGAAAAAGGATTAAGAGAAACTGGTAGTTTTTCTCGTCCTTGTTTTAAACGACGTAGTAGAGTTATGACCGAAGATAATTCAATCAATGTTCTTGCTTTAATTCAACAGAATCCACATATAAGTATTCCGAAATCTCTACTTCTTTGCCACAATATCTCCTTCCAGGATATTTTACAGAATATATACGTGAGGCAATAGCGCTATTTTGATGATATTCGAAACAAACTCCAATCATATACAATTTGATATACTCATCACGAATTATTAGTACTGATTAATTAATTACTAATATTACCAATATTAATATCTATTGAAAAAAATGCAATTTTTAATTCGAATTATAATACATATAACACTTCTTAACAATATTTTGACTGCTGTCAATAAATAAACAATATGAACTCCCTGTCAAATTCATTGTCGTAGCCTACTTAGTTTCGAAAAAACAATTTATAATCATATGAAATAACAATGGTTAAAATAGGTATCAACATTAAGAGTTTCCTGCTATAAAAAATTTTGAAAGTACCTATTGACTCATTTTTTAATTTATTTTATAATACAGGGTGTGTCAATACTATACTTACTTATGTTTATGCGTTTTTATTCATATCTCGAGTTCGATAAAAGCTATTAACATGCGGTTTACGCCATTTTGTTATGAATTTAATCCAGTTCCATTATACTTTACAATAAATAGGTGTTTTGATTAAAAATTTTGAAGAAAAACAAATTTTAATTTTTTCTATTCGAAAGTACCCTCTACCTACGACAATTAAAACTAAATGCAACTATTTTATAGTAGATGTAAATTAATTCATCCATACTCTTTCTAATGACACTAATTTTGTTAAAATCGGTTGATCCAAACCAAAGTTATAGGTATTTATCCACAAATACTTTCCCACTCTCCCCCACCCTTTATTTGAAAAAATAAAAAAAAAGTACTTGAACAACTTTGTGCAGAATTTATGCCTCTTTCTAGTTTACTTATTTAACACTTGGTATAATTGGACATATTTCCCAAAAAACTGGTTTTCAAAATTTTCTTCGCAGGTTACGCCCCCTAGAGGTTAAACCAGAATCATGAAAGTTATTTCCAGCGATTTCTCTTGGCCACTTTTACTAAGGATTTTTTTGTCCTAAAGTTATAACATGAATAGTTTCTGATATATAGCCGAGTGATCGGCTTATTGGACCACCCGGTACATATAAACCAAACAAGCATCTGTGGCTGCTAACACTCTTTCTATTGACAGACTAAATAATTGAGTATCGTTCTGAAACAAACAGAATAAAGGAAAAATGTGCCAACAACTGTCAATGGCAACATCCAGCCAGTTTTAGAGGATGCTCAAGGATACCTTCTTGGGGTAGACCCAGAGTACAAGTAGCACCAACCAACAACTGGACAGGGTACAACATCCAACAAGAACAAATGGGCAGTCATATGCACAAGCAACAAAAACACCAGAAACAGAAAATAGCATAATATTTTCCAAAGAACTACAAAATGGACTAACCCACATGATCACCTCTGCATACGTTAGGCAACGAGATCCTATAATAGACGACGAAATGAACGACATGGAACGATAGAGCTACGAATATATACGGAAGACTACCCAATCAATTCAGAGAAGACACAAGCAATCATGTTCAAAAAGAAAAGAAAAACCCCAGAGGAACAGCTGTTAGTACAAGAAAATTCCATCGAATGGAAAAGAGGAGCGAAATACCTAGGAGTTACTATGGACCCAGGCTTAACTTTCATGCAACATGTGGACATAACCATCCAAAAAAAAAACAGCCAGAGCAGCAATAAGAGGACTCATAGGTGGAAAAAGCAAACTGCTCATAAAGATGAAAATGAGACTGATAAACAGCATCATACTTCCAATAATCACATATGTATCTCTCGCATGGGGAGACATTAGCACTTCAAATAAAAAGAAAATACAAGCAGCCCACAATAACGTCCTCAGAGAAACGGCAAATGTACCCAGATACAGTGCTAAACGCTTTCTGTTTAAAGAACTGCAACAAGTAAGGGTGATAGATAAAATGGCAGAAAAAGCCAGAATCAGGTTTGCATAATTAGAGAATCACCCAAGCCCGATACTGCGAAAGATACTAAGATATGATGCGTTCCATCGATGGAAGCATAAAAGACCAAACCACAAATCCTGGCAAACACATCAAGTCTAGATAATTCGTAGCCGTACCAACAGAAGAAGCCCCAGCACGCAGCACTGGAAATTTTATTAATTGATGTTTATTTTCGCTGATACGTCACTAGAGAAAGCTGGAAAAGAGCGCGTCACGCTAGACTGCATTGATCGGGTTAGGATATCCTGTTGGAGTTCTTGTACCCAGGACTTCCACTCGAAAAGTATTTGGTTGATAGTTATGCCCCTATCGCACACCAGATTGCTATAGGGGGGAAAGTGATGGCCTGGAGGATTGGAGCGCGGTGGGATGACTCCTGTTTTTAAGTCGAGTTAATACACCTCGCTTCAATGATTTGTTACACCTAAACGTAATTCTTAGGGGCGAAGATGTCTCATAGGCTGGGTATACTTAAATTGCTTGCTTGCCCAAGCGTTTCGCCTTCTTTACTAGCACTGAACGCTCCTATAATGCACAATACTAAACACACCTATCTGACTCGCTTAGAATAAAAAACTGTGTATTTTAAAAACCCTCTGTGTTAATTTTATCTTGCGTTAATTGCTGCTAACTGATTTTATTTGGAGAATTTGAGAATTTGTTCTATAATATTAACGAATCATATTTATAATATCTTTGCTTTACAATCTTTGGATAATTTTATAATTTTGGGAAAAGTCCCATAGTTGACTTTTATATTAGTATATACATTTAATAAATTTGGTATCTTACTACTTTTTTTTAGTTTTTCCCATAAATCTGATTCAAAACGTTGTTCGTAATAATAAAGATTTCATCAAAATCCCACCTGTCATAACATCTAGTATTCCCATGTTTATGCTATTGCATGTATTGACAACATCTTTTTATGTCGCCAGAGCAAAGCGTGAGACATAAAGTGAGACATAATACTTCAAGAAACAAACACGCTATAACAACGACAATTTTCGCACATGGTAGATAAGAATCGTTGAGGTTCAATGAACCATTACTCCGATAAAATAACAAATACTTATTTAAATCCTGATAAACAAGATAAACAAACTTTTCTGTTCTCACAGGAGAAGAGTTTGGATATAATTCGAATATTTGACTACTGGTTTACTTGTATTTGAATACTGTTTTGACATTAATTCATTGACAGAGGGACTATGGAACTTGTTAATTGATAAAGCTATTGCAAAATTGTTTTTTGACATTTCATAGAGATTTTCCAACCGAGGAAGCAGTAATGGTGGGAGATAATTTAATGCATATGTCGGTTAATCCAAAATAAAAGATGAAGCAATAAAGGAGCACTCCAGAACTAGCAATGATGCCGTAAATAATATACTGAAACTGGAGGTAGCATAAATATGGCGATTAACATATTCTTTCAACAGAGAGAAAGTCAACTTAGCGCAAACAACATCCACAAAAATAGATTCTGTTGTTTGTTTGAGTTTATATGACTGCGGACACAATATCGGTAGATATGTCACAGTACCATCAAAACCAATTACAACCTTTTCCTAACACTTCTGCTAATCAATGCAACCTTCAGCCACAACTATCGTCTATAAAAATAGATAAACACGTATTTACGCAAAATAGTTATTTTTATTAAATTTTACCCGATCGCCGTATTAGAAATTCCATCTCAAGCTGATTGGGACATTAGGAAGTTACTGACTTAAGCTAATCAGCGTATTAGGATAATAGTGTGACTGCACAACCACCTCCACGGCCTACTTAGAGGGAACTAGACGTGAAAAATTTCCAAAAATATATAATCACTATCATGTTATAGTTATAAAAGTTATTAGAAAATTTAATGCCCCTAGGTTTAATTATTGATCAATTATTAAAATACAACTTGTTTCCTTTTAATAAACAAAAAGTCACAAAGGCGATTTGGTGCATGTTCTCTTCTGTAATGAGCAATATTTGGGTTGTAACTCTCTATATGATTTCTAATGACGCTTCTATCAATTTTCTTATGATTAGAATGCTTTCCCCTTTTGTCGGTTACACCTGACGCCGTACCTGTCATTGTATTTTTGTCACCAGATGTTACGGTATCCTAAATTATTGAGTTATTTTCTTTAGAAAATTCAAGAGCCCTGAGTCTTTCGCCTTTTTCTTCTTCTTCATGTACCATGTCCTTTCAGAACGTTGGTTACCATCATAGCTATTTTAATTTTATTCACTGCCACCCTAAATAGCATGCTTGTATCTACACCATACCAGTCTCGCAAGTTCTTCAACCATGAGGTTCGTCTTCGTCCTGGACTGCGTTTGCCTGCTATTTTTCCTTGCATGATGTTTTGTAGCAATCTATATTTGGGACCTCTCATTACATGTCCGAAATATTCCAGCTTTCTCTGCTTGATGCTTTTTATGATCTCAGTAGTCTTGCTGAGACGTTCTAGTATTGTGGAGTTACGAATCTTCTCCACCCAGGAAACTTTTAAAATTCTTCTATAGCACCACATTTCGAAAGCCTCAAGGCGATTTAGATCGATTTTATTCACAGTCCAGGACTCGACAGCATAAAGTAAGACCGAGAACACGTAGCAGCGAAGTAGGCGGATCCTTAATGCCAATTTTAGGTCTCTGTTACATAACACCTTGGACATCCTTCTAAAAGCAGTTCTAGAATGCTCTATTCTGGATCTGGATCTTCGCCTTTTTGGTCATTAAAAAAATATCGAAACGAATTGTGTTTGGTTCGCGATATACCTCGATGTCTTTTTACCGGGAGCGTAGTGGCGCATAAGACGATAAAGTCTCGTTTTTCGGTGAAATTCTTTTCCAACGCTCGGTTAAACTTGTACTTGTTTTCTTCCGTATCCTTTTAGTTCCACTTTTTGTAATTTCCAAGTTAATTTGTAATTAACCAAGTTCTTCATTTTCTCTATCTGGTTCTTGTTTTAAATCCAATTGCTCTTCTTTTTCTTGAGGTTTTTCATTATGAATTGCACTATTGTTTACATTTTCTATTTCTCTTTGTACTGGATCATTTTCACCTTGAACATTTTGGTTTAAATTGTTTATTTTCTGTTTGTATTTCTTCTGGTATAACTGTGTTATTTAAAGTTTCTACTTCACTGCGGACTGGAACATTTTGAGATTGAGTAAATACCTCAAGGGGTTGTGTAAATTAACGTATTTTCTTTTTCGTCGTTACATTTTGAAGAATTCTGATCTTGATTATTCAAAAGTTTCGCAGGTTGCAGAAAATTTAAGGAGTACATCTCTTCTTTAATCACCGGATAAGCAGGTATTATTTCGGTTTTAAATTGAGCCTCTATAGTTAAGAAAGTTGCACTATCATCTGCCATCGGTTGCGGATCTTTTTTTAAGTTGAATTTACTCTTATTGAGAACATCATTGAGTTGTTGATTTTGTTCAGACAACATCGATAGCATTAAAGCTCCTCTTGATAAATTACGTCCAAGTATCATTGCTTTAAAGTTTTAAGTGTCAAAATTCTTATTAAACCGCCCACCTAAACTATATAAAAAATCGTTAGATCTTATGCAACAGATGAACTGACCATGTCCAAACAAATAATTGGATCTATGTTATAATTTTTGTTACTAATACAAAAACTAAACACTGTAAGAATATACAAAAAGATAAACAAATTCTTTAAAAATCTTAATCCAAACTTCTAGGAGTAAATCTTAATCCAAACAAAAACTAGACTCGAAGATAATCTAATACTACTAAATTCTTTGAAGTGTGTAACTAAGTTTGTGTAACTAACGTTCATTTAAATTTTTTTTATAAAGTTAGTTTTTCCCACTCTTTTTTAACTGTAATTTTAGAAGTTTCATTTTCTGTTTTTATTATATATATTAGGTTTCAATTTTTGAGCAAGAAACTTTTAAACTGTGTTCAAATTGGTAATATTAGTTAAGCAACAATGTTGGTCAATCAAAATTAGATTCAAGAACCTAGACTATTACATTTTGAGATTAACGTAGGTAACTGAATATCTTTAAATACATAATATGAATGAACTTACCCGATGAAATAATGCGGAAAATAAAATGCATATTATATCTTCTTGGGAAAACGGGATCTTAAAATTACAACTAAACAAAATTAAATCCTTAAACGAAATAAGTAGTACTCATCAACGTCAAGCAATTAATGACAATGAAACTGGCAAAAGCCTCGTCAAAACAGCGAGTCACGCCATAACATTTGATGAAAGAATACCCTAACTCCAAAAACTATTCCGCGGTATTTCACAGAAGACGGTATTAATTCCGTATTCATAGGCGTAATTTGAAGAAAAAAGGCCCTAAATACAAATGTTTATAGATTTGGGGTACTTTTAGATATTTTTCGCTACATAGGGCTTTCTTTTAACAAAAATGACACCAAACTGGATTTAGAGCCAATATATATTTCACAATTACTCGTCATTTTGATCGATTTAAGGCTTTCTAACGACTATTCATCTACAAAAATGTTGGAGTTGCGCCCTTTTAGCTTATGAGGGAAGAATTACAACCTTTTCCTAACACTTCTGCTAATCAATGCAACCTTCAGCCACAACCACCTCCACCGGCCAACTTAGAAGTCTCAAATGGCATACAGAAACAAGGCGTGAAAATTTTCCAAAATTATATAATCACTGTCATTTTATAGTTATAAAAGTTATTATTACAAAAATTAATCCCCCTAAGTTTAATTACTGGTCAATTATTAAAATACAACTTGTTTCCTTCTAATAAACAAACATGTATTCATTTATAATTTAAAATCATGTCATTTATTTCTTTTAATAGATAAAAAATACACTACAGTACATTCACTTTCGAGCTCGTGTTATCGTGTCATGGACAATAAACAATAAATTATTTTCTTTACGATTCAGCTGTCAGATCTGAATCCTAATTATTTATTACCTATTACATAAACGAAACGTTGTAAAGTGAGAATTTCTGTTTAATCAACTCGGATATTTACGGCCATCTGGAATTTTAATTATTTTTCGGTGTACTAATTATTATTCATTGGGTTTAGTTTAAAGCGTTTTAATGGCTGGTTTTTAGATACCAACTTTTACGATTATCCTGATTTTTTTTAAACACGGGATGTTTTATTGATTATAACAAAACAAAAAGATAGATACTATGAATAGTATGCAATTCTACATATACCGGGTGGTGAATCGTCAAACGGGCCATAGGAAACTCAATGAGAAATTTTAAATTGTTGTATTGCTGCTTCCCTAATTATTTTAGATCAAAAGTCATAAAAAACTATTTGTAGATGACTAAATTCTGAATTAAAAACAAATGTTAAAACCGTTCTACGAATCAAATGTAATTCAAAATTTTGCAAAAATATAATAGATTTTTGAGACCACCCCTAAAAGTTAGGCCACACGTAATACAAGAATATATTATAACGTGTGTGTTTTATCATATTGATGTCAGATATTTGACAATTTGAATTGTCAATTTTTTTTATTTTATGATTAAATTATAAACAATGAATTTTACTAAATACTACTACTACTGAACAATATTACTTTGTAAACAATAAATTATATTGTTTACAAATCGATCATATGAATGATAATGAAATGTACTCAGTTGACGAAAAATCGCATAATGTTGTATTTAGGCAATAGCGCGAACCCTTTCCTGTCACTACCGGATCTTTATTTAACGTAAGATATAATACAATAATAGTACATTGTTTACCGGGTAGGAAAAGCTTAACATTCCTGGACGACTGTGAAGATTGCTAAGTCGAGGCGCAAGCCGAGACTTAGCAACACAGAGTCCATGAATGTGGCTTTTCCTACGAGGTAAACATACTATTTTTCCGCAAATCGTTTAAAATTCGACAGATATTGATTGATTTAAAAAAAAACGCGATAATTTTATTCCCAAATAAATGGTGCTTTGAAATTCCTAATAAAATTACTTGGGTTACTATGGAAACGTATTGAGGTTGAATTGTCAAACTTGACGCTTATAAATTTAATTGCTGGTGTTCTCGAAAGTAAAATGATAAGTAATGATGAAATTTCCATTCCTGGGACTCCTCCAGAGTCGGTTGAGGCAGTGAATACTGCTTCATTAGAATTATTGCCAAAGAAATCAAGAGAAAAGTACGAAAATGCATACAGACGTTTTATGGATTATCGCATAAGTAAAAATACGAGTTCTTTCTCAGAAAATGTTGTAATGGCATACTTCCTAGACCTTTGTTTAAAGATGAAATCTTCAACATTATGGGCCAATTATTCAATGCTGAAGTCAACCCTTGCACTTAAACACAATGTAGATATATCTACATACTCAAAACTTCGTTCTTTATTGAAACGGCAAGCTCAAGGTTATAGGGCAAAGAAATCTAAGATTTTAACGAAGGAAGAAATTGAAAAATTTATCCAGGAAGCTCCAGATAAAGAAAATTTAATGATTAAGGTAATTTACAAGGTTTTAATTTCTATTTAGATTATAGCTTTATTTATTTTTTAGGTGGCTGTAATATTTGGTATTTCTGGGGCCTGTAGAATGGATGAGTTAGTCCGAATGACTGTACACGATATAGAAGACTTAGAATCTAAGCTTTTAATCAGCATACCTGATTCGAAAACCAACAAACCAAGATCATTTGTAATTAATCAGATCTACTTGAATGTTTATCGAAAGTATGTTTCGTTAAGACCATAAAATATGAACAGTGACCGATTTTTCTTTAAATATCATAGCGGAAAGTGTTGTAGACAAGTGGTAGGAATTCATCAATTTAGAAAAATGCCCAAAATAATTCCTACTTATTTGAACTTGGTAAATCCGACAGAATATACTGGTCACTGCTTTCGTCGGTCTTCTGCAACGATATTGGTTGACTCTGGCGCCGACATAACTAGTTTAAAGAGGCATGGCGGATGGAAGTCATCAAACGTTGCTGAAGGATATATCGAAGAATCGCTTAACAATAAGGTTGAGGTGGCAAATAAAATTTTCACAGTACAAAATATTCAACAAAATGACACTTCCACCCTGCATGTTGTCCAAAATGTTTCTCAGAGTTCTAAGAGTGTTCCTCCAATGTTCAATAATTGTACTAACTGTCAAATTACTGTAAATATAACAAATTGATCTTAAAAATGTATTCAGCAATGACTTGATGTTTTCAAAATATAAATTAATTCCTTATAAGCAATGTGTTTTCTATCATTTATGTATAACACTAACAACTGTACGGAAATATCATTTCCTTACAGTAAGGAAATGACATTTCCTTACAGTAAGGAAGTCCTGACTTTTTCTTCAAGAAATTTTGAGAGGAATGTCAAAATTTCCTGGCGATTTGCGGAAAAAACTGTTACTGTGATATTTATTCCTAATAATAATATATGATAATTTCTAAACATAAAACTATATCAAATGTTATAATAAAACATGAATAAAACATATTTATTATTGCTCTTTTCTCCGTAACTGAGTACCTTTTTTAATCAACTTAATTTTTCTTTTAAATAATAAATCACAAAGTTTTGGCCATTTAAATCTTAGATAAATATAATATAGTTGATTTAAATTTTGTCAAATATTAGAAACGTCAATATGACAAAACGCAACAGGTAATACACATTCTTTTCACGGCGTCTGGCCTGACTTTTAGGGGTGGCCTGAAAAAATATTTTAGCAAAATTTTGGAATACGTTTAAGTCGTAGAACAATTTTAACAATTGTTTTCAATACATATTTGAGTCCTCTACAAATAGTTTCCCATGACTTTTGGTGTAAAATAATTAGGGAAGCAGGAATTCAACAATTTAGAATTTCTCATTGAGTTTCCTATGGCCCGTTTGATATATATATATATATATATATATATATATATATATATATATATATATTATATATATATATATATATATATATATTATATATATATATATATATATATATATATATATATATATATATTATATATATATATATATATATATATATATATATATATATATATATATATTATTGTGATATTCTAAATCTTAGTGCGCCAAGCAATTAATTAGCTAATTAATTAAATAATTAATTAAAATTATCTAAATGATATGATTATGATTCTATCACACTTTTTAATTCTCTTATCTCAGGGTTATATTCGTGTTTCAATATCTATGCTTTACATGTGAAAGGTAAGGTCCAAAGAATACCGGAAGAATAAAAAACACCTATGATATAACATTATATATTGAAATAAAAATAATGAAATAAAATTCACACTCAAATGTTTTCAATAAACAATATCTCATGTAATGATTCTCAAAATTTTGTTCTACGTACGTGAACCTTCAAAATTAATGGTACAAACAATATTAGTTAAAATCTCAAAACCCCAATTATTATTCTAAATCTCCTAATCAAAATATTTATATCTTTTCTAAAGTAATTGTAAAAAATTGTGTTATCAATAAAAGAAAAACTGCAGAAAAACAAAACTATCTCTCTCTGATGATGAGTGGTCCAAATCCTTGTTCCTTGTAGCCTATACTATCTATTCTTAGCAGATCCCTAGGTAATCGGCAATCTTACAACAAATTGTTGCAAGTTTATCGTTCTTAATGATCTCCTTCAAATGCACGAATCGTTCAAATTATGCTAGCCTCTTCTCCTCTCGATAAACTGCCACTAACTACAAGAAAACTCACAAACTTTCACTGCTACTGCTTCCTACCTCTGGGAAACTACCCGAGAACAACCGCCGTTCGCCTTGCACCCTTGGAAACCAACTGACTATCTTTTTTTCCTCAAAAACTAACTAAAGTCTCATTCTCAAACCAACCATCCCACCTTTTTCAATCTCATCCAATCAAAACGCGTCATACCTCTCCCATTTATTCATTTCGATAACACAAACAAATTTTTACCTACAATTATAAAATTTCCGAACGTTATTTAAAAACTAATCTTTTTCTACCAATTCTTAAGAACTAACAAAAACATATCTTCCTAAAAACTATTGTATTGTCCTAATTACTGTATAGATTCATTTGGAAAACCCGCTTCCATTCTCTAGGATTTCACTTTAGCTTATTTACGTCACACAAATATATTTTAACAAAGAAAATAATTTATTCATATCTTACGTTTTGTTCAATATAGGTAATCCAAAGACAAAAGACTTTCATTCTTCGAAATGTTTGTTGTTTTTATTCGATTTATCTGAATTATTTTAATTTTTTTAGAACTTTGAAATATTTTAAGCAAACCAATATTTTTCTTGATATTACATATCATAACAATCTATAACAAAATGATGGCGAAAAAGAGCGTATCAACAATGAATATAGACGTTCATTTAAAATTACTAAAGAAACGTGCTCTGTCTTTCACTTAAATGTAAAAAGTATTATTAATAATTAAGAATTCTAAACAATTGTATAAATTAGCAAAATCCATCTTTCTGGAAAACTATTTTATACCTAACTGAATTGTTTTTGTTTATATTTTTATATTTCTAATTTTCACTGTATAAGTTATATTATATGTTCTTGTATTATTTCTTAGTTATTTCCTATGTAGACATAAGTGACTTATTTATATCGTGACATGACATGTAGTGTACTATGTAAAAATTGTCAATAAACGTATCTATCTATCTATCTATCTATATATTCGTTGATGTTAATCAATTTTGAAGAAATTAACGCGACGATTTATTTATTGTTATTTTATTTTCAGGTCGTCTGGTAATTTCGGGAGCGCGGGGGCTCGTTCCGCTCCAAGTACACCTCAGGAACAGCAAGTACTATGCAATCCATCTGGCACTACACTCTCTCCCGATCTACTTCCCAGCCCCTCAAGCCCTGGCTGTACCACAATAATCAGTCAGACTAGTCCAAGTCATGCACTATTTTCCAAGTGCGACAAGTAAGTAATTTTAATAAATAATTGAAAATTATGAATATCGAATAAACTAAAATATGTTCTTTCATTAAAATATTGATAATTTCATTTAATAACGCTTCCATATAATTGGAAATTATAAATATCAAATAGCAGAGAATATCTGGCAAGCAAATATTTCCTAAACCAACATTATCGTGGCACTTATAATGCAAAAATAATTAAATTTCATTAAAAAAACTTTCCACCACTTGCCAGAGCAATTATAACTTGCAACGAACTTAAGTTAATAAATTCCCCTTATAATCTTATCTGGGAATTGTTGGATACACCACATCTAACAAGTGTTCTAGCTACAAATATTTTTATTCCTAAATACCAAAACGAATTTTTTTACACTGCTTAAAAAAAAATCTAAAGTGCTATTCAGATCATATTGTGATCTATACAGACGGGTCAAAATCACCAACATGTACAACCAGTGCTTTTGTATCAAAAATGAAGATTAAAAAATCCATTCAATAAGTCGATCACATCCATCGACGAACGACATGCTTAAGGGACCCATAAAAGTCGGCATACGGTAACGAATGCGGTCTAAAAGGAGGTTAAGGAGCAGATCCGAAAGGTCAATGCCTACACGGTTAGTTACCGTGTCGCCAAATTGCGTGTTCCTGGCGCTAAAGTCTCCAAGTATGATAGCCTTGTTCAGGCTGGAGACATAACCAAGCAATGCTTCGTGACATAACCAAGCAATGTAGTCTTGGTTAGATTCATAGTATTCGCCCCCTAGGTCATGACCGGTAATACTCATTGGTCAAATATCTTTCTTTTTAGGCTAATTTATATGTAGCCCCAAGTGTATCTCGCATTTTTCCAAAGGCTGCCCACGCTAAAGTAATTTGTCTTTGGATTTCGCATGTTTGGTTATTTCTGCTGACTCTTATTTCATGACCCAAATACTTATATTTCTTCACCAGTTCTACACCACTTTATCTTGAATAGTTAAATGGTTATTGAGGACCATATTTGTCATAAACTTAGTTTTGGTCAAGATTCTGAGGCCCACCTTCGAACATGCAAACTCCCATTCATTTAACAAATCTGTGACTTCTCCTAAATTATCTGTGATAAGGACAATTCCATCTGCGAAACGGAGATGGTTAAGCTATTTGCCATCGGTCTATTGTTACTCCTCTGTCGTCCCAATTGACTATCTTAAAGACATACTCTTATGCCGTTATGAATAATTTCGGTGACAATGTATCTCCTTGCCTTATCCCACGTTTTATTTGTATTGGTTTGGTTTTATCGTGCATCTTGACTCTCTCTTCAATCCTGACCCCCCAGGGGGAGTGTAGTGGTCGACGTGATGTCGTGTATTGTCCGTCTCCAGAGATCTCTGTCTCTGGTCATTTCTTTTAATTCATGCATAGGTCTTTGGCATATTCCTGTAATTTGATCTATCCATTTTGTTGGGGATCTTCCTCGTGATCTTCGGCCTTCTACCTTTTCTTGTATTATGAGTCTTTCCATGTTTTCTGTGTTTGCTCTCATAACATACCCAAAATATTTTAATTGTTAGAGATGGACTTTACTAGAGAGTCGTTGGCTAACTTTTAGCTCTCTTACTTGACAGTCATAGTGGAATTTTTGTGCATGCCACTATACTACAATGCCACTATGTTTAGGCCAAACATCATAAAAATAATGTAACGACCTATTTCTCCCACAGATCTTTCACAATCTATATGAATTGTGTATCATTACCTTCTTATGTAGTTCGTTTTCTACTCAAAAAGACTGCCTTTTTAATTATCTATAAACATCACTATTTTATGGATGATTTCAGGTTGTATTATGTACAAATTTTATAGTTCAGCGATGCATGAATAGAAAGGAACAGTTATTTCACATTTTTTTTTAATAGAACAACTTGGCTATTGACCTTTATTGGCAATTTTATACAATTATATAAAGAGAATAGTAAGCAGATACCGGGTTTATTTTATATTGCATATTGAATTACGGACAACACAAAAACTTCTACTAAAAGAGTAATGTCATTGCAATAAAATGATAATAGTTAAATAATGGAAAAAATATATTTTGATATTCAAAAAAGCTTCAAACGAATTGCAATTTTGCAATATTTAGAATATTTAGAATATTTTTTACCATTACATCGGATGATAACTTAGTACCTAATGTAACTGGTAAAATATCACAATCAGTCTTTGTGAAAGTGGAGAAATACTGATTTTTTATATTTAAAACACATTTAAATACTGACAATAATAATTGCTCTCCAAGGAAAAAAGCACAAACACACACAAAACAAAAATTTTTCTGGTCCCGCCCGAATTCTGTATGCTCGGACACTCAGTCGCCAAATTGGAAAAATAATTTTTGTTCTCCTCGTTGGCTGAGCGCCCGAAGGGTCCTGCCGGCGAGCCCACGTTTGTCGGTACGTGATCTTGATGCCCAGGTTCCGCGAGCTTGGTACTTTTGACCTACATGAATTATATTAGATGCCTGAAGCTTTTTACCCGAACGGCTTTTCTGTCTGTTGCTAATCAATATTCACTCTACTTTTTTGTGTATTGTATTGGCGCTGCATGTAACAGACGGTTATTAGTACAGGGTTAAGAGAAAATAATATTCGAGAGCAAGTAATAATGGGTGAAGTGTGCATAAGAATAGGTATTTTTGGGTCTTCTGTTGCTGCGTATATTTGACAACTGCATGGTTATCATTTCTTCACTGTTCTTCTGAGTCTTCTCTATATCCAGCTAGCTGCTGTCTGGGCCGCCCTGTCCTCTGACTTTCGTCATAGTCTGTCAACTGTCTTATTAGTCTACTCGGATGGTTCCTGAGATCGTTTCCTGAGAAAGTCACCTGCGTTTTTTCGTTCATTGTTCTCAAGATTTTTTTTGTTCTCAGTCCCTAAATATGTACCTTAACGGAACATACTTAGATATATTCAGATCATATGGTTCTGAACTATGTATTTGTATTTTGTTTCTGTTGGATTTGCAACTGTTCCCCATTTTAGTGTTGGCAAAATTATACAGTTTGCCATCCTAATCTTTGTTTTGAATCTCAATGTACTTCCAATCTATTAATGCTTAGCTTCTAATCTATTAATGCTCTAGCTTTCTTGATAATTTGTTTTACATGTTCAGTGAAGGTTAGCTTTTGTCCAACCTTACGTCTAGATATTTGGCTTGATTTGACCATTCAATTTGCGTACCGAATAAGTATAGAATCTCAATGGTCTGCCTCTTCTTTGTTGGTACATGACGGCCTGTCTTTTGTCAGGATTGATATATAGCAGCGTACACACCAATCTTGTAGTTCGTTAAGTGCCCTTTGTAGCTATCTTGTTGCTAAATCTGGGATGGTAGGTATTGCAAAGTTTTGCAACGTTTTCGTCAGTATCGGATTTTTCACCAATATTGGGTTCCGGTAGATTATCCCACCGTTTGATTTTTTTAAGGAGCCGTAAAATTCATGGTCATCATCATCATTCAGCCCATACTCGTCCACTGCTGAACATAGGCCCCCCGTAGTTCACCCCACAAATTTCTGTCCTGAGCCGCCTGCATCCAATTTTGATGTGTCCGTTTCAGGTCATCCGTCCATCTTGTTGGTGGTCGTCCTCTATTCCTAAAGGCATCTTGTCTGGGTCTCCACTCAAGAATGCGTTTTGTCCATCTGCCGTCCTTCGTTCTCGCGACGTGCCCTGCCCAGTTCCATTTTAAGGTTGATATTCTTTTGATTGCGTCGGTTACTCCCGATCTACGGCGCAATTCTGTGTTGGGTATTCGGTCTCTCAGGGTTTATCCCAACATGGACCGTTCCATTGCCCTCTGTGTTGTTCGAATTTTGTTTGCGGACGTCTTAGTAAGTGTTAGCGTCTCCGCACCATAGGTTAGAACCGGCAGCAAAATTCATGGTAACCTCTTGGTATTGTCAAATCCTTGCACATTTTATCTAAGTCCTTCCATTTTGCCTCGCTGATGGGTAAGTCATTTTGATAGGCCTTTTGTAACTCTGCTTGTTTTGGGCGGCCTCGTGTTTTTTTTTGTAGTCCACTTCAATAAAATCATCGTTAAATTTTACTTTATAAAGAACTTTTATGACATTATTTTCCTTATATATTAAAGACAGCAAAGCTTTCTCCAAGGAATTTCACTTAATTTGAAGGAATTATTATTTAAAAACCCTTTAAAATCTAAAAAGGCATCAAACGTCAAAAACTTTACAACAAAGGGAGATGGTGTGATACGTGCATCTCATATAAGTTGCGTCCAACCCTCGGGGGTATAAACGGGTACATATTTTGCTTTCTTCTCTATTTTTGAATGAATGGAATCATATTCCATTTCAGTGTGTCCCGTTTCAAAAAATTTATGATCAATCACTTTCAATTATGGATGTTTCGCAAGACGTTGGATACACATTGTTGCAAATATTGCGTTTTTTTGCTGGCCTCCACAGTCATCAGACATCATACGTACAGCTTCGATTTGAGAATGGCTCAAAACGAAATCGAATACACAAGATGAAATTTCGTTAGACCTTTTTTTTCCCTTGGTTTCGTCCCAAAGGTAGCACATAATTGATTGCCCAAATTGTAAATGGTAAAATTGAACACGGCTAATTTTCTTAAATAAAATATTTGGCCAGCGTAACCTTTGGTCGTTGTTAATACTGTTTCTAAGTCGAAGTTGAAAGCCAAAATTTTAAGATTCGCTTTTGCAATTAACTTGTCCTCACCGCGAGCTTGTCTAGCTTCATTTTTTCTTTTTAGATGTTGTTGATACGCTTCTTCTTCAATATTTTTCTGTTCTTCAGACATATTTTTGTAAGTCAAGCATTTCCTACATTTGTCTTTTTTGGGCTTCAAGAAGCCCATGATACAGTTTTGTCTTTGTTAGTGCTGCACAACTCCTTATACATCATGTACATTATTGATATATAAAGGGATGGGTCAAGGTATTTCTTTGTACTCAATTTACGGCAATAATGCGATTCTACTACTGGAAAGGATAGAATGTGGTTTCGTATAAATTGTTCGACATCCTGGGGTAACTTGTTTGATGGTTGGTGTTTCCCGCGCTTATCTTTTTCTAAAACTCCATTGGATGAGCGCTTGTTTATTACACTTCGCATAAAGGTAAGTTTAATACCATCAACTGTACTATAAACGTAGGTGTAATTTTTTCTTGAATATTCGATTCCTCTTGTCGTGCGTTTCTTGTCTTTTTGTTCAATATGATTAGACACAAATTGACGTTGATCGTTATTGCAGGTAAAATTACGAAAACCATTATAAATTTTAATTCGGTTTTGCTCGGAAATTAAAGTTGCACATATATGTTTTTGCTTATTCAGACAAGGTGCTGGCAAAAGAGGCCGTGAAGGTACCTCGATACCCCTATAGTCAACGTAAGACTCTCCTTTAAGTCTTTTCACTTTCTTAACATTTTTCTTCCACAACTTCTCGTTTCTTTTTCTCTTCATAGATTCTTTTTTCGCCAGATTTTTAGGTGTTATGTCTGTTAGTATAGTTCTCCTACGGTCAGCAACACCTTCAATATCACTTTCCAATGAACTGTGTATGTCTGACGCAGTTGAAGGTTCATAGATATTTGAAAATGAACCAGACACAATCAAATATTCCTGTAGTGTTTGTGGCGAAGCTGGGAGTAGGTTGTTCTGATGGTTAACCAGAAGAGGTGTTGACATGTGCTGGTCAGATATATCGCCTGAAATAAAAATGAACTTTTGAATGCGAATTTCTTCAAATTCTCATTTTCATTTAAAAACGTTTTAATGTCCGTAAATTATGCAGACATGATTTTTAGACCAATTTGTTCAGAATCAACATCGAAAATTGCTGACAAGTGCATACAGCCAAACAAAAGCCAGCCATAGCATAGCTTTTAGGTTTTTTATTTTTTTCGCCAATTTTAATTATAAATATATTCAAACAATAAAATCGGTTGTGATTTATCAAACAATAATTATATATTTTTAGTTTCTACCCTTTTTGTACGTAACATTAATAAACTCACAAAATCACCATGTTTCCAACTGTGACTAATTAGGCGAAATACCAAAATCCTGCTTAACAGTTCTTCGGTATGTCGTGCAGCATATTCGTTTAGTGAGGAAGTCACTCACCTGCTACCTATTTAGAGAATCTCCATTAGTGTTCCCCAAAATAGAAAATAGTCCAAATGACCGCTTTTATCCTACTTCTTCTTGTGAAATCCTCAGAGCTGTTCAAAAATAAACTAAAATTCATAATTATTGGTCTAGTATACATAAACTAAATTTAGATTTTTAAAATAAAATACAATTTCTAGCAATCAAGAAATCGTAAAAGTGAAAACAGTTTTAATAAATACAATAAAGGATTCTGAAATACAACCAATTAAAGATTTAATTTATGTAATATATACGTTAACAAAACATGTTACATCATAAACTAAATACATGAATTTAGTGAAATAAGAATATAGATACATACGACTTACATAAACAGTTATTTATTGTGGCTGAGATTTTTTACTGTTATTTATTTTTTAATTCACAAAATTTGATTTTTAATTCACAACAAATACAAAGACAAGGGCAGAGGGTGCAGCCCCTATTATACACAAAAAATAGAAAAATTACATTTTGTCCACTGAAATGTTATATTTTTTGAAGGACGCAATTTTAGTTTTTTGCAATTTTAATTTTTTCTCTTTCCTGTGTTCTCTCGGCCACAACAAGGTTTGGGCCTCTTCTCTCATAGAGCTCTTTTCTTTCCATCGCCAAAACATGCAACGGAACACATCCAGTGATGGTCCACAAGGCTGCCGCAGACACAGTCCTGTGGGCGCGTGCCTCTCGCAACAGACTTGTTCTGTCCACTTGTGTCATGAGCCTCCTATAGGCCGTTATCTCTACCGCCTCGCAGTCTACAGTCCAGACTGGTGCCGCTCGATTTGTACAACACCGTCTAAGACCCTCTTCCTTTTGGATTTGAGTCCTCCAATGTTGGACATCACTCTTCCCAACGAAGCCACACTATTCGCAGCCTTCCGGACCGCCTTCCGCACGTGCTACCCCAATTTCCATTATTATGCAATGTCACTCCTAGGTACTTTACCTGTTTCGTGGGTTTTAGACATGCCGCACATTATAATTCAATACTTTGCCTGTTTCTTTTCCCCTTTAGAATGATGGCTTCGGTTTTTTCTCTGCCGCAAGTTTCAGTCCGTGCTGCGTTATCCATTTCTTTACGACGCCACCTGCGTTCCGAACCCGGTATTTGAGATCTGGCTCATCCCAGGCCACTACCAGTACAGAGAGGTCATCCGCGAATGCGAAGGGGTTGTACCCTCTCCGTTTTCACAGTGCATAACCCCGTCATATGCCAGGTTCCACCATCGGGTCCTTTTCCACCATAATCCTGCTCTCGGACAGATACTCCGCCATCACATTCATCAGCTAACCAGGACATTCTTTCTGCTCCATTGGCTTCATTACCTCGTTCCACTGCAGCGTATTGAATGCATTCTTAACATCAAACAACAGCAGGGCCGCCTAGCGATGTTCATTCCCTCTGTTGCGCAATGCTTCGAGTACACTCATGATTGCATCAATCGTGCTTTTTCCTTTACAAAATCCAAATTGCCGAGATAAATCACTCACCTAATCACCTAACCTAACCTAACCTATTTAAGATAAATAATAATGTCAGTAATCTGACAGACGGCTTGGATACTTTTATTTATAGGTAATAGATTTTGGGAACAGCTATGACCTTGAAAATGCCACAAAGAATATAACTAAATATCTATTTTCTTACTCATACCCTTTAAAGTCTTTCACAATATTTTAGAATAGAAGATATGTAATTATATTATTAATGTATTGGATTTTGACAAGAGCTATGCATTATGCCTATTTAGTACACAAGTTTATGTGAAATGTTCAAGGTCATAGCTGTTCCCAAAATCCATTACCTATACTTTAATTTAAACCAAAGGATTTTATTTAAATACTTGGAATATTCCGTCATTTTGCACAGAACAGGCAGTTTTCAATGTGATTTCATATAAGTGAAAATAATATGATCAGTATAAGATATAAGTTCATTATGATGGTATCTTACAAATTTATGTAATTACCGTTTAAAGCTTATAATACTAGCGGATACAAAGTAACAAACTTTTAACACACGGTTAAACAAATACCATAAATTCATTAATTTGCATAAACAACATTCTTTAACTAAATTTAATGCATTACATACTTGTCTTTCAGTAGTTAAGTAAATAAATTTCTTATTGGTTTTAACATACCGTTAGTGATAAACTGAACGATTTACATTTAAACGAATCATCATTTTGTTTTTAAAGTTACACATTAGTATTAAAATTCCAGTAATTTATCTACTTTTTTTAATAAAAATATACAACACGTGCATAGTTTTCTCATCACTATAAACCTAAAAAGTATATACCTAAACCTAAAAAGACTAAAACCCCTTGTTGTTTTATTAAAAGTGCAGAATCTGTAGAGTAATATGGCAATAACGACTGTTATTCTAATCTTTAAAATTATTAATAAACTGATCAAAACGAAAAAGGCTTTCAATCACATTTCGAATAGTTACTTGATCCAGATGTTGTTCCCATTCTTCCATGAGAACTTCCTCGACGTGTAGGTTTCTTAGTGGCTGACAATCTTTCGAGCGCTTTCGAGTGTAACCCAAATGTATTCAATGGGATTTAAATCTGGACTCCTAGCTGGCCACTTCATAACCTGAATATTGTGGATTGTCAAATAATTTTGCACTATCCTGGCCACGTGAGGTCTACCATTATCTTGCTAAAGGATAAATTGTGGACCCATATTTTCAGAAAATAGGTCAATATGTGGTTCAAGAACTTCGTTAACGTAGAGCTCCATTCAAATCTATGCCACCCCAGACATTGAACTTCCTCCAAATGCGTGGGTTTCTTGAACTGGGTGTCTTCTCCAGACTCTAACACGTCTATCAACATGATTTAAATGCAATCAGCATGGTCAAATGCATACGAGAGAAACATGGAACAAAATAGAACGTCGCAAACACATTAATCTAGAATTACTAAATTCCAAGAGAGCAGCAGAGAAAAACCGACTTAGAGAAAGTTATAGAGAAGCGAATAAAGCTGCCAAGAAGGCAGCAAAGAAAGACTAAAGAAAGTGGGCAGAAAATCTTGCCGAAGAAGCGCGAGTCGCCGATGAACATCAAAACATGAGACAATTATATAATATCACTAAACAACTAGCCAATAAAAGATATACTACCCACCAACCAATTGTAAAAAGTGCTACATGTGAAGATATTACAGCGCCACAGGAACAAGTCAAAGGATGGCATAAATATTTTAGCGAATCTCTAAGTGCAGTCCCAACACCACCAGAAGACGCAGAAAACCTAATACCCAATATCCAACTGAGAATTAACACCAACGAACCAACAACGCAAGAAGTAGAAATGGCCATAGGAAAACTGAAAGCACACAAAGCAGCCAGCCCTTACAATATTCCACCAGAGTTGTTAAAAGCTTGCCCAGGTACAGTGGCAGAGCTAATCCAACCACTCTTGAAAAGGGCTTGGAGAGAGGAAAAGTTCCCCAAAGAATGGAAAACGGGATTAATAATAAAGATACCAAAAAAGGGTGACAGAAGATATTGCGAAAACTGGAGAGGAATCACACTTCTGAATACTATAAATAAATTAACAGCAAAAATTATAAACAACCAACTAACAAACAGTGTAGAACCAATGTTGAGGAAGGAACAAGCCGGTTTCAGACCAAACAGATCATGCGTGGACCAAATTAACACACTAAGAATAATTGTAGAACAGTCACAGGAATTCAACTCTCCTCCCTTTGTGTGCTTTGTGGACTTCAAGAGAGCTTTTAACAGGCTCACACATACGGCCATATGGAAAGCACTACAGGAAATAGGAATACCAGAAAAAATAGTAAATCTCATCAAAGAACTCTACAGTGACACAGAAAGCAAAATCCTACACAACGGCATAACATCTTACCCAATAGCTATGCTAAACGGAGTAAAGCAGGGCTGTGTTTTATCCCCCATACTATTTAACATTGTACTGTACTCCGTACTAATAAAGGTAAACTCTAATAGAGGAATTTACTGGGGATTAACAAACAGACTGGAAGACCTAGATTACGCTGATGATATATGCCTCCTAGCACATACAAAACAGGACATGCAACTCCAAGTAAACAAAGTACAAGAAGAATCAAAGAAGGTTGGTCTAGAAATAAACATCAACAAAACCAAAGAAATGCGATTTGGTACCAGAAACAACCAACCTATTATGATCAACGACCAGAAAATTGAGAGAGTAGCGGAATTTGTATATCTGGGCAGCATAATTGACTGTAATGGGGGTACAGAGCGTGATGTACATGAAAGAATAAATAAGGCTCGCAACGCCTACAACATTCTTAACAACATATGGAAATCCAGGATTTACCCAACTAAAACGAAATTAGAAATCTTCAACACAAATGTAAAAGCTGTATTACTGTATGGCTGCGAAACGTGGAAGATATCAGCACCCATAGTACACCAATTACAAGTTTTCATCAATAGAGCGTTACGAAAAATCCTTCGTATATTTTGGCCTAACCGAATCTCCAATGAAAATTTATGGAACCAAAGCAACCAAGAGATGGCTGGGCCACACACTCCGTAGACCGCCAAATGACATTGCCAGGACAGCGCTGGATTGGAATCCCCAAGGCCGACGGAAAGTAGGCAGACCTAAGGGAACTTGGAGAAGGACAGTACTGGACGAAGGGAGAAAAATGGGAAAATCCTGGCTTGAAATCAAAGCACTAGCCAGAAATAGAGTTCGCTGGAGACACTTTGTGGAAGGCCTATGTTCCTCTTAGGAATCTTGGGACTATATATATGGTCAAATGCATTGGTTCTTTTGCAAACAAGCATCTGGCTCTACGATGTGCAGGGATCAAAAGAGATATTCTAGCTGGCCTTCTTTCATTCAACCCATATTCGTGAAGCCTATTACGTATAGTTTGCGTATTTTACTCTTGTACCCGTAGCTTCTACCAACTCATTTTGTAGCGTTCGAGCAGTAATTCGATGATCTCTGACGGTTCATAGGTAGACGTACACATTTAAGTTCCTACCTAATGCAATACCCTGTAAGACGCACTATGTTGAAGAAACCCAAGGGAACTACACGAAGAGGTAGGTCAAGGTTTAGTCTACGGATAACGATGCCAGACACCGAAAACAGGCGCAGAAAACCTTAATTCAGCTGCAAAGAATATGACCAAATAGGGAAATAAACTAGGAAGGTCAAGGCTCAACTAGGATCGTAGCGTCGATGATGATGATATTAATGGTGAGCCAGAAAAGGTCAAATTAGCTTCAGAAAACATGTTATTGGGGTTTTTTCATAATCTTACAAGTTTTCCGCAATTTTTTTGCAGTTAAACGTAAAATGTTGAAAATTAAATAAAAATAAAGTGAAACTTAAAGAATTGTTAGAAATTTTGAAATCCGTTTTTATCAATAATAATTAAAAATAAGGAATTCTTTTAACGCTAACTGATTATGTAAGAAATATATAATTTAGCTGGTTAATGAAATATATATTTGTAAATAAAAAAAAATCGATTGGCATAACTCATAAATTATTATCAGCACAAAAACGCACTTACCCCCGTTTATACTCTTAACATAAACAACACACAGATAAAATTAATGATATGGGAACTTCAGTACGGCGTTTTTAGACGTAATAAAAATCTTAGATAGTTGAGACACACCTTAGTACAGCACTAACAAAAATTTTAAGAATCAGAAAGATTAAACATTTCAACATGATGTCTATCGGTACTGAGTCTGCTATTAGCCCATGAATGATATTATTTCACAAGAGAGGTCGTAAGACTCCCCCTAATAACTTCTCGCTGCCTGTTCTGACACTGTATGTCTATTAACGGTGCGTATATTACAAGGGACCGCAGCATGTAGTCTAACCCAGTGGTTATATCGTAAGATATGTTATCGAATGTTCCGTCTATATTAAAAAATGTACTCAACATCTCCTCTTGGTTTTCCAAAATCCACTTTACGCTTTGTACAAAATGGTGCAGTACCGTTTCAGTAAAAAAAACCTGCTGTAGCATTTCTGAGTCCGAGATCCCAGTTTCTAAGCCTTATCAGCCTCAGAAACTTGGCTTTTAACTCTCCGGTTTTGATAACTTTGGATATAAAAGCTACCCGTTTCGACCTCCACACTTTTGATATGTACACAGTAATATAGTATCATATATAATCTTTTCTACAGAAGCTAATATCCTTTCTGTCAAATGAGTTAATCGTCCGTTTGATTTTGTGCGTTTTATGGCGCACTCAGAAAAGTGCGCCATAAAAAATGTTTCGAGGCCTCTTTACCATTCTGGGTATATTCAACTAACCCCTTTTACTGAGGGTACATTTAGCTGAGAGTCCTTTTAACAACCAGCCAAACAAAACATTAGCAGGAAAGATAGTTTAGATTTGATTTCAGTATAGTGCTTCCCTTATCGGCTTGTACGTATTTCGTTCTATCAGGACTCCTCAGGATAACTAATAAAACATTAGCACGAAGACCAAATCCAGAAATCTACAAGAAATGACATGACATAGATCAGAAACATCAAAAACCACAAGACTACTACAAACAACAGAAATGAAGAATCATGAATGTGTTGCTTGTGTCAGTCTATTTCAAACAGGTAAAGGAAATAATAAATAAGACTTACTCACAATCAGTTTAATTTAACTATCTAGACGACAGGTTTCGCTTTCTACAACATGCAAAGCATCTTCAGGTCTGTCGATACAAAGATAATTAAATGCTGAAATAATAAAACCCATATTAGGGCGTTGTCTTATAAAGATAAACAAAGATTTCTTTAGAAATGGAGAAATTATTTGTCTTGAGTCCTGGTCATTAATGAGCGTGAAAGCTGAAATACCAACCAGCGTCGTTTGATAATAAAGGAATGCCATTTCGACCTAGCCCAGCGCCCTAGATATATAACTTATATGTATTATTATTTATTTAAACAAACGATAAATACTAAAACTTATATCTTCTTCTTCTTAGGGGCTCTTTTTCCTTCAATTTTACTCTGTAAAATGCATTGGAGTAGCTCGTAACTGCCTTGATTTCATATAATATGTCCCAAGTACTGCATCTTGCGGTTCTTAACGATGTTCACCAAATCCGCAGTTGTGTTCATCCTCCGCAGTACTTCTTCATTGGTGGCTTTGTCTGTCCATGGTATCTTCAGGATTCTTTTGTATAACCATAGAGAAATGAAACCATGAAACTTATATGCTGAATACTATCATTATGCAACAAACAGAAGTTTAAAGGGGAACAAAATGTGATTTCATCTCATATGGAACTCCAATATACCTGTACGAATGTTTTAAGCTTACGCGATAATTACGTTTATTGATTTGTTCGTCTTCACATTAATTTTAAACGAACAAACTTTGTACAGGTTACATCTACTAAAGTTTTGTATCCGAGTAGAACTTAAACTAAGGCTGTTTTCGCAGTTATAGCATACTGCGATTTGAAGTGGGCGTATCACTTACTTTTCTACACTGCTATGTCAGACCCTACGTGACTTCCTAATAGTTTGGATGTTTATTCAGTGGCGCCGGCCCACGGGTTGTTTAAAATAAATCCATTATTCTCCATTCAAATTAGTTTTGTCGGAATACCTTTTTTTAGATTAATTATCGTAGATAATGTTTTAAAAATAATTAATCACATTTTTAATTTATATGTCTTAGCTAAACATAGTATTAAATGAAAATTTGTGAAACGTGACTGCAAAAAACACCATGGTGTTTATTTATAATAAATTTAAATTTTGTTATATTAATATTAATATATAATTAATATTTTGTTAATATTTGTTAGAGAAAACTGATATTAGCGTAGTAAAAATTAAACAAAAAATATTTTTATTTATCTATAAAAAATTGGTACCTGCGAAACCATCATAATAGTAAATGTATTTATCTGGCAAGTATTTCGAGGCGACGCACTGCGAGGAAAATGTTCTCTGAATGGAATATACATTATTTTAATATATTTATAGGTTGCAGTTACATAAGAAAAGTATCCAATTGATGAATACAACACAAATCGTGGATAGTTATTTCATCATATCAGTGGCATTACAGCTCGTCATGAGCCAAAGGCTTCTTCAGAACAATCTTCCATTCGCCCCTGCCTCTGGCAACTTTCTCCATGCTTTAACTCCGATGGATTTTAGATCATCCTCTATGTTATCTTGATACCTAAGTTTTGGTCTTCCTCTGGATCGTCTTCCCACTGGTCCTCTTCGGTCGAAAATTTTCCTGATCGTTTCATCTTCATCTCGCCTAATTACATGTTCTATCCATCAAAGGCGTACTAATTTAATAAATTTTACAACGTCAGGTACTACACCTGAACAAGCCTCGTAGTTTACTTTATACGATCTTTTTGACCAAGCACCATCAGCTATAACGGTTATTAACCCATTTCCGTCGGAATCTACTTCACCAATTTCTTTGGCTAAAGCTAATTCCTCCCGTCCAGCCTCTTCTAAGGAATCACAAAGTGTTTGGCCGATGATATCTGCAACTGTTTCCGTATGTTTTGCATACTGCCTGTAGGAAATCACAGGTATATTTAATGCAGCGTGCTGCTGCTGTATGTCTGAATAACCAGAACCATTCAAGTTCACTGAATTGTTACCAGAATCCTATGTTGCTATCTCCTTTTCAATATTCCACATTTGTTAAGTTAAATAAAAGCTTTTAAAAACGGTTGTAATATAAATAATAAATACTAAAGCAGTGCAATTGCTCTCCTTTTCCTTGACATAGGGCGTTTACTGGGACTCATTTTTTATCTTGTCTCTTATAACTTATATCACTAACCTAATGTAATACTTAAAAATACGCGTAAACTAAAGAACTTTTAACTTATACCACTAAACTAATAATATATTACTTAACATACACGTAAACTAAATAATTTCAATGTTTTCAAAATAAATAAGAATACTGTAAACTGTAAAAACTAAGCAAGTTGATAAAGAAAATACAAGAATGAAAGAACTAAAATGGATTCTAATTCAAGCGAACTAACTGACCGTACCCATAGAGAAATAAAAATAAGACCGTACCGTACGCTCATGAGATTTGACGTCACTAATGCGATAACGATAAGCTCAGCGACAATGATGAGGAACACGTTTCACTATTAGATTTCAGTATTTTTTAGCAATTTTCTTCAAAGTTTGAATACGCTTTTCTCGATTATTACTGGACACAGAAAGGTGAAAAAAGAATCAACGATTACAGAAAAAAAAACTCTTTCAACTGATGGGCGTGAAAAGTTTGGTTATAATAGAACGTTAAACAGTATAATCCAATTTTTCAACAGAAAATTCAAAAAAATAAAAAAAGTAAAACCATCAGTTTAAAGGCAACATAATTTCGTATAACATGTCCAAATTTCGAGACATTTCGTCGGTAAAGAACAGAGAAAAAATTTTGGTGCACCGATAAAACAGCCTTAAACATCGGTTAAAACCGCTTACAATACCCAAACTTTATTACGTCCACATACATATTTTAAGCTTTGATATTTTCTGAAAAGTTTGTTGAAAGTATGGGAGGAGTCTAGATTAAATATTCTATGAGTTTGTCATCGTGACATTGAAAATTGTCGACTTTTGTTTGTACACAGTAATTTTCGTGTTTAATATTTTAAGCATCAGCTGGTAACGAGTTTATGTCAAGATCAAAGTATAGTGTTTAGACAAAGGTTATTTAGAACAGCAAGTTTATTATTTCAAATCCGTTTATACTTTTACGTTTACACGGTTTTGCTTTCTTAAATTTTACTTAAATGTCGTATTACGATATTACCTGTGTACTTTTTCTTAGTTTTATAATTTAATGATCGTTATTTGCGCAGTCCGAAATGATAATGCATTGAAATGTAAAATACCAAGATTACGTAAAAGATTACCGAAAAAACTTCGCCTGACGTCCTATTGGGTGGATCAGATGGGAGAGACATAAATTGTTTCCAGGATGAAACAATTTATGATTGCACAAAAATGAAAAAAAAATGTACCAAAATGAACAAATGTAATGTATGTAAAAATGAACACAAAGAAAAGAGCGTACCGAAAATATATGTTAACTAAGACATAAGCATAGGACAATTACAATTAAAACAAACGAAACATATACAAAGGAACATATCAAACTAAAGGAAGCATGGCCTACAAAGGACAATATGGCTCTTCATCAGAGACCAAAGAACGGATGTGAAGGAAACACATATAAAAAGATATATGGATTAACTAGCTATATAAAGAAAGTATATATAGATGAACAACAATGCTAGAACCAGAAACACCAGAAATAACTATAAACTAAAAAAGTTATTACAAACTCGCAGGAAGTTTGAAAAACATTTGAAAAGCAGAAGAATAGAAAAAGCAACAACTTGATAAATACCACTTAAAGAAACTTACATTTTGCAAGAACTAATCAGTCAGAGGATAAGTTTGACAGATGAACAACAAGGATTTTGTATTCGAAGATCATGTACAGATAAAGTATTAATCTTAAAGCAAATTACTGAGAAATCGTTGTAATGTGATAGACCAGCGATTCTATCTGGTCGTGCTCAAAGTAATAAATATAATAATAATATAATAATATAAATAAATATAAGTGAACAATTCCCTTCGATATCATAAAAACTATTGAAAACATTTACCAAAACAACAAGACGGACAACTTTTTTTTAATTGCCGTATTATCAGATTCCAGTAAGAGCCGAAGAAGGTATCCAATGAATTCTGACAGGCAACTGAAGACCTAAGATTAGTGCAAGATTAACCGTGTTCCGGCTAAAAACTTAACCACCGTTCTAGAGAGGTGGTCTTGTCACTCAATAAACAACTAAAATAAAAAACTGAAAATTTATAAATAACCATACCTATTACCATAAATCAGCAAATGTTTCAGACGTTAGGCTATAAACTAATGAATAATATTAACCATCAATTTCAGATCCCTGGCTCAATTTCCTCCTCTGTCCTCCTGCTCCTTTTTCTTCATCACCCCCGAAATCAGACAGTGTACTTCTTCCATTCCACAGACTCCATTCTTTCTCTCCTCCCAACATTACGTTTACAATGTTTCTTTCATCCAGCCCGAAAACCATGTGCCTCTTGAAATTTCCCATCTCATTTGTCCATCTCTGGCAGTTAAAAATGTGGGCGGGAGCGTCCGGTATCCCACAAACAGTATAGTTTGCCGATGCAGATTTGCCTATTTTATTTGGGAAGGTGCCAAAACTACCATGTCCGGTCAGAAACTGCATCAGGAAGTAGTCTAGATTCCTGAACTTACGTTCCCACCACGGTCTCAGATCGAATAAGCTCCTTTTCTTTCCACTATCATTCGCCCATTCTCTCTGCCACTCTACTATCGTTCTTTCTCTCTCATTCTCATCTATATTTACATCCATCTTCCTCCCATACATCCTCGCTCGCTCTTAACACAACAAAACGATCGGTTTCACCGCTCCATATATAGGGCATATAGGGCCTCATTTGAAACTGTCTTATATGCGCTATATACCCTGAGGAGCATTCGCCTTTGCATATTTCGCAGTGTTTAGTACACTACACCACACAGGGGCAGCGTAGTTACCATCGATTGGAAAACTCCATTTAGCACCTTTCTTTTGGTGCTACCTGGGCGTCCAATGTCTGGCATCAGCCGTATCAATGCCTCCAGATTTCGGTTCGCCTTCTCTACTGTCTTTTGGATGTGTACTTCGAACCTTAGACCTTTCACTATAAAGCCAAGAGAGGATTTTTCCCGGTTTCCTTTGAAAATGAATACCTCAGTTTTTTGAGGCGCTAGTTGTAGATCGTTGTCTCTGAGTGCATCTTCTTGGCATCTGTAGCCTCAACACCCCATCGTACAGGACATTCCACAGGATGCTCAATAGCTGGGAAACGCCAGATTCTCTCAGCCTGGACATGATTTTTTCCCAGGATGCCGTATTAAAGGCATTCTTGACGTCAAGCAGGATGAGAGCCCATCTATGGTAGACCTTATGACCCTAAAACCATATTGGCGGTCGCTCAACGCATGCTTTTCTTCTAGCTCTCGAACTTAAGAACACTATAGACATAGGCAACAGAATATAACAGGGACACTTATTAAGCTCTATTTTCTTTGGTTCAATTATGGATCACATCAGCAAATGTTCCAAAAAAGGAAGAGGATATAGAATGAGTAACAAATAAGTCAAAATACTTTGTTACACAGACGACTCTATATTCATAGTGCAAGATGAGAATACTCTACAAAGACTAGTCCACAGATTCAACACAATAGCATAAGAATTTTATATAACGATATAACTTACTAAAAACGAAGTTAGAATGCTTGGGCATTGAACTATCAGGCTCTGGCGACGTTGAAGCACAAGTAATAAAACAACCAACAAGAGCAACCAAAACATCTAGCTGTCTGAATAATGCAATATGACATAATAAAATATTGACATTGACGCTAAATGAGAATGTACAAAGCTGCTATAAGGCCTATAATGTCATGCATCGCAACTACTAGACTAGAAACAACAAAAACGAAATGATTGCCAGAAACAACAGATATGAAGGTACTTCGTGGCATAGCTGGAAAGACTTTTCTAGACAGGGAAACATAAGGAATACATTTGGGGTAGACGATATTGATGGTTGGGAGTTAAACAGGAGAAAAAAGTGGAATGAACATATTAGCAGAATGGAAGAAAGAAGAATGATAAGAATCGCTCGAGATAAATCGCCAACAGAACGAAGGCGTATAAAAACAAAGTTGATTAGTTGATTTTTTAATTTTTTTATGTGTTTTAAAACTATTGTGTTTTTTCTGGTGTTCTTCTATTTCTGCGCATTTTTCTTTTAACCATTGTTCTTTCGCTTTCTTAATTTCATAACATTCATAAAGCCGTTGTTGATTTCATCTGCCACGCGTTGCCTTATGAGTGGGTTCCTTAATTTACTGGTATCGATTTTTTGCATTAGTTGTTCTTCGTTTTATTATTTTCCTTTGTGAGCTTAATTTTATTCACTATTGGGTTGTGATCTGATCCTATGTTAGCACTTGGATAGGTTTTTGCGGATATAATTGCGTTTATGTATCTTTGTCTAACTAATACATAGTCTATTTTGTTTCTTACAATTCTCTCTTCTTGATCTGCTGGTGACTTCCAGGTATATAGTCTTCTCTTTGGCATTTTGAACAATGTATTAGCTATAACAAAATTATTGTTTTGGCAATTCGATAAGCCTGTCACCCCTTTCGTTTCTGTTGCCCAAAACCAAATCCGCCTGTACATTTTTCTACTTTTTCTTCCTTAACCATTGCGTTAAAGTCTCCCATTATAATTTTTACATCTTGCGTTTTAAAGGATTTTAAAATGTTGTCTACGTCTTCGTAGAAATTTCAATATGGCTCTCTGGTTTGTCCGCAGTTGGAGCATAAACTTGTAGGATGTTTATTTTTTGTTTGTACTTTAAAATTAAATATAGAAAAAAAAATTATTCTCAAACAAATCATTTTGCTCGAGATAATTTTGTTGTATTCTGATCTACTCCAATAATGATAAGGTTAATTATTTGCAACATGACATGAACTTTTTTTATTGTTAAATACTTTTTTTATATACTTTGTAATTGTTTTCAATATCCATAAAATTTCATACTATCCCATAATGCTTTTATATTTAGAAAACGTGTCACACGTTCATCCACTCTGATAAAGGTGGAAGCAATTACTAGTTCATTTTAGTACATTTTCTATTATCCAGGCACAATCAATTTGTTCGCATTGGACATTTTCCTCGGATTTTCCGTTTTATTTTAGATAGGACTGTCATAACACTTTGCGAGTTATCCTCTGAGTGCGCGTTTCCGGGAATACTTTTTTTAAAAATAACACATCCGGAATAAAAATGAGAAAATCCTACCAGCTGATTGCACTTAGTAGACGAGCATCAGCGGTACGCGAATGATTTTCTAGTTTTTTATAGATCCGTGATGTGTTTTGTGAGATTACTGTGTTGTTTTACAAGGTTACATCGTTTTATCGAGGATTAAAATTTAATAGAAAGTAAGTTTGTTTAATATTTTACCTACTTAATTTATGTCTACGTAATATCATCATCAGGGGGGTAGTTTAATCATAAAAAGCAAAAGTCAGAAGCGTATAAAGACGAAATTTTCTTCGCTTCTTTGCTACGTTGATTATATTGTGTTCACACAATCTGTAAATTGTATTTTGAGAACTATTTTCGAAGTAGAAATAAACGTACTAAACTAAACTTCAAAATAAAGGTACTTTGAATTTAAACTGTGGTTACTTCCCATTAAAAATAGTAGATACCGTAAAAATGCAACAAGAAAATAATTTCAGAATCATACTGACAATTATGGTTTTAAAAGAACTTTATAATGACATAATTGCATCGAAAATGTTATGTTTATTGATTAAAAATTGCAATAATTAGAAAGAAAAGTGGAACAAATGTAGATTTTCCTTTAAATTTTTTGAGTCTTTTAACATCACTTAAAGCCTTCATATTTCGTCTAGAAAAACTTAATAATACAACAAAAATGTGTGCTAAATTTCATTAAAATCTATTTACCAGTTTTTGCATAATAATTTTGCAATCCAGGTCCGCAAAAAATTGAAAATTTGCAAAATTATGCTCTGCTCAAAATAAGCATTTTAAATAGTCGAAGATTTTTTTGCATATAAAAAAAGCTGAAGCTTTTAAATGCTTTTTGAAAAATTGAAATCGGTCAATTAAGAGATCCTAGGGAATCTTTTAAAGTTATCAACAATTTTTGGGCTTATAAACAAATAAAATAACTTTGATTTTCACATCAATTTAATTTTTTTTTATTTAGCTTTACGTGTCTCAACAGCGTAGGTCAATTTTATTACATTACATTACAAGAATATACAGTAACATTACAGTCGATAAAGAAATACATTAAATATTTACTATATAAACAACAAATATATAAAATACGTTTCTTCTAAATTTCTTGTGAAAGCCTGGTTTCATAGAGGAAATTAATTGGCGACGTGCAAGTACTTGGAGGGGATACGAGAAACGATCGTGCGCGAGTAGCGGAGAAATTTTGCATTTTTTACTGCACATTTCATAGATTTCATAAATTCATATTGTCAATTGTCATATTTCATTAACGTTTTGTTTATTTACATTTACACCTTCTGTCTCTGAAGAAAATGGGATTTAGGAAATGCTGTGTTATAAATTGTAAAAATACAACAAAAAATTGTCAATTTAAGTTTTATTCGTTTCCAACTTCGAAGCACAAAGCTACTACAAAGAGAAAAGTGGATTTATATAATAAAAAAGCATAAGTAACATAACCTAAATTATGCATTATTCTTGCGCCCGATTTTAAAGTCAGTTTGAAATAAATAATAAATAAAAGTTCACTTTTAAGTGTAAATTTTAGTTTCATAACACTCACTTAGAGTTAATTTTAACCCAAAAATCAAGTTTAATGTTTAAATTTTATTTTTTTGAAGTTTACAAGAATGCATCAAGTTCAAGTTTTTCTGAAGATGCATTAAGCATATTCGCTGTCCAAAAGTTTACAGGGAAAGAATTAATTGTTCAAACCAATATGATGATATCATGGGCTTAACCTGCTAATTTATGCATTAGCATTATTTATGGTAATTTATTTTTCTTAATTCTTCCATTATTTTTTGACATTTGCCACTACTAAAGCTTTTCCTTTGACTCAGTGCTTGGTTGATAAGTTATTTGGTGATTTACTTTCTCAAATCCAGTTTTTATTATTGAATCCATATTAACAGTAATGCTGTAATTCAATAATATATTTATTTGTATTTACACTACATCAACGTTTACCTTTTAATAACATACCGACATAACCTCAATCTTACTTTTTCTTCTTATTCGTTTTTGGGGCCACAAAAGCGCAGTAAATTTTGCTGATTTACGACACCAGGTATCGCTGTTCCGAACTTGCACGGTCCCAATAGGGTTTCGGAACTGATCTGGTGAGCTGAGAATATTTTGTAGGTTTCGACTCAACAGATTCTTTTTTCTGTTGTTGTTAAAATAGGGGCAGTCTACGGGAATATGTTTTCCAGATAGAATTTTACCACAGTGTGTACATGTAGGTGGATCTTGAGAAGTCATTAAATGTTTATGAGTTAGTCTTGTATGGCCGATTCTAAGTCGGCGAATTAAAATTTTGAAACGAGACACAAGCTTTTTAACGGTGGGATTTACATCACGGAGTCCAAAAAATCTCGTGTCTTCAAAAATGTTAAAATTGAGAAGCTACCAATTACGTACATGTAGTAAAGCCGTGCCTGTGTGACAAAAAAAGTTTTTATTTAATTGGTACAAGAACAGCTTTGAAATAAACTGCCATTGAAAGCCCTCCTATTAGGTCCTATCCAATCCCATGGATCAAAACGTTTATAAAACTCTCAAGGCACACTACAAAAAACAACTCCCTGTGGTTATTGTAAGTCAACCTAATGCTGACATCACTTCAATTTTCAAAAACTTTAACATCAAATATGCAATTATCAATGCTGCGTGTGCCTGGTAGCAAGTCAAGCCCTTACTAACTGCAAGGTTAGCAAGTCAAGCCAATTACTACTAGCATACGCGGATGACATTGACATTGTAGGAAATACCGTCACCAACGTAAAAGAAACCTTCAATAAATTGGAGAGAGAGGCAAAAAATACCGGTCTAAGGGTCAATGAAGAGAAAACCAAATATATGTGCATTAACAGACAAAAGAGACGAGATAGAATAGGGCAAAATGTAACAATAGACCCCTATAACTTTGAAAGAGTGGAGAGTTTTAAATATCTCGGAACGACTATCACCACAGATAACGATATCACGGAAGAGATAAAAGGGAGAATTCAGGCAGCAAACAGATGTATGTATAGCCTCCACAACACTATTAAATCCAAGAGCCTAACACGAACATCAAAAATCAGGATATATAAAACAGTAATTAGACCGGTGCTCATGTATGGGTGTGAGACGTGGACGCTGACAAAAGCAATGGAAAGTAAACTCAGATGCTTTGAGAGAAAAATCCTCAGAAAGATCTTCGGCCCCTATCACGATCCGAATACTAATCAATACCGAATGAGAACAAATGCCGAGGTCAAACAAATGTATAGTGCTAGCGACGTAGTCCAAGGGATTAAATCTCAACGTCTAAGATGGGCTGGCCATGTTCATAGGCTCCCTAATAACCGCCTTACCAAGTTAATCTAGGAAGAAGTCCCGACAGGGAGAAGGCCCTTAGGACGTCCACGAATGCGATGGAGAGATAATATATGGTCAGATTTGAGAACAATGGGGCTACCCACTGACTTAAACATCATGGACGACCGTTCGAGATGGAAGCAGGTTGTGCAGTCAGCCAAGACCCACCCCGGGTTGTAGTGCTACCAGAAGAAGAAGAAGAAGAAGTTAAGCCCACTACACTTATTAAGTCGTGGAATAATATTTGGCCCAACAACCCACTCTTTTCAATTGAGGTTAACAAAGAATCCAATGACCAACCTGTGCAAGTTCTACTAGATGCTGCTCTTCAAATTTGCAACGATATGACTAATTCATCACAATCAAGAGAAGCTTTACAAGAGTGGATTTTAGATGACAATATCAATACTGACTTAACAGATGAAGAAATAATTTAAAAAATTACAGAATTTAATGAACACGTAACTAAGGAAGCTTCTTCTTCTTCTGGTAGCACTACAACCCGGGGTGGGTCTTGGCTGACTGCACAACCTGCTTCCATCTCGAACGGTCGTTCATGATGTTTAAGTCAGTGGGTAGCCCCATTGTTCTCAAATCTGACCATATATTATCTCTCCATCGCATTCGTGGACGTCCTAAGGGCCTTCTCCCTGTCGGGACTTCTTCCCAGATTAACTTGGCAAGGCGGTTATTAGGGAGCCTATGAACATGGCCAGCCCATCTTAGACGTTGGAATTTAATCTCTTGGACTACGTCGCTAGCACTATACATTTGTTTGACCTCGGCATTTGTTCTCATTCGGTATTGGTTAGTATTCGGATCGTGATAGGAACCGAAGATCTTTCTGAGGATTTTTCTCTCAAAGCATCTGAGTTTACTTTCCATTGCTTTTGTCAGCGTCCACGTCTCAAACCCATACATGAGCACCGGTCTAATTACTGTTTTATATATCCTGATTTTTGATGTTCGTGTTAGGCTCTTGGATTTAATAGTGTTGTGGAGGCTATACATGCATCTGTTTGCTGCCTGAATTCTCCCTTTTATCTCTTCCGTGATATCGTTATCTGTGGTGATAGTCGCTCCGAGATATTTAAAACTCTCCACTCTCTCAAAGTTATAGGGGTCTATTGTTACATTTTGTCCTATTCTATCTCGTCTCTTTTGTCTGTTAATGCACATATATTTGGTTTTCTCTTCATTGACCGGTATTTTTTGCCTCTCTCTCTAATTTATTGAAGGTTTCTTTTACATTGGTGACGGTATTTCCTACAATGTCAATGAACTAAGGAAGCACAGGATGAAAAATCTTTAACCGTCAACTGTGATAATGCCGTACACTTTGATGCGTTGTTGAGGGGAAACAGCATATGACTTTGAAAAAAATTTGATGTTGAAGGAGATACAAGAACAAGCAATGAGAGACTATCTAAACAAGAAAAAACAAAAGACAATCAAAGATTTCTTCACAGTACATATGGATTTACATACGTCCATAATACAGGCCTACATTTTTAGTTTCATGAAAAAGTGTTTTAAGTTGAATAGGGGTCTTATAGTGAATGGGATGTGCTGATCACGAATCTGTACTTAGTTTTTTCCAGCACGTCAGGTTTTCAAGAAAAGTGTGTTTGACATTTTTCATAGAAACTGCCAAAAATACTAAGAAAATATTTATTGAAACCTTATTTAATATAAAATTACACTGCAAAATTGAGTTGTTAAAAAAAAGAATTCAGTATACCCTACGTTAGAACATATTTGTTGTTTTTTTAATAAAACCGTTCTCTTTTTCCATGAAAAATGCATTTTGTGGTTTTCTTTTTATATATTTTTGTGATCGTCAAGGTCCAGTAGTAATCAGCCATCATTCTTATATCCCATCTTCCTTGGTAACGTCTTTCCATCTCATTTATATCTTGATGAAACCTTTCTTTCAGCTCCTTGCTGACAGCTCCAAGATTTTAGGGAAAATAGTCAACGTGGTAATCCAGAAAATGAAGTTTGACGCCCTTATTGCATCCCAGTTTTTTATAATTTTCGACCATGGTAGCTACAATTTCTTTATAGTCTAGAGACTTATTGTTTCCAAGGAAACCGTCTATGAGTTCTACGAAAGAGCTTGCTTCAGATTCATCCTGGGTCATTGTACTCTGGAACAATTTGTCCGATTTTAAGGTTTGAATTTGAGATATTACAAAAACTCTTTCTTTAAGTTTAGCTTCACAAAGTGCAGGAAATTTGTTGCACATATATTTAAAGCAGTCACATTGTTTATCTAAAGCTTTGACAAACTGCTTCATTAATTCTAACTTCATGTGAAGAGAAGGCAAAATAACTAATTTTAGGTCAACTAGTGTATCGCGTTGCACATTTTTTTGTCCCGGTACTAGTCTATCTCTGAGTGGCCACTCTTTCTTAACGTAATGTAAATTTTGTGCTCGAGTGTCCCACTCGTATAAAAAATATGGATACTATGTGAATCCAGACTGCTGGCCCAAAAGCATGGATATTAATTTGAGATTTCCACAGAATTTCCAACACTATTCGCTATACTTTCTTTCAAATTCACGAAGTGAGCGACAGGCACTGAGGTACAAGTAATATTATTGTGCAACAATGACACCCTTCAGACTTCTCTTAAAAGAATCATTAAATAACCGCCATGATGTGGAATCGTAATTGTCAGCTCCCAGTGAGTATACACTCTTGAGAAAACTATTCCGTGAACTCTTTTTCACGATGCCTATACCACGAAAATGTGGTACCTGGAGCCAATAGATTTTTATCTTTCAGTCGTGATCCAATGATTTGTGCAGCATCCTTCGATAGGCGCAAGTCTCTCACTAAGTCATTTAGTTCAGCTTTTGAGGTTGGTCTATCTCAGGATTAAATTCATCTTCATCGGTTTTTTCGTCTTAACTTTTATCTGATGATTGCTGTTGGATGGTGTGAAGAAAAGTTGGAGAAATAGGGATTTCTGGTTCATGTGATAAAGGTCGTTTAGCAGAAGGTAAAACAGGATATTAAATTTTGCGTGATTTTTTTTTAATTAAAACCCTTGATATCTCAGGAGCAAAAGTAGCAGTCGTCATGGTTTTTTGGTTCCCTCCATACCATAGGAATGCCGAATGGTAAAGAGTTATGTGTACCTTCTGTCCATTTTCTCAGTAGTTTGACACACTGAAAGCATACTTTGTGTGGAGTTCAAGGTTTGTCCTGATCAGCAAACTTTACAAGCGGCAATAAGGTACTTGTTTGCGCTAGTATATAATATCTCACAAGATTTTTTCAATTTTGTGAAAATTTTGACGTGATTGCAGTATTGCCATTCAAATGAAATTAACATAATAATGTATTAAAATATTTTCTATAGATATATGAAAATTTTGACGTGATGGCAGTATTGCCATTCAAATGAAATTAACATAATAATGTATTAAAATATTCTCTATAGATCCATCAAGTATTTTAAAGAAATAATTTCAATGCAATTTACGAAATATCAATAAGGTATTTGTTTGCACTAGTACATAATATCTCACTAGTTTTTTTTTAATTTTGTGAAAAAATTTGACGTGATGGATTTAAACCGAATTGGTATTCAAAATCAGCGTACCTGTATTAGCTAAGGACACATGTCAAACTCAAAACACCAAAAATCATGTCGGCCTGTGTAATTAATCTACCTTAGTTGCGGTATTTAGTTATTAGTACATTAATGTGGTTATAAAAAGACAACTGTATCTTGAAAATGTCATTGACAATTTAAAACAAGGACACTCGTCCTTAACAATTTTACTTATATAATATTTTTTATTGTGTAAATTATCACATTATCACCAAAAATGCGATAAGGATTAAGGCAGATAGACAAGTTAGTGTATAATATTAATTTTTACGGAATTAATAAAACATTATCCTCATAAATCAATATTTTTTTAGAACGTAATTTTCTAAATCTGAGTTGATTCATCAACATAGTAAATACTTTATCAAGCAGATATTAAAACATCTGCAAAGATTACCAGGTAAACGCATTTATTACCAAAACATAATAATATCAGTAAACACGTAGATAAAGCAAACGTCTGGTTCACATATATTATTGATATATTTATACCACACAACAAATTAATCTTGCAAGTTTCCCGTCTTAGGAAAGGATAGTTTATTTTATTTTTGGATCTTTATCTGTGATAAGTAGTTCCGTTTTGGGATTTTTGTTTTATTGTGTCGATGGAGACCGCAAATGTAACACGGTACCAGTTTGTGAGCTTTCGTGGGACTATGGTGAAGTTTAAGCAGAAGCTGAAGCGAATTTATATGATAAACGGTGTTAACAGTTACGCGATAGAAACTGCGTCCATTGAAAGCAGTGGATCGGAGTAAGTCATGCTTGATATAGTTATATTACCGCACCAAACGGTGTTAAATATATAAGATTTTTATATTATTTTAAATAAAATTGGAGGTAGCCGTAGTAGGTATAGCCATATAGGATAAATTTAGTAGCTACACTAATTACGAGTTGCAATGGTTTACAATCTATTAAAAAGTTCAAAAAATTGGAAATAATTATACTCGCACTTTTACAGCTACTGAAAAGTACTTTTTTTATTTACAAAAATACCTAATAATCAACCTAATAAGGTTATTAGCCAAACCGTCACAGGTAATTACACTTAGCTTACTTAATTATTCCTTTTAAAACAAAAGTAGCTTATCTATAGTATTTTTTTAATTGAAAAGTTTTTAACATTGTTTGGTAAATGGTATTTCATTATGTGACGATTTCCCTTTTCACTAGCACATGTTTACCGTAAGGGACGAACCGCACTCATTACAAATTGGGCGTTCTTCTTTCTTAAACACATGTTCATGAGAAAACTGGGTATGTCCAAGTCATAAACGGAAAATAATTAGCTGCTTTCGTCTGGATACCTCGGGTGGTTGCCATAATCCAATCTTATTTTTTATCTCCTGAAGCTTTGATAGTGTAGATTTCCATTTATTGTTCCAGTTCTAGCTTTATAAAGTAGCTTTTTGATCCATACTTACACATTGGGTAATATGGGGATGCTGTTGTCGTTTATAGCTTCTTTGGCATTTTTGTCTGCTGCTTCGTTACCTTCTGTTCTGTTCTGCGTAAACTGGTTCAATGACACTTTCAGAAAAATGCATGAGAGACTTCAATTTATTATAGTAATAAAGAAAAAACGATCTCGTTGCTGCACCTAGAAGTACCATTATCAAACTTAGTAAAGAGTACAGGGAAGCCATCAGGATTGCAAAAATTAATGCAAATGATAGGTTTACAAAAAATTCTGACAACTCTCAACAGGCTATGTGAAAACTTATTAGTGGTAACAAACAAAAAAATGTTTTCATTAGTAATTCTAAACTCAAGGCAGATAGTTTTAATAGCCGCTTCTGCTCAACTACTGAGAGGGTAATAAATTAACTTCAGGTTCCTCAGCTAAGTCTTGATAACTATTTAAAGTGTATACCACAGGAAAACATCTCGTGTTTTAGTTTTCAGCCAGTGAACTTTAGTGAAGTTGACTTAGACATTTCAGAAATAAAAAATGGTAAACAGCAAAGGGTCGCCGTGGGGTCCGCCAAGGGTGTATTTTATCACCCTTGTTATTCAATTTATACAGTGAAGCCATCTCAGAATTAGCGCTTGCCGAGATCAGTGAGGGCCTTATAATAAACGGTGACCCACTTAATAACATAAGATATGCTGACGACACCGTCCTTCTGGCAGGAACACTAGAAGAACTGCAACACCTTGCTGAACAACTAAATATATATTGCAACGATTATGGACTAAAAATCAATTTGAAGAAAACCAAGTTCATGGTATTTACAAAAGCCCAAAACATCAAAGTTAAGCTAGTACTATATAATACAGAAATTGAACAAATATCTTCGTACAAATACCTTGGAGCATGGATCACAGAAGATACTGATCAGACAAAAGAAATAATATGCCACATTGAAATTGCGCGGTCTTTTGCGCGGAACTTTTAATAGAATGAGAAAACTTTTTTGTAATCGCGATATCAATATATCGCTCCGGATAAGAATGCCCCGATGTTATATTTTCTCTACCTTTTTGTATGGAGTTGAAGCTTGAGCACTTAAAAAATCCAACATTAAAAACCTAGAAGCATTCGAAATGTGGTGTTACCGACGCATTTTGAAAATATCATGGATGGATCGCAAAACAAACGAACAAGTTCTCGAACAACTAGGAAAACAATGCGAAGTTTTAAATTCCATAAAGATCAGAAAATTGGAATACTTGGGGCACATCATGAGAGGTGAAAAGTACGAACTACTAAAGAATATAATGCAGGGTAAAATCAAAGGTAGAAGAAGCGTAGGAAGACGTAAAATCTCGTGGCTACGCAGTCTCCGTGAGTGGTTTGGATGCAGTTCAATTGAACTATTCAGGCGAGTAACCAATAAAATTATAATTGCCAGAATGATTTCCAATCTCCGATAGGAGTGGAACTTGAAGAAGAAGAAGGAACAGCAAAGATCCTGATGGATTTAACACAAAAATTATTAAAACAATTACAAATATAATTGTCCAAGCTCTAACAACTTTAATAAACCAAAATCAATATCCTATAATACTTATCCTCAAGTTTTCAAAACTGCAAAGATAGTAACTCTGTTTAAGAATAAAGGTTCTATTGCTGATTTAGATGAACAATTATCGACTGATTTCTTTGTTGCCCATCTTATCAAACGTTTATGAACGAATTTTAAAAAATAATAAACTGTTTGCTATAAACCAGCAAGGATTCCGAAAAAATAAAACAACAACAACTTTAGCTATTAATCATTTCACTAGCAATATTTTGGAAGGGTTTGAAAAATATCTTGATACTCTTGTATCGTTTTTTAGATCTTACTAAGGCTTTCGATTGTGTCACACATAGTATTCTGTTTAGAAAACTTCCTTATTATAATTTTCGTAGTGATACTATTCAACTAATTGATTAATATCTATGAAATCGCGATCAATATGTTCACTTTAACCAGTGTGATTCTCAAAAACAATCTCTGTTATTTGGTGTCCCTCGAGGCTCAGTTTTAAGCCCAGTATTATTTCTTATCTATATTAATGATCTAGTGTACTCTCAAAATAAAACAGTTAACACTGTTTTATTTGCTGATGACACTGCTTTCTATGTAAGCTATCACCCTTCTGAATTTGACACCCTTGATTACCAAACATCTGAAAAAAACTTATTCAATTGGTTTTTAACTAACCGTCTCTCTCTGAATCACAAAGTGTTAATTTTACTTTAAGAAATAACATTTGTGTTAAAAACGTTGTTCTACTACAATGTCTAACTGGAGCGAAATTTCTGATGATATATTGGATGCAGGATTAACCTGGGAACAACATATAGTTAATCTATCGAAAAAGCTCTCCAGACAACTTTTCCTCTTCGGGAAAATTTCCTGGAATGGAGACCTAGACATGATGCTTATCGTAATCGAGGACGTCCTCCAACAAGGTAGTAAGATGACATCAAGCGCATTCAGCACAACTGGAGTCAGGGTGCTCAAGATATATTTACGGGAAATATTTACGGGAGGCCTATGTCCAGCAGTGGACTCAAAACGGCTGATGATGATGATACCTCTGTAGTTTTCTGGTTATTTTGTTTAAGTTGTAATCAAAAATATTCAATATTTTATTTGTGGGATTATCCCAACAGTGGTGTACTTTTTGAAGTGCATACATCTGTCTTTATGTTCTTCTGGTTATCTTTTTATCGTTTTTGTCGATACATAGAACTGAAGAATAATTCCCAAGACACATGCATAAAAACACCAGGTGTTCGATTATGAATTGAACTTTGATTTTAATATTATTAATTTATTATACTAAATTGACAAAGATAAGATAAATCGAAAAATTGGATTACTTCATTCGCGAGGTAATTACGAATCGGAGGTGTCAAAACCGTAACCACTGTAAACGTTTGATTTGTTGTTAACAGTTTGTGAGTAACTTTAAGATGGACACACTTAATTTTTCGAATCATGCTACGGTTCTTTTTCGGAAGTACATGCGAAGAAAGGCAAAGAAGAAAAGCGAGAGTAGTATTGGTAGTTGTGAAATGGATAATATTTCTATTTGTAGTTCGGGATCAGAGTGAGTAGCTTTTTACAGTGAGATCATTTTAAGGAAAGCTTATTACTAAACACAGTAAATATATTATTGTTAATGAAAAAGTCGTGATAAATCTCTTTATTTAAATATCCTATTACCAGTCTATTTTTCTTTTTATATTTATGCGTTCTTTAATATTAATCTGTATAATCGTTTGATAAGCATAAAAATTGACCATGCCAGCTTATTTGTCTTCCTTGAATTATTTTGACGAATAATAAAAATTCTCAGCTTTATTTCATTGATTTGTGTATTTGATTTTTAATTTTTTATTTCTTAATAACATTATTTACATTCGTATTCAACATAAGATAGCTTAAGACCATTATTTTGAACGTGGCGAATTTTAAAATGATCATTTAAAGAATGATTATGATCTATAAGGTAAAGAGCATACAAATAATCTTTTTTTCTATCATTGAAAGCCCTTTTGTGTTCTGCTATACGTTTTTAAAAGTTCTACAAGTTTGTCCGATGTAAGTTTTTGGTCACCACATGTAAGTTTGTATACCTCACTCTGCAAGTGCTTTTTCTTTCTGATGGTATTCATTTTTTTATGTGTTTGGCTATTTTTGTTGATATCTTGCCTGAAGAAATGTAACCGAGCACAAGGGTTCTGTGGTTTTTCTCTGGTGGTTAAAAGACTAATTTTAGGACTTTCTTATGCAGTATAAATTGAATAAAAACATCTGATAGCAATGGGCTTAGAGGATTATCCATGATAAATCATGCACTTATAATTGATTCAATTTAAAAATCAAATCTATACAAATATACAAAGAACATGGATGTGGAACACCACGAATACCATTTCTAAATCCGTTCCGGATGAGTATAAAATTTATTAGTTTTCTGACGAGATTATATTCACATGTTGTCACTGCCAAGTGTAGAGTCCATGAGGTGGAAGCTTAAACCCAGTCTTACCATCATTACAATGTGTTGGTCTTCTTGGCAGAATTTTATAAAGTATCGCCAAAAAATATGCAAACCATACTCACTAACGTGCTTTTCCTAGTGCATTTCAAGAGATCTTTTAATTCTTTATAGAACTTTTTTATTTCTTTTTATATGCAGTTGGAGCATAGCAGTATATTATATTAATATTGGCTAGGTAGATCTTGACCTCTACTAAGAGAATTCTGTCTTAATTTGGTATGAAATAAATCACAGACCGGTTTAGGTTTCCTATTAGTATTACACTAACGCGAATAAGTGATTTGGTAAATCATTGTCAGAGTAGTAGAGTGTGTCTTCTCCATGTTGTCATTTTCTTTTTCCTTGCATCTTCACTCACTTATTCCGAGGATGTTTACTGATATTCTTTTCATTTCGGTGATCACATTATCTAGCTTACCTGCCAGTGCAATTATCTATCTAATGTTGGTAATATTTATGGATTGGTGTTCTATGTATCATTGATAGAAAGAATAATCATAAATTAAGACTACATCAAAGGAATAAAATATGAATGAAGTAGAAAAATTGTGTATCAACATTATTTTTGCTGTTATTAAAGATGTTATTGTTAGAAATGCTAGAAAAGCAGACAAATGCTTTTCATCGGCTTCCTTGTAGAGAATATGTTGTTGCGATGAATACTTTTGGTTTGTTTAGTTTCTAGTGCAAATTAATAAGAATTTGTTCCTACCCACATGACTAATGTCGATTCTTAAAAAACGACTTAGTTAAGTGATTTTTACTATTTAAATATGGTGTGGACGTATCTGGGATAGCTGTGTAAACATTGATAAGAGTAGACAATATGCCAATACCAGATTGTAATCAGAACTCAAATGTCAATAAATACTTGTATATACTTATATAAGAATTGCTCTGAAAATGTTTACTATTAGTTGATGCGTTTTCATGGGCAACGATAACAAAATTACCATAAACATTATCAATCTTCTGGCAGCTTATGCAAACTTACATTTTTCTGTACAGAAAGATGTGGGTTAATTTAATTAAATTTCCTATTATTTAATTAATTAAAATAACGACCACTTCGAAGTCGTATACCCCCTATTGCCAATCACAACTAACTCATTAAGGCCGTTATTGAAGAATGGGAGAATATTCCCCAAGCTTTTTTTGAACATTTGATATCAAGCATGCCTCGTCACCTAAATGCAGCCATAAGAAGTAAAGGAGGTCCTTCACGGTATTAGTGTTGACCCAGATGTATTTTATTGTCTTACTTTACTGATTCTTTTATTTTTGCAAGTTGGAGTTATGCTAGCTTATTTACGCATTTCCGGCAAAACAAATTTTTAAAGAAACTTAGTTAGTTTTATTTTGTGTTCATATTGTAAATATTTAGATTAATTAAAGTGGTGTGTTATTTTTGTCCAGGAGTTTATATATTCAAAATACTGCAGTTGTCTACGCTTAAATGAGCAGCGATAAAAATCGTGGATAAATTTCATTTGAAGACTTGTAATGACTGATAAATCACATCAGTATTTGGAATCTACAGACCATGGTGAAAATTCTCATGCAGTAAGACAGAACGTGGTCCCATAAACTCACGTATGATGCAAGAAAACAAGTCGATTTTGAGAATCATACAACCAGAAACTATTTATGTTGAGAAGAATGTAGAAGAAATAATTGGAAACCCAGTTACCATATTAAAAAAAAAAACTTGGAAAACAAAATATTTTTTTAGGATTTAGAAAACTAAACGGAAAATTTGCTGTTATGGAAAAATCATAGTTAACTTGTATAATGGATCTTCCCAAACACTGTTTTCCTCAATAGCTTCACCAAAGACAATATTCCGTTCTTAGCAGTCCTTAGAAAGTAATCAAAATTCCGCTTTTTACAGATCAAAACTATATGTAGAGGTGGGAACGAATATATTTTTGTAGAGGCTTTTTTACTGTAACATACTATTTCAGAAACTATAAGAGAGAAATCTACAAGGAAACTAAATACCTGTTTCTACTAAGACAGCTGTAACTACCCTTTGGTAGTTAGGTAGATTGCCATACTTAACCTAAACATATATATTCTTTAGCTTACTTAAATTTTTGTTGAATTGTGATCTGAAAATGCGCAGCATATTGCTGTATCTACTCATATATCACATAGCATTGAAGTCCCAAGAAAATTTTTTTTAATAGATCGAGGTATTGTAAAAAAAAGTAAAAAACAGAAAAGCACCTGGTCCTGCTAAGATAAATAATGAACTGCTAAAATATGGAGGAACAACACCACGCAAATGGCTCCTAAAATTATTTTAGGAAAGTCTCCTGCTACCGATACTTAAAAAAGGAGACTCGAGAAATCCTGAAAATTATAGAGGCATTAGTTTGATGAATAGTACATTAAAATTATTAACGGCAGTCATAAAAGATAAAATCGAGGAAAAAGCGAACATGGCAGATGAACAACAAAGCTTCCGAAAGAACCGCAGCAAAAGAGATGCAATATTTATTATCAGACAAATAATTGTCTAGTCTTACTATGCTATGCCGACGATGCAGTACTAATTGCTGATAACGAAGATGACCTACAAAGGCAGCTCTACACCTTCAATAATACAGCAAACAAACTTAATATGAGAATATCAGTAGAAAAAACTAAATATATAGTGATCAGTGAAGAGCCGCGAGGATGCAAACTAGAGATAGACGGCAAAATTATAGAACAAGTAATGAAATTTAATTACCTAGGAATAGAGATCACTAGTGACAGGGATATAAGAACAGAGACCACAAGGCAAGCATCAAAAGAGGCAAGAGTAAGTGGTTGTCTCCGAGAAACCATATGGTTCATCTTCGCATATGGAAAAACAAATATCTGACCACGGAAAGCAAAATGAAAGTATACAAGACAACAGTAAGACCAATTTACCATATGCAGCGGAGGCAAGGACCGATACAAGAAAGACGAAATAACAAATAAACGATATCGAAATGAAAGTATTAAGATCAATAGCGGGCGTATCATTAAGAGACAGACAGACAAACCAACAGAAGTATAAGCGAACAATGCAAAATTCAAAATATTAACAGGTGAATAAAAACAAGGAAAAAAACTGGAACGAACATGTACACCAAATGGGACCAGATAGGTTAGCGAACATCTGTAAAAACAACAAGCCGTATAGCAGAAGACCCATTGGAAGGCCTCCAAAAATGTGGAAAGATAATATAAAGTCAACAACGACTGAAAGAGAATAAGAGGCACACAAACAGGAGTAATCCTAGTCGCACGATGAAGAAGAAAAAGAAGAACGATAATATACCCTTTTTGCAGCCATATCTTTCATAAAAATGTTGCTTTTTAGTTGGTTAATAAAAAAATCATTATGTCAAGAAACCTTTTTTTATATACATATTTATTACTATAACAACTGCGTTATTCGATCTATTCTTACCTAATACTTGTGTACTTTATACACTTAAATAAATCGTATTGTATCATTTATAGCTTATGATCATTCCCATGAAACAAATTATCACTTAACGATCGGTTGGCATGACTATCTTCATTTATAAGTATATTACGATGCCTACTATTTTTTCACTAAAATAATTCAAAAGCACAGTTTTTGTGGGTCAGTTATTTATCCAAGAAAGGTAAAAATGAAAGATTCGTAAGTAAAAACCTTTTACAGTTTGTTAGGGCTTTAAATCATTTGAATTTACTCATTGTTGATATATTCGCTGCATATTCTTTTTTTATTATTATTGTTTTCAATATCTTTCGAACAGATGCACATGGTTATCTACCTTTGAAACAAACAAACTTTTATTGAAATATCTCTATCTTTAAGTAACAAATGAATAAATATCTTTAAGTAGAAAATGACACTTTTCTTGTGTAAAAGAGGTTCAGTTAAATTGGCTAAAAGTTTGCAGAGAGGTAGATAATGCTCATCAAAGGTTCTTTTTGCCTCAAGACTCAGAAATCAAGTGTTTCTGAGTTACAATCAAAGTGTCGATTTTTAATCCACTTGAATAATATATATTTGTTTACAAGATGGTAATTAATAAGTACAACAAACTTGAGGAAATAATTCAGTATAAAAAAAATAAATAACAGTTTGCTATATGGACGTATAGTCCAGGCTGTGAGGCCGCTCCCGTTGGGAAAATGTTTCTGGTTCGGTTTCTTCGCGGATTTCGGTTCAAAAATGTCCCCTTTAAACAAATCTGAAGGGTGCCGGGCGAAATTTTTGGGCAGAAATTGTTTAAAACAATTTTTTTTAAACAAATTCCAAAAATATTTTTTTTTAATCTGGAAAACTGGTTTTTTAGGTTTTTTGGGTCATTTTAAATAAAAAAGGTCTCTTGTCATTTTTCTCTAAAGTTGATAGTTTTCGAGTTATAAGCGATTTAAAGTCTGAAAAACGCGAAAATACGCATTTTTGAGGCTTGAAAACGCATATGTAAATTATTATTTTTGAGGTTACCAAGTGTCTAAATTGAAGTTTAAACATTCAACTTCAGGGTTGTGAAGAGTAATCGGGACTTATTTTAATTTAGACCGTTGTTTTTTAATTGTTAAATATGCGCGTACACTCGATTTTTCAGCCGGCGCGGCGCGCTAGAGTGCGCTTCTATCGTACTTATGCATAGTTTACATATACACTTACGCAAAAAAAACCCGAACAAATCCTTGAAGTTTATTAACATAGTTTTTTCCATAATTTATTTATGTAGGTATTAATTATTGTCATTGGGCTAATTAAATAAATCAATCATCGCAATGTAATAACCGTATATAGTTTTTTTTTTCTTCCAAATTTGAACAATATAATTATTATTTATTGAGTATATATTTATTTATATCAATTGTAAATAATATTTTTAAATTATTATTTAAATAATACAATGCAGTAAATATTAATATTAGTAAACTTAATTTTAAATTGCGCGGTGTTTAAAAACAATATACTATCGCAAAAATGCAAGTTTTTACCTGTTTAACAATCGCGCGCTCATACTTGATTTGTTATTACTTAAACGATCATTAGGAAGACTATTGTTTAATGCCCATTAAAAGGGTATTATATTATTAATGTGTTATTAAAAAAATTGTGAATGGATTTAAAATGTCTTTTTCCGTACCTCTTCTTAAATGAATACTTACCGAAGAAAATTTAGTTTGTATTTTTTGTAATAACATCAACAATATTAAGTTAGTGCAAAAACCTAAAGTAGATTTTTGCATAACAATACAAAATGCTGCTCTTCGACGAAAAGACAGTGTGACTGAAAAATTTAATTCAATCTAGCCAATATACCTTGTACCTCTGACGCACTTTACCAACACTTGTTAAGAGCTTTCGCTAAAACATATATTTGGCGAAATGCCATATATTCCCGCTATCAAACTCTCGATTTTACACAATATGGATATTATATAGGTATGTCTGATAGTGGTGGGTTGGGAAACCGTGCAAATGCAAAAAGACTTGCAAAACTAATGCTTGCAACTGCAAGAAAAATCATGTCAACTGTGTACCATTATGTGGATGTGATTTAGATTTTTGTGAAACAAAGATACTTTTACTGAGTGATATTAGTGAGTTATTTAACAATCTTTTGTACAATTATTTAATGTAACTATTATTAGACTTTAGACGAAATTTATATTATAACTCAATTGATATAAATAAATATATACTCAATAAATAATAATTATTTGTAAGTATATGTAAACTATGCATAAGTACGATAGAGGCGCACGGTAGCGCGCGGCGCCGCGGCGGCTGAAAAATCGAGTGTATGCGCATACTTAACAATTAAAAAACAAAAACAAAACTTTAATTTAGACACTTGGTAACCTCAAAAATAATAATTTACATATGTGTTGTCAAGCCTCAAAAATGCGTATTTTCGCGTTTTTCAGACTTTAAATCGCTTATAACTCGAAAACTATCAACTTTAGAGAAAAATGACAAGAGACTTTTTTTGTTTAAAATGGCCCAAAAAACCTAAAAAATACGTTTTCCAGATTAAACAAAAAATTATTTTTGGACTTTGTTTAAAAAAAATTGTTTAAACAATTTATGCCCAAAAATTTCGCCCGGCACCCTTCAGATTTGTTTAAAGGGGACATTTTTAACCGGAATCCGCGAAGAAACCGAATCTGAAACATTTTCCCAACGGGAGCGGCCTCACAGCCTGGACTAGTATTTAAGCAGAAAACGTCCAACCCAAAAAAAGTGATTGTTGGGAAATTTAGTTTAAAACTTTTTCGTGTGCCCTAACTAAACTATGCATAATTTAGTCGTCTGGCAATGATTTTAAGATAATGATATTCATCTCGTAGGCACCTCGTTTGTATTTTTTGTATAAATGTAAGTTTGAATGAAGATATTTTGAAAATTTTAGGTTGGACGTTTTTAGCAAAAAATAAAAATCCGAAAAATTTTTCGATAAAACATACTTATGTGGGTTGGAATCTTTCAGATAAATAAATAATGTTATATTTTTATACAAATTTTAATGATTCAAAGAAACAAAATTATAGTGATTTGCTTGTAAATTTAAAAAAAGTTTTAATTATTGTGAATCTACAGTATTGTGCGAATTAATGGAATCATAGGCTGTTTTAATGAAAAAAACAGTTTATTTAGTAAAAAATTAAATTTTGACAAGACTATAAAGGTAAACTTACATCATTCAGTAGGAAACATGTCCCCCTTTGGCAGCAATTACTGCTTTTACCCGTTTTGGCATAGATTCTATGAGTTTCTGTCAGTTGTCAGATATCCTTTCATCTCGATACCAAACCTGAATGGCCGCTTTTATCATTTTTGTTTTAGTGGTACAGTCGATTTTTCGCAGTCTAGCTTTGCAAATGGCCCATAAATTTTCAATGGGGTTGAGGTCGGGCGAATTACCGGGCCAATCTAAAACATTAATCTTCTTATTTTTGAAAAATGCCACCATTTCCTTTGATTTGTGACAGGGAACAGAGTCCTGTTGAAGAATCGCTCCTCCTTGGGGTTGACATTTTTGGAGTTGTTTGTCCAAATACTTTTCCAACATGGATTTGTATTTTTGGCTGTTCATTATGCCTTCAATTGGCACCAAAGATCCAACCCCCATCTATGAAAAACATCCCCAAAATATTTTCTTGACTGGATGTTTTACGGTTTGATCAATATGAGATGGTGTAAGCTTTTCGTTGTCAGACTTCCTGGCGAATTTCGACCGCTGTCCCTGAACTATAAAGTGGGTTTCATCTGTAAATAGGACTTTTTTCCAGTCGCCTACTGTCCAATTAGAGTATTTTTTGGCCCACAGTAGCCTTTGTTTTTTCATTCGTTCAGTTAGAAGCTGTTTTTTCTGTGGACGAATTTCCCTTCTACCATTCTCCAAAAGTCTTCTACAAATAGTTGAGTCATGAATCATTATAGATGATGCTGCTAGATCTTGTTGTAGGTCTTGGCTTGATTTTCTTGGGTCCAATTTGCTCTTTTGAAGGAAAAATCTATCATCTGCTGGTGTTGTTTTTCTCTTTTTTCCACATTTTCCTAACCTTTTCATATCCACTGATCCCGTTTCTCGTTTACGCTTCAAAATTTTGCTTACTACGACTCACTCCACACGTTCTAGCAATCTCTCTTTGTGACATACTAGTGTGTTCACTCAACGTGACAATCTTTTCACGCTTTCTAGGCGTAATATCCATGTTGGAATAAAACCAAAAACAACACAAAATAGTACAAAAACCCCCAAAACAACACAAGCTTGGTAAGAAATGACCTAAAACACACTCAAACACACCAACACACAGTAAGGTTATGTTTTCAATGCTTGGTCAGCTGTCAACTGTGTAGTTAGTGTTGCCAACTGTGAATATTGAAAAAATGAAAAAAAATTCACAGTGATTCCATTAACTCGCACAATACTGTACCTCAAAATTTAGAACTGGAACATTAAATCCATCAACTACATTAGTCTTCGACTACATTAGCACCTATAAAATTTTCATAAAATAGTTTAGCGTCTGAAGAAATTAGATGCAAATAGCTTTTAATATCATTAATTTTATCCTCTGACAGGGGTTTACCATTGGACCAGAGTTGCATAAGCAGCCCTGAAAAGCTCTCTGTATTTAATCGTCCCCGTCCAGCTCAATATCCAAACATACACTTTCATCGCCAAAATAGCTAGGTTTCATAAAGATATGGTAAGGATTTTCTTTTGTTAATATAATATGTTTTGTCTTCAACCAATTTATTTTTTCTTTATTAGTGGCAATTTTTCTGTTTATTGTGCTTCCTTTTTCATTTGTGTAGCTGTTATTGGAGAATTTTTACGACATGAATTTATTATATTTATATAGTCTAAAGGTGTATATATTTGTTCTTGACGTTTGAGTTGACATTCTATATCCCCAAAATCTTTATCATTTGGTAGAAAACTATGGCCGGAAATCAGGAATTTAAATGTTATAGTTTTTATATTATGGCTGGTTTGAAGAAGACTGGCCATGAGGAGTGTTATTTTAATATTACGGTTCTGACCTCCACAAGAATCAGACCACAATATAAGATGTTCAACAGTACTTTCTACGTTTTCTAAATATCTTATAATACAGGAACCAACCTCCTGAGCTCCTCTTCCAGCAGTTCCTTCATGCCATACATAGGAATAACTCTTATTACGTTTTTCTGAAAATACATTCAGATTATACAAGCAAACTTGCCTCTTATAATATATTACCTTCATGTATGTGACATTCTCAGCAAAATTCAGCTTGTTCGTATGATTTCTACAGGTACAGTGGAATTTTCGTCTCTGACGACAGGAGTATGTTGTTCTTTTTCTTAAATATTATAACCAAGTAATAGTGTTTCACTATTCTAATATTTAAGAAGAATCTCGAAGTTAGTCTGAATTGTAATACCAACCTTCGCATAATTTTAAAAACATTTAATTTGTCTGTGTGCCAAACAAAAGGTCAATAACGCAAAGACTTCCATAGAGAATGTAGCGGTAGTTTAATAAACACGTATACTGCATAGTAAACATTCAAAACTTGTATGACATTTCATGCACCCGATGTTTGTTTTACTTTTAGTGTAACAAAAACTCGAGCTATGCTAAGGAAATATTTGAATAAACAGATTTTAGTTGAAAATTCGATTTAATAAAACACGGTATTGTATGGTTTCGTTCGTGATTACATTTGAGCATAGAGAACGCGAACATTTTTCACAATAAAAATAAAATAAACCCTCCGTTTTATCATGAAAGGATTTTATTTCGCTAGCGACAATATAGATAAACGTTTGGTATATATAAATTGGAGTTACCGCAAGAGTGGTCCTAGTTTTGTGGGTTACCAAAATGCCTACCAATTTAACCAAGTAAGTCGTAGTAATTTTATAATAACCCTAAAATGTTTGTATTTTAATTATGATTTGCGTTTTTTGTTTTCCTTTATCATTATTACACCAGCACTCAGAAGTTCTAGAAGTCATAAATGAATATTATTAGATGTTGTTTTCCAAGTGTTCAATTTTTCACATGGGAAAACCAATATCAGTTTTTCGCTGTATTAATTCCTATCATTATTTACTTCAATTTTAAAATCATTCCATCTCTTTAATGAGCGACCAATTGACCTTCTGCTATCGTACCTTTCCCAGAATGTGGCGTTCAGAAGTCTTTCGTCTCTCGATCTTAGCATGTGGCCCGTCCATCTTATTCGGTTTGCTTTAATGTAGCGTACTATGTTTTCATCTCCATATACTGTCTGGAGTTCATCATTATACCTTCTTCTCCATTCTCCTGTTGTCTCTTCTCTGCAAGGCCCATATTTAGTCCGCAATATCTTTCTTTCCAGTACCAGTAATTTTGTCGTTTCCCACTGGTTCAGAGTCCATGTCCACTCTTATTTTTTCTGGTATTGAGAGTATTTTTTATTTAAGTACGGTCATTAATGAGTAATATGCCCTTTTTCCTGCAATGATCCTGGCTGTCCCGTCGTTTTCATATTTATTTTCAGATGTTATGATCGTTCCCAGGTACTTGAATTCTTTGACGACTTTAAAGTTGTATTAATTGATTGTAACGTTTTGTCTAACCCTTGGCCTTGGGTTCTTCGTAACCACCATGTACTTGGTCTTGTCCTCGTTGACCTTCAGACCAACTTCCTTGGCTCCCTTTTTGGAATGGGGTGAAAACTTCTTTTGCATCTCTGGTGGATTGTGCAATTATGTCCACGTCATCCGCAAACGACAATAGTTTTTTTCATCCTTGGGCGGAAATCCGTTTATCAGTTGTGCTTGAGCTTTCCTTACCGCATCTTCCAGTGCAAACTTAAATAGCAGGGGGCAAGAGTATCTCCTTGTCTAAGCCCGGTGTCAATGAGGAATTCCTCCGACGTGGTGCTTTTTCTGTGCTGACCTGTGCTAATCGTACGAGCTTTCCAGGTACTCCTATTTTTACCATGGTCTCCCACAATGCTTCACTGCTAACAAAATCGTAAGCTTGTTTAAAGTCCACGAAGATTTGGTGTATATCGCGGTTGAATTTCCAGTTTTTTTCCATCACCTGGCGTAGGACGAATATCTGGTCTATGGTCGACTTTCCCGGTCTAAATTCGCTTTGGTAGTCGCATATTATTTTCTCTGCGTGTGGAGTTAGTCTTTCAGACAGTATTATGGATATAATTTTGTACTTTGTATTGATTATTGATATTCCTCTATAGTTCCGACATATTTGTTTGTCTCCCTTCTTGTGGATAGGTACTACATGGCTTTCAGGCCAGTGTTTCGATATTTTTTCTCTTTCCCAGACTTCTCTTATAAGATGATATATCTCAAGGTGGAGCTTTTCTCGCCTTTTTCAGTAGTTCCGCCTGTATGCCGTCTGGACCTAAGCCTTTCTGGTTTTTTTAGGGACGAAATTGCGGACTTTACTTAAGTTAGTGTGAGCCCTGGTATTTCAGGTTCGGCTAACTGGTACTGTCTTTGTTGCCCTGTATTTGTGGATGTTTCTGTATTTAAGAGTTGCTCAAATTACTTTCTCTATTGGCGGCTTATCTTCTTGTCGTCTGTGAGCAATTGTCCTGCATCGTCTTCTATAAATCTTGGGCTGTTGGTCGTGTTGTGCTTCATTGTTTTCAATGTGTTCACTCCAACCCTTTCTACTCCCTTTTTAACCCCACTCCTATAGAAACACAGACAGTTTTAAAACAGCAAACGGAAAAGACTTACTTGACTGTTAACTACCACCAGCAACAGATGTTCTATCGACTGTTGACTTTCGCTAGCAACAGACGTTTTCTCTCTCAACTGCTGCTAGTAACCGACATTCACTCTCTCCCTTTCTCTCATGGTTACGCGACAAATACCGCGAATCCTCTTTTGAATCGTAGATACAACAAACGCAAATCTCTATCTCGATCTCTTGATCTTAGTGTAAATACCGCGGGGCACGTGTTTAGAAACCGGTAAAAACAGCTCGCACGAGGAATAACAGTAATTTATTGGACTAATAAACAATTATTACAATTACATATTTAAAAAAGTGAGGAAAAGACTTTAATTAAAATTTTTTCAATATATTATGCAATATGCTATTCAACTGCGAGTAATTATATACTTAAAAAACTAGACATTATACAAAACACATGTTTAAGACTAATTCTGGGTGCTTACCGAACTAGTCCTGTTTCAAGTTTTCAGGTTATCCTAAATGAATCTCCCCTATCAATACGAAGACAACACATTTCTTTAAATTATGCCGCGAGATTGTCTTCCAACCCTAATAACACAAACTATCCACTTCTTTATAAAATATATCCACCTACTCATTGCCATCAACAAATTAAATATCCACCCCTTAAAGAACGTCTAACGAGATACGGTTTTGACATGGAGCAGCTCACACATTCTTACCCTACACAACGAACTATACCTCCCTGGACTATTAATTTTCCCACTATTGATCTATCCCTCACGGCCTATCCAAAGAGTACCACAAATCCCATAATCATTAACAAATTATATCAAGAACGGATATTAGAATACACTGGCCATAACAAGATTTTTACCGATGCGTCAAGAACTGAAAACGGACACGCAGCGGCCTTTATTCTAGGAAAGTCTGAATATGCAGTTCGCATCCCTCAATTCTGCAGCATTTTCACGGGAGAAGCAATCGCCATTTTAAAGGCTTTAGACATGTGTAAGAGTCATGCAAGCTCAGATTTTCTTATCATTACTGACTCTTTATCTGTTCTTCAGGGCTTAAGGCAAATATATCTAGTACATGCTATCCTGCAACAAATACAATTAGCACTTTATCACCTACAAAACAGACACGTGAACGTTACATTTCTCTGGGTACCATCACATACAGGTATCGCAGGAAATGAAAAAGTAGATGAATTAGCAAAGAAAGCTGCTACTGACGAGCAAACAGAAATTATGACTACAATTCCATTCAGTGATATCCAGCTCAATATTAAACAGCACTGTGTAAAAAATTGGCAACAAATGTGGAATTCTACTAAGGCTAACCTTAAAAACGTGAAAACTAGGATTGGCACTAAACTACAATTTCCAGAAAACAGAAGGCAACAAGTGATTATAAACCGACTAAGAATTGGACACACAGCGTTAACTCACCAGCATCTCATAACAAAAGAACTACCACCTGAATGTTCCTATTGTGAATGTCCAATAACTGTTCAACATGTATTGATTGAATGTCCTCTTTATTCCTACGAAAGAGCCATCAACAACGTACCAGAAGAAGCAAAGAAATTTAAAGATATTTTAAACAGTAATGTATCTAATACAATCAAATTCCTTAAGGACATACGTTTACTACACAAAATTTAAGTTATATTATATGTATCTCTTTGTAATTTGTAATTTATTATGTGTAATTTAATACGCAATTTGTAATTAGTAAATCTGTATTTGTAATAACAATTGTAAAATCTGTAAAACCCGCTAATAACCTTTAATGGTTGATGCGGAAATTCTAAATAAAAAAAAAAAAAAAAATTTCAAAATTTGCATAGAAAGTTTTATTCTTTTTTTATTTATGTTTTTATATTGAATATTATTAATTTAATTAACACATTGATTAAACAGCTTTAATTTTTTTTATTAATTAAAGGGAGTAGGTTTCAGAATCCTAATTCGTGAATTATTATTTTTTTCGCCGTATTAGCTAAATTTTGTACACAATCACAGAATTATACAATTATGGAATCAGTGATATATTAGGGATAACTATTATGGCTAATGATATTAATTAATCTCAGTATTATCAAACCGATAAGTAATAAATGCACACCTGCAGTTATAATAAAAACAAAATTGTATTTATAACAAACTTTATATTTATTTTATAACGTAGTTTTTAAGTACTTTCTAAAATGGTTTTTAATCATACTGATAATATATTTGTAGTAAATAATCGTCTATATTTAAAAACCTCTAATCAGTTGTATTATTTACTATTACATATTTTAATCTCCCCCGCGATCTAAGCTTATCTAAGTGTAAAGGGGCAGGATGTGTGTCGTTTTATCATTAACAATACGTTTTATTTTTTATATAAATATTGCGCAGAAACCTATATATTTTTGTAATAATTTTATATCACATTTACACATGTAATATACAAAAATGTTTGTAGTATTCATTAATTAAATTAAAAAATATTTAACTTTTGTCCATAATTCGGCACTAAATCTTCGCTGAGCCTGCTTTTTTGTTTCCTCATGTTAAAGCCGGCTCTGGAGAAGAGAGTTTCTGCGTGAGCCGGTCGTAGCTGGAATTGATAGGATATCCCTGGCCAAAGGAGCCATAGTAGGAAATATATCCTGTTTTTTTTTTCACCAAGATAATATGTCCACGCTGTCGTATATCGTAGCTGAAAAACCTCAATGAGTTGGAATGACCTCCGCTGAACTATTTGGAAGAGCGGTCAACAAAACCATGGTATGGTAGCCTTGACGCTGAAAGCCACTGAAGAAGGAGAAGGTTACAATTTATTTCATGACCAGTAAAAAAAAGGCGATATGGATTGAATGATAATTGAAGCTTTGTTTATTTTATGTTAATTAATGTTTTATATAGCGTCCCTTTTAATACAGGTATGTATCATGTGATATAATATCGCAGTAATTACTCTGTAGTTTACAAAGTGATAACTAAATAAGTATAAAAAAATAATGAAAATGGTACTGACGTGAAAAATAACTTAATCAAAGTTTAACAATGGTGAGATATCTATTCTGTAAGCTGGTATTTGCACAACACACTATCCATACGTTACCTACTTTTGCTACATAAATGTTGTATCGTGAGTCTCTAATTTAGTTTCCCATGTTCGCGGGATTAACGGTTTTAGAATGTGACGGTGAACATTCAGTGGCCGAAAATTTACCAAACTGTAGTGAATGTACTTTACTGCTACAGGATTCTATTGACCTGCTTTCCAAATCTAACGAAAACGTGGACAGATCAATGCAGGACTGGATTAAGGAGAAGCGATGTGATTTATTTTTGCTACATGTATAAAAGAACAAAAAGTAAAAATATTTTTACAGAAACGAAGAAAGTAAAGAGCAAAAATAAACTGAATAATATACGGTATTAATAAATTAAATAGTAATAAAGTGATATAAAGTTGAATGCTTGAATAAATGAATTTTAATAAAATAAAAGGCGGATATTGAGCACAGTTTTTTTTATTAAATCTTGCCCAAGTACTTTCATCATCCAACAATTTGGTGAATGTCACAAACATTAACTGATACATGAAAACAACACAACAACGAAGCTACATATTTGGTGGTATCAGGAGAGATAATGGCTCCTAGTGTTAACGGAAATATCAAAGTGACATCTGACATATGACAACTTGGATGGGCAGTCACAATCATGGTGATGTGATTTGCACACAAGTTTTTATGTGGACTGGATAGCTCAGGCGGTAGAGTGTCAAGCTATCACGCAAAAGGCAGTAAATCGATCGATCCCGCCGACGAAAACGGAATATTTTTAAAATATTTAAAGGCTCCAGGTTGACTCGGACGGAATAAAATGAGTGTCTTGGGTAAAACCAGGGGAAATTATAGGCGGTTGAAGCGTAAGCACTTGTCCTGTTACCTTCCTTTTATACCGTAGGTCCAAGAGATAGCAGAATTCTCTGCTATAATCCTTCTAAAGCTGCACAAGCGCTATAAAAGGAGATTGTTATGAAAGTTTCCATATAAAGGAATGTTAGAATAAAACTTAAAGAGCCCGTACCAAACAATTAGGCAAACTAGTGTTTGTCTAACATATAAGGGAGTATATCTTACTCTAAATTTTATTTTATTTCCATAAAAAACCAGCTTTGACAAGCTGAAGTGCTCAAATAAAATAAAAATATTGTTACGATTTTCTTTGGGTTTAGGGATTAAGTAAAGTAACTAACTCCACTACAAAAACCCATTAATAATAACTAAATAACAAATATATTAATAATTATCTATATCGCTTTACAAAATAAATACTTTACTAATCGCAAAAAACTAAACTTCAAACGTTTGATGACCGCCTTAAATAATCAGGTCGTAATTTCTAGATTTTGCATGTCTATTACATATGCTGAAAGCCGAGAAGATTGACTGGATTTTTTCGAAAGATAAGAGCCTCGCTTTGTGAAGTACATGACCGTAATTAGAGCAAATAACATCGCTCCCTTATTTTAGGCTATTCGCCCCAAACATTATCTAAATGGACTAGGTCGGTGGATTTTGTCCTTCATAAAAACACAGTCGCTCCAGATAAGTAAACTTTGGCTTACTCCGTGGCGTCAGTTGCACCCTATGTACGAGTTCGTTTATCTTCTTAGTGACAAGGTATGGACCCTTTCAGGGCTGCTGCAACTTGGGACTCAAACCTTTCCTTCTCGCTGGTTGGTAGAGCCAGACTGATTTCTAAACAAGCCTAACCTTCATCCGGTCACTGGTGAGTTGTAGTTTATTCCTGGCGAAATTGTGCACCTTAAGCCTTCGATCTTTTACGCCGTTGACATACTCTGAGGATTTTTCTTGCTCCACCTCTCCGTCTGGTAGAGAGCCAGGTAGTAGATCGATGGGAAGCCTCATCTCTCGACCAGTCATTAACATTGCTGGAGTCTAATCAGTTATTTTTTATGTTAATAACTTCGGTGGCCTAGCAGAAAAGGAGAGACCAGTTTATACCAGTCTCTGATTTTCATGTACAAACAGGGACAGGTAGTTGTTGATGCTCCGGTTATTTCTTTCTGCTATGCCGTAGGACTGAGGATGAAGCGGTGTCCTTCTGGTTTTCCTAACTCTCAGCAAAGCCATCATGGTCTTCCAAACTTCCTATTTGAAGTTGCGCCCCTGGTTAGAACGAAGCAGAAGTAGATCCCTATGTTGGGAAACGACATTCTCAAGGAGGTCCTCGCCAACTATGATTGCTTCTTGGTTCGGTAGTGCAACTATTTCTGTCCATTTGGAAAAATAGTCCATAGCAACCATCAAATACTTGTTTCCTAATGTTGTTACCGGAAATGGTCCCAGAATGTGAAAAGCAACTCGTTCCCATGGAGTCTCTGTGATGTATTGTTGGAGTTTTACCCAAGTCTCGTTTTGGATCCCTTCTTGAATGCACACAGTTCACATGGTTAGCATAAGTCATTAAATGAAACCATATAAAATATCCAAAAAAGATCTTCCAAATAGAATCAAAAGATGATTAGCTTTAAGTAGGTAGTACAAAAAACTCAATTTATTTTATCATAAATTAACCAAGATTAATTCGTGATCTACCGTTATGTTTCTCAAAAATAAATAAACAATGTCTACCCAGAACTAGCAATAAAAAATGTAATAAAACGAAATTTAATTATAAACCGATAAAGATGCTCCTTTATGGGGTAATCAAAATGTAGTAATATTTGTTTTAACACGTACACCCGTAATGTAATAACAATAAAGCTAAAAGTCGTTAAAACTGATGCACAATGCAAAGATTTTTCAAAAAAGGGCAAAAGAAACAGTTAAATTCGGTTAAATATATATGGAGTAAAAATCGAAACGTCAAAAATCATCATCATATAAATAAAAATGAATCACAGAAACGTTTGTAGGCACATAACTTTAAAACTATTGCACCAAATTGGATAAATCAAAAATTGTACGGAAATACGTGTATGATTGGCAAAAAATTGAATACTGGGATGTATTCCATTCAGGTGGAAGAGGAAGAGATCTAATGTGTCTTTAGCATGGGGCCAAATGACAAAAGTGTCATCAACGTACCGTAACCAGCAGGTGGGTTTGGAATTTGATGAGGACAGGATTACGAGTGTGAGAGAGAGAGGGAGGGAGGGAGGGACAGTGTTTTATAAGAGATAATGTGTCTTGGGGGATTTTGTTTAGAGTCCAAGACGAGACGTTTTCGGCTAATGGTTGTAAGGATAAGGCGAGATGTTTTGCCAATTTCTGAGTGGAGCAGTTGTATGCACTGATGATGGGGGACATTGGTCTTGTTACTTTTTGGAAGCCGGTATATTCTTGTAATTCGGGATGATTTTTCTCTTGATATAAGAGATTTTTTGATATTTTGGAGGTAGAGTAGACTTATTTATGATGGATTTGGTCGTTTGTATTCTGTGGAATTAAGAAGTTCGAACATTTTATCGAAATAATTCGAAGAGTTGAGAATGACGGTGGTCTAATCTTTGTCGGCCGGAAGGATGACAATGTCAGGGTTGTTATAAAGTTATTTGAGGGCAGGTCTTTCTGAAAGACTGATATTTGACGGTGGGGGTTTGGAAGTACAGAGAATTCTGACGACATCTTGTCTGGCAACTTCAGCTTGGTCGGAAGACAGATAAAAATAGCTTCTTCAGTTTGACAAATAGTTTTCTCAGTTAGGATGGAAAGAGAAGTGACACAAAAGTTGAAACCTTTGAACAGAGCTTTGGTAGCTGAATCGGATATTTGAATATCTGAGAAATTGCCTACAACAGTAAAAGGTTGTTGATTCGAAATGGGCTCTGAATTTTGCTGACAGATAAGTTGGTCCAGTTTGCGTTTTTGGGTTTGGGTTTTGTTATCAGAAATGTATTGCGCTTTTTAACGAGAAAGATGATCGCAAGTGTCCAATAATAATGGATGAATATTGAAAGAGTGGATGTAATTGTAAATTTTGACAAATTGGGAATTTGTTGTGTCCAATTTGCTTCGGGTGGAATGAATTGAATTTCGAAGAAGCAAGAACCAGTTGCTCTAAGAATTTTGGAAATGGATGAAGATTTAGTGTGATGTTTAATTTAAAGAGATTTAGAATGACTGAATGGTCACTCTAAATCTTTAAGGAAAGCTAGGTCTCAGAAAATACTGTATTTGCATGTAAGAAGATAAGAAAAAGATTTAGTAAGAATGAAAAATTCCTCCCCGTAGATGCGAACGATATGTTGGGATAAATTTCCGCTGTCAGGTAAATGAAAATTACGGAACAACCGCGTTGAGAATTTTAAACTTGAGGTTTCGGCATCCATTTTAGAGCCATTATCAAGAGGGCTATGGTTCCGTTCGAGTTCGAGGACTCAATCTGCCTACTCTCCTCACTATTCTTTAGTGTCATTACTCAACACGTCGTTTTTACGCTATTTTTTCCCAATTATTGCTATTTTTCAACCAATAAACATTAACTTTGTATATATTTTTTTGTAGGGTCAATATCTCTTGAGTTATAGGTAAAAATATGAGCACAAGAAACCAATATTTTCAATTTTTTTCAGATTTTTTCATATAAAAAATTGTTTTAAGATCTTTGTCTACATTGTCTATTCACCTTTTATGTGAGCTTTCTTCTTCTCTTATTCTCTTGTGGTTTCCATCTCTTGTATACTTTTACAGTTCGATTATCTTGCATTCTTTTTAAGTGGCCAAGCCAGATTAGTCTTTGTAACCTTAAAAAATTCGCCTGGACTACTTACTTGATATTTCTCACAATGAAGGATACCAATTTATTACTTAAAAAAGAGAATAATGTATACTCTGTCATTTTCTATGAAATTTCCATCAACGCATGGAGTTTTACGCTATATCTTCTAAATAACGAAGATTTACTTTTTATCGTGTATTATGTTTAAAATTAGTAAATATTAAAATTACCAACCTCAATCTAAAATTAAAATATTCTTTTTCTAATTACATTTTTACATCAATTACTATAAACCTAAATACGTCCCTGTTTAGGTCAACAAAAGTGCTACTTATACAATCGAAGGTGAGGTTTTGCGTTCTTGAAGGATTTCTGGTTGTTACTCAATATATCGATAATAATAATTATTATTGGCATATTAACAGAAATTCCTACTATTATTAATATATTTTTAATAGCCAAACATACAATAGAATATCTGTGTCAATCTAAGGGAATAATTTGAAATTAATGTGTATTTACAAATTTAGTAACAATGTGACAATTAACTCGTACTTTTGTGCATGAAAAATGATAACTATTTCGTATTTAATGCATCGTTTGATGTCAAATGTCCATTCATTTCATACATGCATATAAACAAATAACATCGCAATTAGGAATATCTATAGTTTCTTGAAGTTAATATCACCATATGGGCAGGACTGGCCTATAAAACTATGGCCACTTCTCCATTTCCACGGTGCTTTACAGAGGGACTTCGACCAGTCCAGTCGAAGTCCCTTTGCGTATGTTCCATCTTGGGTGGAATATTGGTATTTTCTCACATAAAAATAAAATGATAAAAGATGGAAAAAGTCCAGCCAGAGACCACAGTGTCTCACTTTGAAGGACAGGAGCAGAACCCCGATAACGGACTCCCAGGGTATTGGACACCCTATATGGAAGCCGAAACCAAACTGGCTGTGAATAAAATAAAAATAAAAACATTTATTGCCCTAATACATATTTACATCTCACACTTAATATATTTATAACTTCAGATATCTTAGCCTTCTTTCTTCTTGACGTCCCGCTGTTGCGCCGCCTAATGTTGATATTCTTCCTGTCTTGATGCAAATCCACTAATGGATGTTAGCGATCACATTTTCCATTAATTTAATTCTCTATTTCTTGCAATATGTATCAGAGATTGAATGTCGTTAATCCCTGTCCATTGCCTTATGTTTCGGAGCCAGGACATTTTCGTGCGTCCCATTCCTCTCTTGCCTTCAATTTTACCCTCGATTATAAGTTGGAGGAACTGGTATTTTTCATTTCGCATGATGTGACCTAGATACGCCGTTTTCCTTTTCTTGATGGTTTCGAAAAGTTGGCGTTCTTGGTTTATTCTTTTAAGGACATCTATATTTGTGATTTTCGCTGTCCATGGTATTTTTAGAATACGGCGATAAAGCCACATTTCGAAAGCTTCTAATCTGTTTATATCCCTCGTTTTGAGTGTCCAGCCCTCTACGCCATATAGCAGCACTGACCACACGTAGCCACTTAGTAAACCTTAGTCCCAGTTGAAGATCGAACTCTGAACAAGTCAGTACCTTCTTGAATTTTACGAAAGCTTGCTCAATGCGACATTTTACTTTCCTGTCTGATGCCCAATCTTCAAAAAGCCACGATCCCAGGTATTTAAATTTAGTCACTCTTTCAATAGACTTAGTATTCAGTGTTATGGTGGAGTTTTCAAGTGCATCCAAGTTTCTGGAGATGATCATAAATTTGGTTTTTTGGTATTAATCTCTAATCCCATTCGCTTACTGTATTCTCCGATTATAGTGACAAGTTGTTGAAGATCGACTATGTTGTCACAAATTAAGACATCATCATCAGCATATCGTATCAGCATATTCTTCCTCTCGGTCCTTGAATTTTCCTATCATGGACTCCTTGGCTTCTTCTTCTGTAGGTACTTGGTTTTGGCATCGTACCTACTTCAATGATTGGTTGTCTTCGGCAATCACCTGGCTAGACCCTGACCATATGGTCAATCAGTCTATGAGTTGTTCTGAACATCCTCTGGATCCGATTTTTCGCGAGGATGTCTTTAGTTTTAAGGAGTCTTCTTGTGGATTGGTGGAAGAAATGTCTTGTCCTTTTCTCAGCTACCTCTCTCAGTGGTGGGTACTGGACTCTTTCTTTGATGGTTGCATTTATTATCCGTTCTTCTCATGTTGATCCATCGATGATTCTATAACATGATGTTTCTGTTGCTTCTGTTGTTTCTTCCAGTTGCACTCCAGTTGCACAGTTGTACAGTATAACCCATCTAACGTATTCCTGGCATAATTGGATCTTCTTGGCATTCGATAGTGAACTGGACCTAAAAATATAAGGAGGTATTAGTTTTTTAGCAGTGTTTACTTTGTGTGTAACTTAAAGTTTAGTCTTCTGTCGAGGTGGACTCCTAGGTATTTGACTGATTCTCTTTATTGGATCCTGTTTCCTTCTACTGTTATTTCTACCACTGGTGGACTCGTTTCTTGGGTGATCATGATAAATTGTGTCTTTTCTGCGTTGATTTTTATCTTCCATTTATCGGTGTATTCCGTGATTTTTCCGAGGTGATTTTCTGTTTTGGACTATTCTTCTATTATTCTTTCCTGTTGCATACATCGCCGTATAATCTGTGTAAAGGGCTGTAGATGTTCTTGGATCTATTCTTAAATCTGAAACAAAAATGTTATATAAGATGGGAGAGAGACTAATGTCCAGAGGAGTCCCTTCCTGTATTTCTTGGAGCGTAGACGTCTTTTGATCAGCTGCAACTTGAAATATTCTATTAGTTAGATGTGTATCATATATATTAACTAAATAATAGGGCAATCTAGCTTTGTCCATCTTGTATATTAGTGCCTTCTTCCAGACGGTGTCATATGCCTTCTCGATGTCTAAGATGGCCATTCCTGTTTTCTGTCTTTTGTTGAATCTTATCTTGGTGTCGCTGATGACTCTTGTTAGCTGGAGTTCGCAGTTTCTTCCCCTTCTGAATCCTAATTGGTCTTGCTGTATTATTCTTCTTCTTTCCGCTTGTTTCATCAGTCTTCTATAGATAATTTTTTCCAGTACTTTTCCTAGTGTTCTCAGTAGTGATATTATTCTGTAGCTTTCTGGTCTTCTTCCATCTTTTCTTAGTTTCAGTAAAAGGATGGTCTTGGCGAGCTTCCACTTACTTGAAAATGTCCTTTTTCCAAGCAGTACTTGAAGTATAGTACAGTTGTACTATACTATAAACTTCTTTGGAAGTTCCTTGAGGGCGATGTTATGTATTCCTTCTGATCCTGGAACTCTGCTTTCTTTTAATCTTCTTATGATTTTGGTGACTTCTGTTGGGTTGGTGTAGTCTTATTCCTCTACTTAAAACTCTTTTTTTACTTTTGATTATTTCGTATTCTTTGTTGAGCTCCTCTAGGTTCTTGCATCCGACATGTTTTGGTTTCGTTTGTGTGTTGCTGCCATTCTTCTAGCGATTGCGTCCACTTTTTCTTGTGTTTCGAAGTATGATTTGAGGCATCTTTTGTCTTCATCTTCGTTTGGCTTTCAGAATTTTCCACACGTTTCCATGGTTTTCTTCAGCTTTTCTGATGTTGATGACTTCTGAGTCTTGCTCTTTATTCCTTCTGAAAGTTCGTCTCCGTAGTCCTTGAATTCCTGTCCACTTGTCCTCTGAAAAGCTCTTTTGGCCCTATTTCTGTCCTTAATGATGTTTTGCAGCTCGTTTGTTATGATTAGTCTTCTATTATTCATCAATCCTGTGGGTATGTTGAATTAGCTTGTTGAATTTTTCCTGTTATTTCTTCTATTTTTCTTTCCACTTCTTCTGTTGATTTCCATTTGATTGAGTTGTCTTCTGTAGTTTGGCCAGTTTGCTTCTTTCCATATCCATCTTTCCACTGGTTCCAGTGTAGGGAGATCCACTCTTGATGTCATTCTTCCTGTTACTGTTTTGTGATTCGAACTGCATTCGAAGTGAGCCCTTACATCTTCTATTATGACGTCTTTTGTGATGAATAGGTCCAACGTTGAATAGTTTTGTCCTTGTATGGGGTTGATTCTTGTAGTTGTTTACTGGCCGTGAACTGTTAATGTCCCATATTTATCTATTTCTGTATGGCACTTTCAGATCAGTCGGCCAATAGCAAAAATTGTAAATGTTTTGAGATGAGGCGATGTGCATCGGGGTGCGTATTAGTTCACGACTAAGGCCCCTGGTGACATCCCCTCTCCTTTGAAAACTCTACGGCTAAAAACAAATTTATAAAAAACATATTTGTAGCCAGAAATACAATTATATTAGTACAATAATAAAGTTTATGAAATCAAGTCCGTAACAGGTCTGTAATAGTTTGTACATAAAACATAACACAGCACAGTAGTTACCGGTGGTCATCATTTTCTTCAGCAGGTACCGTCTTCTGTCATCCTCCTCTAGACCATCAGGAACTCATTTGACCATCATTTGCCAGCCGGTTGTTTTAATAGGAGGTATCTGGAGGAGTATTCTGGGACTGGTGACTTTAGTGACTTCTCGATCGCTGAAACTTTCAGCACTGGACAATGTCAGGAACTGCAGAATAGGCTGTCGATACAGTTAGCTGCTAGTGAAGCTTGTAGCCTAGCTCAGTGAGAGCCTGGGTCGTATGGCCCATATCCATTCCCACGTTGCCTTACAGAGGGACTTCGACCAGCCCATTCGAAGTACCCTTTGCGCAAAGAGAATGATAATGACATTTTCACAAATTGCTACAAACTCTCGGTCTATATACTGTTGTAGATCTTATAGAATGCTCTATGTTTATTTTTGAGACTTCCAATCCTGTATAACTTTTATTGATCAACTAAAGTGGGTCAACTAAACTTAATTAATTAAATCTTTTACCTATACGCTCCATGCTAAGAATTTTAATAGATTATAATAATATGCATGTGTTTTTATTGAGTAAAGGAACAATAACCAATACCTTTGTCTAAATGAAGTTGTCTTTTTGTAGGTTATGTTTATAAGCCGCAATTTTCTGTTTATTCATATTGAAAAGACCTATTGTCGTTGTGACCTTTATTAATGTTGCTTATCACAACCTTACACAACAAATATTTGCCAAAAGTCAATACCAAGGGAGATAGGTATAGTGTATAGTAGCTATTGAACGAATTTAAAAAATTAAAACCTTTTCCGTGCTATCAATTAGTTTGGATAATGGTTTCTTTGTCGACTGTGCGCGTTAACAGCAGGAAACTATTCAGTAGGCATGAAGCGATCGCCGCATGATGAGTGTAGTTGTGCAATTTTATTGTAATGTATTTTAAATTTGATATGAGAACGGTTAAAACCAGAAACATGTGATAGTGTGCTAATAGCAAAGTTCAAGCGCACGGCAATTGAATTTTGGAAGAAACACTCATAAGGTATTTATTTTATGCTATATTTCGATTCTTTAAGGTGAGAAAAACCTGAGTTAACAGGACTAGGTAAAATTATAATAGAAATTATATTGAGTATGTGTTTAATGGAAATAAAAGAAATACTTGGCTAATTCATGCAAACCTTAATAATGTATAGGCACCTCTGCAAGTTTCAATCCTCTACCTTGCCTAGTTTAAGTAATTTCGTGAGATCTTCTTCTTCTTTTTATGTAAAGTCTGTTTTTCAATGTGCCTCCAGAAAGTTCCATCATTTTCGTGGTTTTTCTACTGATCGTCTTCCTATTGTGGAACCGTCTCTCGCATTTGTTTACTACTTGATTTGTTGGTATTCCGCTTATATGGTCGTTCCGTTCTACTCTTCTATTTCTTAGCTAGTCCTTGATGTCTTCACTAGACTTCTTCTTTTTTAAGTGCCATCTCCCATTGGTTAGATATCATCATCACTATCTTTACTCTACTGCTGCTCTGAAGAGTTCTATAGAACTGCATTTAAACCAGTCTCTTTTTTCCACGTGCCGATAAATTTCCAGGATTCCTTAAATATTTGTCATCATTTTTTTCATCATTCATTTTTTTTTATAAAAAATGTGCAATCAAAAATTTCGATTTTATTATTACTTGCCTGAATCTCAATTTTAAAACAGCTGTTGGTTCGATTTGAGCAGCAACGTAAAGAACCTCGCCACTTTTCTTATGTAGAAGTGGTTTTAATTAAATTGGCTAAAATTTTGCAGGGAGATGGCTTTGGTCATGATGATCAAAAGTTCTTATTGCCCCAAGATGATTCATAAATGAAACAATCTTAACAAATAATAAAAACACTCTTAGCTCTTAACAAACAATCCTCGAAAACCCAACGTTTAGGTAGGATTTTTTCCGCTCAGAATTGTCGTAAGCTCCAAAATTTGTGCTTGACTTCTGGGTGGCACTTTCCCTCTATGGACGTTGACTATAATTTCAGTGATTTTTTAGATAAGTTTGTCTGTATTTTCAATAAGACATTTCCTTTAATTACAATTAAGTCAAAGCATCACAAACCCAGGACTACCAAAGGTAACGGCATATCAGCCAAGAATATGCTTTCACTACTGTACATCAAGAAATTTACTACCAACGTCTTTGTCACTGAATATATCTCCAAGTACAAAGAAACCTATCAAAAATGTATCAAAACAGCTAAAAAAATGTACTATCAGAATCCCATCAGAAGAAAGTCACAGGCTGGGCTTGGACATTAACTTTTCCAAAACCAAAATTCTGGTATTCCACAAAAACCCCCATTAACAAGTGACACCTAACATACAAATAAATGGTACCACCCTTCAGAGTTTTCAAAGCTTCAAATACTTGGGCAAAGAGCTAAATAGTCAACCAGACCACTCAAAAGAAATTAGAAGACGCATTGAAATAGCAAGATTTGGCTTCATGAATATGCGTAAAATGCTCTGTAACCCAAAGCTATCAGTTTCAATAAGATTAAGTGGATGATAAGATACACTAAAGTGTTATGTGTGGTCTCTATTACTATATGGTTGTGAGACCTAGGCATTAAAACAGTATGACGTCAACAAATTAAATTCATTTAAAATGTGAATGTACCACCGAATGTTAAGAATAAGCTGGACCAGCAGAACTATGAATGAAGAAGAACTGAGAGTAATGAACACACGCTTCCATCTGGTCAATACTATCAAAATTAGAAAGACGTCATGTCTAGGACACATAATGCGCCATAGGGAATTTGAGCAGCTCCAGGTAATATTAGAAGTCAAGATTAAAGGTAAAAGGGGCATAGGACGAAAGAAAAAATCTTGGCTACGAAACATCAGAGATTGGAGACACACAAGAGGAAATGAATTAATTCATCAAGCCCAGAACAGAGAGAAATTTGCCATATTGATGCCCAACCTCAACAGAGAAGGCACTTAAGAGGAGGAGGAGGAGAATCATCTGGGAAGCTCTAAAAATATTGCAAGAGAAACTTAGTGCATAATAAACGATTATGTAATTTTAGTAAATTTGAATTGTTATTATTTTTTGACTATTTATAAGCTTTGTCCATAAAATTGTCCAATTTTCAATGACAATATAGGATATTTCTAATGAATTGAAATAGAATAGAAATTCATTCATTAGAATGAATTTCTATTCTATTCTAATGAATTATTTCTTTACAGAGGTTTAAAGTGTCTTTTTTAGTAGATTTAAATAATATATATTTGTTTAATATACAGGGTGTTAGTGAGAAAGTGCCACAAACTTCAGGAAGGGATTCTGCATAAAAATTATTGACAGGTTGCCTTAAAAACTGTTTTCTTACAAACGGACGATGATTTATTGCTCAGAAACTGTAGAAATGCAAATGAAATTCGGTGGATTTTAAGGGGTAATAATCTTAATGTATTTAAAGAAAAATATGGTTTTTACACCACTTTTACATAAGAAAAGCGCGAGGGTCTTTTGTAAATAACACCAAAATGCATGTATAATGGTAGATAAATTATATTGTGCCTGTAATTCGCTTAAATTTCCGAAATGGCGTACAAAACTAACTATTCTGACCTTGTAGTTCTATGAAGGTAGTTCGTGTGTAACGAAAACACGTAGACATATGCGCCACCTAGCGCCAACAAGCTTATTTATAAACCCGATCTTAAAAAAATTGAGCTTACCTGAAAGGTGCCATCCTACATTGAATGTCATTGGTGTTAAGCAATAGTTTAGAAAAGTAATTTTTCTTCAATTTTAGTCTTGTGTAACTTTTTGGTACTTTTATAATCTTCGACAAAAGTACATTGATATTCATCTATTGAATATCGTATGATCGTAAGGTTTTATCTATTAATTTTTCCTTAATGGTGTATTGTCACATTACGGCAATAAGATATCGATTTCGCCATCCTTCTAGATATCCCGATATCTCTTGAGTAAGCCATGTCATACCACATCATCTTCCTGATCTAATTTAATCTCGTGTTGTGTTTTGTGTTGAATCGCCTTGCCTCAATCGGTCTCTATCGCCACTCAAAGGCCGCAGGTTTATTTGAATTGACTGAAATATGTACATAGTAAGTCGTGATATGAATGATATTCTCGAATTCCCAAAGCCCGATCAAATGTTCGGTGACAAACCAGAAAGCCAAGAGTAATTCTCTATTTTCCCGATAAAACACACAAACACACAGCCATGTGGCAATAATTATCGCAACCGAGTGATGCATACGATGAAGAACCCGCATGCATGAACAAAATTCAAGTTGAAAAAATTATACAAATATTATTCCAATTTAAATAGTAATTACTTTAAAATGCCACAAGAAAATAGCTTCAGAACAATATTATTCACATATATTTATCTTGTTTTTAAGTAATAAAATTTTCATAAAATTATTATTTACCTTGTTTTCCGCCAAATGTTCATTAGTTCTCATTTGTATCAAAATTTGTATGCAAATTATTCATGTTAATTAAAACCATACTCTGCATTAATAAAAAATTATCTTCCAATGATTAATTCTTTATCATTATGATTTTCACATGTAACAAAATCTTAATAAATTAAAATCACTAGACTATTTCCTAGGCATACTTTTTTAATACTGTTCTGAAGCTATTTTTTTATGGCAAATTAATAAAATTTACTATTGGAATAAGCCACAATTTTCCAACAAGACATCTCTTCTCTCTCTCTTCAGCCTTAAGTAATTCAACTTTGCACATAGACCTCTTGTATTTTCTATTTTGAGCCACTTATTCCATTTTAAATCATGAATCTGTTGCTTGTGTGAGTCCATTTCAAATAGGTAAAGAAATAATAAATAAGACTTACTCACAATCAATTTAATTTAACTATCTGACGACCGGTTTCGCTTTCTACAATATGCAAAGCATCCTCAGGTCTCGATACAAAGTTAAACAAATGCTGAAATAATAAAAACCCATATTAGGGTGTTGTCCAATAACGATAAACAAAGTAGATGTTGTAAATTACAATAATTATGCCAATATTACATGTCTGTGGTTTTATTTAAATGAGTAAGTTGAATAAAAGGTATAAAAATTTTAAAAGTTTAAACAGACAAGGTAAGGCCCACAAATTGTTATAAAATAGTCTCTTCGATTGTAATAAATTAACAAATGAGCAAATAAATAAATAAAATAAACATTACTTACATGCCGGTACTCTATTAATTGATGGATGGTAGAACATGGTTGAAACTACTATATATTGTTGAATGAAGAACTCAATTCTATTATTGCAGTTGTAACAACTGCAACAAGTCTATGGCCTGATTCTATAGGTTTTCGTCTGTTTAACAAGAATCCTTGCTCTTAAAAGACGATGGTCTCAGCCAATTGTAAATCGATTGAGAGCAGTTATATCTTCAAAAATGTCTTTATTCCCACACAATAAGCAATTGATCTCGTTTTCCATCTTTTTATCAGGAGATATTCACGTCCATTACCAGTTTGCTGGTTTCTTGAAGTTTGTGTTCATGGCATATAAATTTTGTTGTTTTAAGAAGTTATACAATTTTGCTCCTCTGCCATAACCGTGCATCTATATTTTAGTTTCAATATTCTCTTCTTTTTTACCTAATTTTGCGTTGAAATCTCCCATAATGATGGTATACTTTGTATTATTTTCTTCTGATGCTGTTATCTCATCCTCGTAGAACATTTCAACTACCTCTTCCTGACGTGTTGTTGTGGAAGCATACACTTGTATAACCTTGATCTTGGTTTTATTATCTAGGTCTATTATAATATAAGCGACTAAGCGACGCTATTATATGTAGAAATGTATGGTGTAAGACATTTTTGACAAGAAATTCTACTGCACCATTTGTTTCGTCTATTTTCCTTTTATAGTATAGGCCATTTCCAGAGTTTAGATGCATGCATTGCTCTTCTTTTCACTTCTGACAGTCCTACAATATCCCACTTTCTCTTGGATAGTTCTTCTTCTAATTCGTAGACCTTTTCATCTTTAGCCATCGATTGGATGGCTAGTAGTAGCTGTTTTTGTTTGCTCGTATCTATTGGTGCGTTTGGTTGAGCTTGTGCCTCCTACAGAATCCGTGAGGCTGACCGGTTTTCCGATGTGGGATTCTAAGCTGCTAGCACTACCCACTTGGGGTATCGTCCCCTTTTGTTTCAAGTTCAACATGTTGTGTTTTGAGGGGTATATTGGCATTAAAACACCATGCTTGAAGGACGGGTTAGTGAGTGTTCGCAGTAACAAGACACAGTTATTTTTTATTCAAATTCTTTTACCTGCCTTCCCTCATAAATTTGCAATAAACAGATAAAGTGCGACTGTAATAACAGTTCAGCAAACTACACCTGCCACAGGTGCTTCTTCAACACAATTATATAAATGCAAAATAGATTTATAATGTTGGTATCACATTAGAGTTAGCATTGTTTGCAAATTTAACTTGCGAGGAATAGAAACCAACGAAATTTCAACTCGTCCATTATTTCTGGTGAAAAATTAACGGTAATACTTTTAAAATTATTTTTAGAAATAACAATAAAGTCACGAGCATTAGGAGATACACGGCCGAGCAATTTGTTTAATTATTTATGAGGTAGAAGCCATAAACTGTCCGCCTTATGTTAAATAATAGTAAAATTGCTAAAGTTTAATTGATTTTAATATTAATTCTCCGTAACTTAAATTTGTTATTATCTGAAATGCATTTGTCAAATAGAAGTAATAGTACTATAATTAGTAACGGTTTTATACTTGTTATTGCAATCGCAAATTTGTACGCGATCACAATATTCAGAGTAGATTGTGAAATAAAAGATTTGGAATGAAAACAAACATTGCTGTTTGAAGTAAATATCATACTATTAATATCAATATGAATATTATCCTAATAATTTACATTTTAAATTCATGTCTATCATCATTCATCATTCGTAAACGTCCATATAAGCTGTCCCACATTGTTAAGTTTAAATATTTAGTTATTTATATTTATTTAATAATGTTTTGGAAATGTAATTTAGGTTCAATTACGAATATAAGTCGAAAAGAAACGAAAATGATGATCAATTGTCATTTATTTCCAAAAATATCCTTAAATTTATTCTTCTTCATATCCATGATTTCAAGTTAGCATGCTCACCTGTACGCATAAGTTCTTCAAAGCCCAGTAGTGGCCCGTTTCTAATATTAAACAGGCAGGACAACTTTCTTTCAAAACTGTAACGTAAAATAAACCAGGATGAAAAGAAACGGTTTCCAGAAATTTGGTATTATTGAAGGTAACATAAATATTAACCCAATGGGAAGTTTAGTCTTGATCCAGTAGGAATATAAGGAAGACGAAGAATTCCAGGTACAAATCCGTTCCGGCACTCACGTACAAAACGGTTAGCTTTGGGACGTTGGGATTCATGCAAGGCAGACTTGCGGCATAATGAGAATTATCTCTAATAGTATAAATGCTTTTGTGTGCCATATTTAAAGTACTTCCACGCCAAAATATTGCAAAAAGTGCCGATAATGTGCCGTTCATTTGTTTGTTCATTTATTTGTTGTTCAACTACAAATAATTGTAAGTTGTTGTAAATGAATATGTGAGCATATATACAAATTAAAATATTTTCTCTTAAGTTTACCAAAAAGTCGGGAAATAAAGGGTTAAAACTTGACATTTTATTGCATACAAAACCTTTTATGATATTTTTTCAGTGCCTACTACTGGTTCTGATTTTAGATTAGGTACCTATTTATCAGTGGTGTACCAAGAATAGTAAAACATAAAAAAGGAGTAATAAAATTTGCAATGCAAGAAAATTTTTCATAAATAATATGGTACTTTTTTGGTATTACTAGAAAGAGGAAAAAACACATTTTTCTATATTATATCTTTCAGATTGTTATTTGATACGCTAAACGCTGACATCACATAAATTTGAAATGTTCTCTCGAAAATGGATAATATGATCTCATTCGTGATCCTAGAATTTTATAAATATATTCATTGGTTTCAGAAAAATTACCGTGTTTCGATATTTTTTCGCTACCCTGTATAATTAGGATTATAAGAATTACTGAAAAGACGAAGTAGAAAAATAAAAACGAAAAAATAATATGATAAATGGATACGATAAAAACAAAGTAAATTTGTTTTAACTTTAAACGACATTTAATATTAATAATAAGCGATTACTATATAAGATAACATTTGCAACATATTTACCAGTAGTGTATTTTTGTTTTTAAAGTATGATTTATTGATGCCTATACATACTTTGCAAAATAAACGTCGACAACAACTTAGTTCACAACGATAAAAACTTTGTTTTTTGCCAGAGCTATTATTTAGTAGCAGGAAAACTATAAGTTATTGTAGTTGTAATTAGAACAATAACTAACAGTAACAGTAACTAATTTAGGATAGCAAAACCACTAATTTGATGATAACTGCAAACTACAAACATTTCGCCATAAAATGCAAAAAACTAAATTCTGCTGATTATAACAACTATTTTCAAAAGGAAAAATATAAATAGGATATATGTACACATCATTATCATCATAGGATATTTAATGAGAGGTTCCAAATATAGGTTGCTACAAAATATCATGTAAGGAAAAATAGCAGGCAAATGAAGTCCAGGACGAAGAAGAACCTCATGGTTGAAGAACTTGCGTGATTGGTATGGTGTTGATAAAAGCATGCTATTTAGGGTGACAGTGAATAAAATTAAGATAGCTATGATGGTAACCAACGTTCTGAAAGGACATGGTACATGAAGAAGAAGATTATCATCATTATTGGTGCTAAAGCCGATTTATATTGGTGAAGTCTATTTCGCCAAGTATTGCATTCTCAATATTTCCATACGAAGAGACTTGGACTCTTCGCAGACGTAAGCGCCGAAAAATTGATGCCTGTGAGATGTGGTGCTGGAGAAGAATAATGCCCATACCTTGCACAGCTCATATGAAAACGTTCCCATTCTAAACCAATTCGAGATTAAGAAAAGGCTGTCCACAATGTGTCTGCAACGTATTCTGCAATTTTAACTTGTTTGCAGAGGTGACGATATTTTGGAAAGATTAATTGTTTCTGGAAACGTTTTGGGGAGAAGATCAAGAGAACGATCACCAATTAAATGGTCCGACCAATTTAAGAATTGAGCTGAAAACTCATTCTGCGACACTCTCAGAGCAGATGAAGATGGAGGCCAACGGAGAAAAATTGTTAGGAATATTGGAAGAAATCATGTTGCTTAGTAATGGGCAAACGACAAGAGAGAGAGATTTCTCCAGTCCACCTTATCATTGCCAACCGTATTATCATTCTCTACAGCTTCCTTAATCGACTATGTAATCCAACGTCAAACTTTCCAGCTGAAAACAACTGGTGTAAGGGTATACCGTGGATCAGAATGTGGATCCGACCATGGTTAACTTATGGTTAACGTCATAGTTAACTATCGCAAAAACAATAACACTTAGGTACAGAATATAGAAAAGGGACAAGAAGTAACATCCCCTAAATATAGATAATAATCTAGAAAGCTTAAAAGAAGATTCAACGAAATTTCTTTACAAATTACGACTGGCCACAACATTACAAAATGTGTATCGAGAAAATATATCAGCGGAAGAATTATAGCAGCAACTTAAAAAATGCATTCATGAGGCTGCAAATGAAGCTTTTGGGTTATAAAGACAAATATGAAACAAAAAATCAAGAATGGTGATCGAAGAATATGCAAACGTTAGTCAACAAGAAGAAAACTGCTTATCAGAAATGGATGTCAACGAAAAGGAGGAAGATTACAAGATATATCAAAAATTAAATCGAGATGTAAAAAGAGAAGTAGTGAAAAGTAAAAATGAGATGCGGGATCGAAGATGTGCAGAGGTATATTGGTGGAACAAAAGTTGGGCAAGCTTGGAAGGTGATAAAATCTCTTCGAAAAGAAGGAAAGGAAAAATCTAACTTACAGTTAATAGATCTAAAACAGTGGAAACGCCATTATGAGGTCTTACTGACAAAGGAGAGATGTAAATGAAATTCCAAGAGATCGAAATAAAAGAAATATCCAAACACACACAAATAATTGAGATAACAACCGGAGAGTTACACGATGCCCTCAAAAAATCGAAAAACGGAAAGCAGCAGGATCTCGAGACATCTCAGTTGAGTTGGTAAAGTATTGACCAAAAATATTACATCAGATGTTGGTTCAACTATTTAACAAATGCTTAAAAGGACAAAAAATCCCTGACTGGAATATTGGATAAATCAGCTGAATATTCAAGAAAGGGTATAAACGCAAATGCTCTAATTCTAGGGGAATACCTGTTATCAGCTCAGTGGGGAGGTTGTACGATCGAATAATAAAAGAAAGAATCAGAATACGAAGACATAGGAGAACAAAATGGATTTTGGGGCAGGAAGATCGTGCACTGATGGTATATTCGTTCTGCAGCAGGTAATCGAAAAACGGAAGGCAAGGAAAACATATAAGAACGTAATATCCTTTTTTTGAGTTGCAAACTAAGGTCTCTACTGCATAATACTTTTTTCATCTTATTAAATGTTGCTCTAGCTTGTCCAATTCTCATTTTTATTTCTTCTGTATACTCTTTATTTTCATTAATAATTGTACCAAGATATCTGTATTTTTTTAGTTTTTCTATTGGAACTCCTCTTATGTTTAAAATGTATTGTTGGTGTGTTTTGGAAATTGTCATAAATTTTGGTTTATTAGCATTAAGCGTTAGTCCGCCTTCCTCACTAGCATTTACTACATTATGCAAGAGTGTCTGTATATCTTGTATATTCTCTGCAATTAGTATAGTATCATCGGCTTATCTGATATTGTTGATGGGTCGTTGCCGTTGACTTTTATTCCAATTGTTACTATTTCGAGGGATTTTTTAATTATTTCTTCCGAATATAGATTGAACAATAAGGGGAAGAGTATGCAACCTTGCCTTACGCCTCTTTTTATCTCTACTTCCTCCGAAAGTTCTTTGCCGACTCTGACTTTTGCTGTTTGGTTAAAGTAGAGATAAGTTATTATTCTTAAGTCTTTTTTGTCAATGTGTTTATTTTTAAGTAACTGTATAAGACAGTTTTGTCGGACCTTATCGAACGCCTTATTGTAATCAATAAAACAAGCATAGAGTGGTTGGTTTACATCCATACATCTTTGCATAAGGACGTTAAATCCAAATAATGCCTCTCGTGTACCCATGGCATTCCTAAATCCAAATTGGGTTTCAAGCAAAGCAAATATTATTGACTACCAATTCGACTTAAAAATTGTTGCGACGAAGGCTTCTTCAATCCACATTTTTATATTTAGCCAGTTCCATACTCTGGCTCGCTACTTATGTTGTAGAAAGGAGACAGTTTACAACACCCAAACGTTTGCATTCGCATACCAAATGAGGATAGTAGCCAGTTTATTATTCATTCCTATTCTTGAATTTAGGATAATCTACAAATAAAGTAAAATTATTATTCAGCAATCTTTTAATATTACCACAATACAGCCATTAAAAGGAAATTATTATTTTTTGATACATCACTTACACTTGAATGTTATCATTTTCTTGGGTTACAATAAGCTTATTATTTGTTAAAATGTTGGAGGAATGTAGACTGGAAAAATCCAGCCTCAATTAAATTTGGTAACATCGGAAGAAACATTCATATCCTGTGTAAATAACCAATAAAATTTACATATTATTGTTTTTATAACAACCACTATTTATTTTATTAAACGCATTAGATACTTAAATGTTGCTGTAAAAGCAACATTAGGTAGTTTTATGTGGATTTATGATGTGAATGGACGTAAAAATACAATATATAATCAGGTGACGCATTGGAGAAACCAACCTTGTCTTGAGTTCAATGCAAAAGTTTGGTTAACACTTTGTTGTGTTAGTTTTCAGTGTTTATATCCCGACGTTTGTGTTTGAATCAATCATGTTTTCGCCGTACTTCTATATTGTTAAGTGAGTAAATACATTTTGGCTTCCTGTTTTGGACTTAAGCAAATTGTTTTTGCGAAAATTTATATATGTACTAGGATTTATTAGGTTGTTTTTGAATACTTAAAGAATATTTGTTATACATTTTAAAATATATATATAATATAAGAATCAGAATTGGTGGAGAAAAAGAAAACACCATGAAATTTTCAGATAACCCGGTAATGATGGCTGAGAGTATAGAAGAACTACAAACTTTACTAGATGCAATAAGTAGTGAATGCATTGAAATGGGACTTGGCTTCAACACAGATAAGACCAAATTTATGATAGTATCAAGGAGTCCAATAAACAATGAACAACTAACCCTTGCTGCACAGCAAATAGAGAGAGTGGCAAAATATAAATATCTGGGAGCTTACATCAACACAGAATTAGATCCACACCAAGAGATCAGGGTACGAATAGAAATGGCAAGGGCAGCGTTCTTAAAATTCAAACAATTGTTCTGTGACAAAAATCCGAATACTGCGCTGAGACTGAAGTTTGTTGAATGTTACGTCTCAACTATTGTACGGGGTAGAAACATGGACGTTAAAAGCGCAAATAGTTAAGAATCTTAAAGCCTTTGAACTTTGGATATACCAGAGAATGTTGAGAATTCCATGGACTGCCAGGGTCACCAATGAGGAAGTGCTGAGAAGGATGAGTCGAGATAAAAAATTGTTGAGGACAATAAAAGTACGCAGGACTGCATACCTTGGACACATACTGAGGAATGATAAATATAGTCTTCTGCAGGTCATCATGCAGGGTAGAGGGAATAGGTAGAAAGAGGAAGTCAAGGCTGCGAAATATTCGAGACTGGACAAACGTGACTGTAGACGAACTATTCCAAGTTGCAAAAGACAGAGAAACTTTTAGAAATGTAGTCACTAACCTACGTTATTGGGGACGGCATATGAAGAAGAAGATTGCTACAGTCATTGCAAATTGGATTTACATGTTCCAAACAAAGAAACTTTTTACAAAACGAACAAAATATTTCGTTTTTCGATTATATTTCCATCCACAGTCTTCCAATTTCTCCTGGAGTTCTTTAAACTGGCACGACATCTTCATCCAAATGACAGATCACCTTAAGTCGAATCCATATTGTCTTGGTTATATAGACATTTTGGCTTCAATCCTTCTGGTAGTTGTTCATCATCATCATCATCATTCAATCTTCGCTTATCTACTGTTGGACATAGATCTCCCTCATAATTTTCCATCTATTCCGATCTTGTGCCTCTTGCATCCAATTCCTATGACTACGTTTTGGATCGTCAGTCCAACGTGTTGGTGGACGAACTCTGCTTCGGTAGGCATCATCTCTTGGTCTCCATTCCAGTATCCGCTTTGTCCATCTGTTATCTGTCATTCGAGCCACGTAACCTGCCCAGTTCCATTTCAGTGTTGCCACTCTCTCTACTGCATCAGCCACTCCTGTTCTTTGTCGTAGCTGGCGATTTGGGATCTTGTCTCGTAGTGAAACGCCCAACATAGCACGCTCCATCGCCCTTTGACACACACGGATCTCTGGTGGTTGTACATAAGGCTAAATGCTAAATTTGTCAAAACTTCTCGTCAGGTCTTTGTGGAATTTGGAATGTTATAATTATAAATAATAAAGGAATTTATTGCTGGAACACTTAAAAGGCTGTACAAAACAATCATAGACTATCTATGGTATCAACACCTCTTTTTGTGCTGTTATATGCTAATATGATTTCCGGTTTTCCAGTTACAAGATCAACGTCGTCCCCATGGTGCATAGTGGATATAACAGAACGTTTTTGTTTATCACTAGTGTTTCTCTTGAACCAAACCCTAGGTGCCAGAGCCAATAGGTCATCCTTAATTGTGAGAGAAATATGCATTAATTTCTCTTCTATTTACTTTTATTGTTCCGAAGAGAGTTAAACCATTTTTCTTTAAGCTTATACCAAGATCAACGCCGGTGTAAAAATGGTCGGTGGTAATATTTCTCTTATATCCGTAGAGACGTTGACAGGCCCATTCCGCCACTGCCTTGGTACAAGTGACTAGATAGTATGGACCACGCACTTGGTTTTTGATAACGTATAGTTCCATGTTACTGGTATAAAATAACTTCGGATCAGACAGTGCAAACACAAAGAATGTGAGCGACGGTCTGTATTCGAAAGATCGTAAGAATACCTTGACAGAGTTGTGAAGTGGTGCAACAAATGGAGGTTGACTTAAGTCCCTCCAAAATACAAGCAATTTTATTTAAATCTCCTTATTGTAGTGAAGTCCAGGGCCGGATATCACTTTTGGGAGAGGACCTCATTCTCAGGAACTCGGTTCTCTACTTGGGAGTTCGTTTTACAAAAACTCTCATTGGAAGGCCGACGTCCAGAAATCCTTAGACAGGATAAGACAGAGGTTTAATCTCATGAAAGTGCTAACCGGCAAAAGTGGCGGAACGTCTTCCAAAACTTTGTTGCACACCTACAAGACTTTTGTCAGACCGATAATCGAATACAAGGCATGCGTTTACATCTCCCTCAAGAGTCACCAACTGAATGCCATTGCAGCTACTGAACGTAGAATACTAAGATACTGCATGAGGAAAGATTAGTCGTATCCATCAGCCCACATACACATATTGGCCAACATCACGCCAATCAAGGACAGAATCCTAACCCTCAGCATGAAGTATGTCCTAAGAACCATAGCTGGCTCGAACAACAGAGCAAAACGAACACTAAAGACGCCTTGCAATCATAGAGGGCAAATACTCACCAGGTTTCCCACTAAAAAAGTTCCGTTTCCTTCAGCAAAACTTCTGCACAACACTGGACATGAACTTCCTGATGAGTATTTTGAAATTCTAGAAACAATCCCCATATTCCCCGTTCCTATCGATCACACTACAAGTCACCTTCTTTTCTCCCTGCTCCTTAGTAGTCCACTACTTCTTAACATCGGGCATCTTTTAATTGACCTTTATCACACCCCCACAACTCAGTTAAAAAAAAAGTGTTTCCCATTCCTTGAAGAGGCTCAGGCCTAAACAAGGTTAAACTCGTGTGTTATGTCGTGTTATGACAGTGCAAATATTTTTATACCGTATTTATTGGATTTGCTTGATATGTACTGGTGCAATGAGTACCGTCCTCTAAAAGCCTCCAACTTTCGTCCACGATTACGTAGTGCGAATGGGAGAAACATGTTTTCTAATTTTCGTTCCATTTAGAATAAGATCTCTTCTTGGCGCTAATTTATCCATACTAACTCTATCAAGTATTGATATCATCAGTTCGCATGTACCTTAGTTAATTTTTGAATCTCGTGATGTTCATTGTCAGCCGGAAAACCTCTATAACAGTGCCGTCCGTTTTCCACAAGTCTGTTGTATTAAGGTGACTTGCCTTTCTTACACCTGCAAGATAAAACAGACCTAAAAGGGCACGAATTTCATCAATATTTGTTTGGCTCGATCGTGACTTCTGCTTCTATTTTTATGTTGGTTCCATCAACAATTATTTGTAACATAACAGTATCAAATAGATTGTTCTAGATAACTAAAATATCAATTTTCTGTCTGACAAATTGTTTTTAACCTGGAAGCTGCAGAACAATGTTTTCACTTCGAGTTGTGACGTTCTTAGGGGCAATGTGCTTAGCTCATTTATTATCTTTGCCCAAAAAAAAAATTGACAAATATCAACATGTGTTTCGTCATCTAGTTCCTCATTTTTCTGTTTCGTATCGCTTCCTTCCAAGTTTTCTTCTACATGATCTTCTTCTCCCTATTCCTCTTCATCATCATGCTCATCTTCCGTCGAAACATCTCATCGAAACTTCTTTTGGTTTCTCGTCGAATTGTTTTTTGCCAGAGAAGAGAGTTTAAGGCACGGGTCGCTGCTCTGCCCTTGTTTATTCTTTTCCTGATTTCATCTGCACTATTTCCCTTCTTGTTGAAAATGAGCTACAAATATTTGCAGGATTGCACGCCTTTGATTTTGTCGTCTTCCAAGACTAGGTCACATATTTCATCTATTCCCACTGAGAGATATTCACATTTTGTCATATTCATGTTTACACCTGCCACTCATATTCTTCTTGCAGTTTTCTTACTAAAAACAATTTGTTTTCTTCTAAAACAATTACTTAAAAGTCACAAAATTCTATTGCTTCTCTAGACGCACACGGTCCATTGCAAAGGATAGGTAATGATACAGACACAGGAGTGAAGAACCAATCAATGGGAAATGATGAGAAATTTATGGACGGAAATGATTAAAAAGTTGCGAGAATAAGGTGTCTATTAAAATCACCTAATACCAAAACTCTTGATGTTAGATTAGGTTAGGTTCATTTTCGTTCTATGGATTCTCTGTTCTTTTCTATTTATTCGCATCTTTTGTTAGAAAAAACTATCATATATATTCTGTATTGTTCCTATTTTTTTGATATCTATGAATAGTAAATACACCTACAGTTTTAATGATACAGTGTGTGGTTTACGATTTCCTTTGGTTACTTCTTTTGCATTTGCTGTGGTTTATAAAAGTATTCAATTACGAAACACATTGATATGTAAATATGTACAGGCTATGATTTTTATTAATAACAGTGAGAATATATTAATAAACAACTTTTTTTAATAAATATAATATTGAGTTCGAAAATCATCATCGATGGCGTTACAACTCTTTGTGAGTCCTTGCAGCGTTTACTGCCTGTCCCCCATTTATTCCAGATCCTCTCTGACTTCATCTTTCTACAATTTTCTTAAGGCCATGCTACAGGTCTTCCCCCATCTGGTCTTTTTTAAAACATATTGTTTATGCGTTGGCTGACCTTACTCCACATCACATATAATGCCCATTTTATCTATTTTTCTTTATGTATTTCACTACATTTTTCTTTCCGAACCAACTCTTCATTGGTTTTTCATGATATTCTGCAAGAACCATATATAACCCGAAGGAGTTTGCGTTCTCACAGCATTAATTTATTAATTTCTTGTTGTTAGTGTCCATATTTCGCTTTAATACGTGACTGTCCGTCATATTAGGAGCTTCGAGATCTTGATTTTGGTATCTGTTGTAGTTTTGACCTCATTAGATGTTGAAGTGGAAATAAAGATCTGTTTCTCGCTATTATTTGCATTTAACTTCCCGTTCTACTTTATTTATCATCGGTGATTGTTGCTCCTAGGTATTGGAATTGTTTGACCTGCATTTATAGTAAATATTTCCCCTTATTCGTTCTTTTCCCTGCTTTGAAATGACTGCATATTTTGTTTCATCTTTTTTCGTATTAAGACCGATATTTAAAGAAGCTTCTTCAAAAGTTGCGAAAATATCCTTCTATCGTTGACTGTACTACTGTATCTACATCATCATCAAAGGAGAGAACATATTTGCTCCACGAGCAGCTATGTCGCGTTTAAACTTCTGACAAATTTTTCTCATGGCATATTATATGGACTTAACAATGACGCAGTGACTTTTTCTTGGATAAGTCCTGGTTTTGTCCTATGGAGTTAGTCGACGGGAAATGTTACAGTTATAACCTGTCAAGGTGAACCAGTAAAGTTCTTTTAGGTGGTATAGTGTATAGTTGTCGTACCCCACATACTTTTATTGAGTAATCAATGACGACGATGAAGAAAATTTCATTTTTTTTTTTTCGAGACTCAGAATACCAGGTCACACTGTGGACATGGGTAAAAAACATGATATAGCAAAGAAATGCCGAAAGAGGAAACTGGCCACCAAACATAAATCCCATTAAAAAGTTATGACAGCATCTTAAAAGGGTATGTAACTCTTCAGGACTTGATTATTATAGTTTAAGAAGAATGAGAAAATATGCTTTATCATTTTATTGACAACCTGATTCGTAGTCGTACAGAAATGTTAAATATACCAAATTATAAGACTTATTTTCGATCGATGATAAAATTATAAATCATTGGTAAAGTTAGATTGATTGAGAATTACTTGATACACAGAATAGTGGTGTTCCTGGAAACGGTTTGAAATAAAACCATAAAATTACATGATGGAAGAAACACAAACTAATGAAGTGCAAGTCCACAAAAAAAACCGACAGCTCACACCAAAACATGGTATTAATTACTAAAAATTTCGGTAATTCTGTTGGGATTTGAAATTCCCAAAATGCAATCGATATTTAAAAATTATTTAATGTTCATATTGCCACCAATTTTAAATGTAGAATTTCCAATATGCTTCAGTGGTGATGCGTATTTTACCAAAATTTAATCGATGGTATAAATAACCTTGAAGAACCTACTATTCTTTAAATCTCATATTATGAAATGTGTAAAAAACGTTAATAAATGCAATAAATATGGTTTTTAATATTGAATTAAATGATTATTAAAAAATGTGAGGAAATAGTTACGGTTTTTTATAGTATCTTAAGCGTTCTACATTCTGCGAAAATTTAACTTTATTTTTTTAATATTTACTGAACGCGGCGAGATTTGTTATAGATGACAATTATGTCATATATACTTCATCTAATTTACTTGCCGTGGCACGTCATCCGCGTCATAGTCCGTGAGGTCACATGATACCAACACGAAATATTTAGGCGGTAGGTGTGTTCTTTTTTAGAATCACTTTGCCGAGTACACTGGCATTACAGTCACTAGACATATTTTATTATATACGCGTAGAAATAATATTTAAAGATTTCTATTAATGTTAACTTAAAGAAATACACAATGATATGTTTCATTTAATTTGTATAAATGCATTATAAAGCGTTTTTATGAAGAAAATTTGTTCGGAACACACTGTAACTGTAATTGAACGAAGGTGATATTTTGGCATAAATTGGTAATACGTATTTGACAGTTGCGGTGTTGACACTTTTTGTACTTTATTATTTTGAATTTTAAAGTGAATACCTCTTGGTTTTTATTTTAACCTATTTAATAAAATCTGTTCTTTTTAGAACAAAATTAGTGTGAAATTATTAATTACCAGATTTAGCCATACGGCTCACACTCCCTCTAAGTATTCATACGGTACGGGATTCTATACGGTATCAAAAGGATTGAGCTCTGGTGGGACTCTTTTCATCGGTATCAAAAGGATACATGTTATCGAGTTCTAGGTGACTTGGTGCGTCGGTGTATCTCCCAAAAATTTTCGCACACATCTGGACGTCGAAAGTAGCACAACTTTCTGCATGATCTTATATAGATTTTCATTTAGACCCAGCCTTTTTATGTTTTCTAGGAGGTTCTTCGGAATGACACCAGTGGTAAAAAGAATAATAGGTATCGTCTGGGTACTTTCCATTCTCCATTGTCTCCTTATTTGTATTTCCAGATCTCTGTACTTGGTGATCTTTTCGTTGTACTTATCACGCAGATTATTGTTGTTAGGTATCGCCAGATCGATTAGATTTGTTTATCTTGTTAGTTTATTAACTAGCACGAAATCTGGTCTATTATTTGCTTCAGATTGGTCTGTGAGCACAGTGCGATCCCAGTATAGCTTGTAGTTATCATTCTCAAGCATACTCTCAGGAATGTTTTAATAATATGGGAGACGGTTTGTTTGTTGAAGTCCCAGTTTAAAAGCTTTCTCTTGATGGAGGATTTTCCCTACTGAGTCATGCCGTTCCTTATATTCAGTTGCAGCAAATGCCTGGCAGCCTCCGGTAAGATGTTGTATAGTTTCTTGGGCTTGACATCCATATCGGCATTTGTCGTTTTGGACCTGAGGGTCTTTGAAGACATATTATAGGTAATTTTTGGTTGGTATAACCTGATCCTGAATGGCGAGTAATGAACCTTCTGTTTCAGGGAACATCTTTCCTGATGTCAGCATATTTTGACGCTATATTGTCGGCATAGTCTTCACTGAACTCATTCGGATGTCGTCCGTGCAGAGGTTTACCCATCCAGATGCGCATTTTTTCGTTCTTAGTAAGATGGTTTATGCGCATTTCTTGTTCCCTTACTTTGATCGGTGTTGTGTCATATACTGCACAAATCGCGCGATGAAGAGTAGATGTCATTTTCGCCCATAGCCTCGATGTTTTGGCCATTTTGCATATCTAATCCCCCGGGCTAAACCTTTCCCTTGACTATATTTAATACACGACATTTGTCTAACCCAAAGTGCATACTGATATCATTTGAAAAAGTTTCTACAGTTTTTAGCATTTGATCTAAGTGATTTCGAGTGGAAGCCATTAGTTTCAAATCATCCATATACAACAGATGATTAAGCTTCACCACTACAGTGTTGTTGTTTTTAATGCTAAAACCTGAGTCAGTGGAGTTCAATAGCTGGGATAGTGAGTTAATGACTAGACAGAACCACAATGGACTCAGCGAGTCTCCTTGGAATAGGCCGCGGTTAATTGCGATATTTTCCGTTTCAATATTGTTTTCACCAGGTATTTGGAGGTGAATTTTAGTCTTTCAATCGGTCATTATTTGTCTTAAGAAGGTCACTATATTATCATCTACTTTATATATTCTTAATATATCTACCAGCCATTCATGCGGCATTGAATCAAAGGCTTTCTTATAGTCAATGAAAGCAGTGAAGAGGTTCCTTTTTTTTGCATTTAAGGGTTTTAGGTTTAAGTTTTTCCTTTTAATTACTATTAGTATCATTGTGTGTAATATTAATTTGTTTTGTTGTATAATCCACTTTTGCAATAAATATGTGACCTATTTGATTTAAAATGGATTCAGGATTTTTTATACTTTGGCAACTATGTCAACTTCGATCTCTGTCAATGATAATGACGTGCAACGGTAACTATATTAGATGAAGTATACATAGACATTGTATACTTATATTTTACTTTCTTCGTATAATATCTAATTTGATTCACTTTTTGTAAAATTTAATATTATGGTCGCCCCTTATTGAATAATTATTTTGTGATTTGCACACTGGGTCACACTACGTATAATACGTTTCAAATAATTATTAAGAAAAAAGGTAATATTTTCAGGTAATAATGCCGATTATTTATTAATCACCCTGTATATTCTAATTATATACTTATCAAGTAAGATTTTTCAATTTCGTCAGCCTACGAAATAAAATATATGTATTCATTTCCAAAATAATAATTGGTTGGTGCATTCAGGTTATCCAATCAAGATATTTTTAACGTGGGTTCAAAAATATTTTTGTTTGGTTACCAGCGCGTCTGTCTACCGCTTGGCACATAGCAAGATGATAATATTTAAATTATTATAAATCATATTATTACGTTACCGTATTATCACGATAACATAGTGGACGGTTTTATTGGTTGAATGAAAAGCTTCAATGCTTATGCATTCTATAATAGTCGGTTGTTGGTGTTAGGAGTGTGATTGTGCTTGATGCGGTTAATTGGTAATGTATTTCGATTTTTACGATTACGAATATCCAGTTGACAAAAATGCTAATAGGTCGAGCCAGTGGCGTTTGACCTTTTAATATCTCCATACAAAACGGATAAGACGCAAACTTTGAATTAGTTTATTTAAAAAAATATATACTGTACAGAATAAAATGTTTTTTATTTATTCCTTTAATATAATGTATAGTATATATTTGATTTTATTATTTGGGTATTGAAGACAAAACTGGAGCTTAAATATATTACTGGTTAAGGCTGTTTTAGCAGTTCAAGCACACTGCGATTTGAAATGGACGTATCACTTACTTTTCTACACTGTTTACGCCAGACAATCTTTACTCATTGGCGCCGGCCGACGGGTAGTTTAATGGCAACAAAAGCATTATTCTCTATTAAAATTAGTTTTAACATAAACCAACTGACCGTGCGTTCATGAGATTTGACGTCACGAAGGCGATAACGGTGAAACTAAGCGACAATGATGAGTATAGTGCGCGCAAGCACTTCTGACCACGGCGCAATAGACGAAATTTGGTTTAGTCCCCACTTTCATGCGAAACGCATTGAACTATGCATTGTATAATTCCACTTACAATAGAACCTTTCTGCTGCCTTTAGGTGAATTTGACTCCGCCTTCGCGCAGCTCCATGGTCAGGAGTGCTTGAACTATCTTTAACACGTTTCACTATTAAATTTTAGTATTTTTTAGCAATTTTCTTCAAAGTTAGAACACACTTTTCTCGATTATTACTGGACACAGAAAGGTGAAAAAAAATCAACGATTATAGAAGAAAAACTCTTGCAAGTGATGGGCGTAAAAAGTTTGGTTATAGTAGAACGTTAAACAGTATAATATAATTTTTCAACACACGTTTCAAAAAAATAAAAAAAAAGTAAAACCATCATTTTAAAGGCAACATACTTTCGAATAACGTGTCCAAATTTCGAGACATTTGTCGGTAAATATCAGAGAAAATACTGTTCCTAGGTTTTGGTGCACCGATAAAACAGCCTTAAGATTCAAGCTTTCCTTTTTCAAGAATTTCTACAATGAAACAAAAGAGAAAAAATACAAGACGTACAAGGGTCTTTGTAAAAACTTACCAAAATTTATAAAATACCAATATATATATATATATATATATATATATATATATATATATATACAGTGCTAGTCAAAACACCCCCCTCGTATCTTTTGAACGGTTATTGTTATAATAGTGAGTGAAATTTTGAGGGAGGTAATAAAAAGACGTAGGCTTCTCAACTAGTGATAACAGGTGACGTAATAGTGACAAGTGACGTTACAGCGCCACTGTGACAGATAATTTTAAATAAGACCTTATGGCAAGTAATACCTTCATTCATAATAATTTTGTTTGAGTTTAAGCTAATTTCCTTGAATAAGTTAAATAAATACTAAAATTGTAGCTTCTCATTTAATTAATAAATATTTAACAACCAGTTCTTATGGTAAGTGATCAAACTGTGCTTTATCTACTTCCTGACAGTAGTGCATCATATTTCTAAACTCTTGCCTTACTCGTTCAAATATGTCGGGGGAAATTGCCCTACATTCTTCAACAATTCGTTGTTTCAAAATGTCAATAATGTCGGGGGTTGTAGCGTAAACTTTGGATTTCAAGTATCCTCACAGAAAAAAAAACTAATGGTGTGAGATCTGGTGACCGAACTGGCCATTCTATCGTACCTCGTCGTCCAATCCATCTACCACGATATTCCTCATCTAGGTAACGTCTTACTGCATCAAAATGGTGTGCAGGAGCACCATCTTGTTGTCAAAATATTCTAACTTGTACTCGACGGTTTAAAGATTATAAAGCTATTTGTAAAATTGCAATTCATTTAGTAGTTTTTTAGAAAAAAAAAACCCAAAAATCACTAATTAAGGCACTTTTTAAAAAAAAATGCAAATAACTCGAAACGGAAGCATTTTTCGAAAAATTATCAGGAGAGAACAAGTGTTTATTTTGATGAGATACACCTAAAAAATTTGATTCCGAAACAATTCGGTGAAATTGCTTTTTTGTATAAGTTATTTGTTAATAACAATTGCCGGCCCACTTGTAAAAATTTTAAAAAAATACATTCCATCTTGTAAAAATATATAGAATCGAATAAAAATGTTTTGGTGCATTAGAAATGCAAAAAGAATTTTAGTCGGTTGATGCTCTGCTTGTAGGGGTAAACCGCTCGCCTAGTGAAAGTCTCTGATTTTATTTAATGTTATCTTTTTAAAGTTGATCGTTAGGTGGTGTTTCATGTAGCGTCTCTTCCAGATGAAGACTTTAATGTTTGATCTATAGTAAACGACGTTTATAATAAATTTTCATTAACAAAAATTTCGAGAAATCATCATGTAAGTTTATTCAACGAAGTTATACCGGAAATATTTAACCACGATAATCATATTGAGGTTTGGACACCCATGCCACGATTCGCTTTTGCATAAATTAAAATCCTCATTCAGATCTATGTGTAGAATGCCAAAAAGATAAACATCTTAACATTTTTTTTTCAAATGTACAAAATATCATCAAGAAAGATCAAAAATTATTATTAAATTTGATTTGAGTGATAGATTAGTTATTTTACTTTTAATTTTATATTTGTCAGCCTTTATCTATTTAGTGGTGGTTGTAGGGCATAGTTGTTTCAAAGTTGTTCAAATTTGCTTATGCAGAAGACAAAGAAGATCTACAGATTGATGACAACGTAACAATCAAAGGAAAGGATAAATTCAAATACTTGGGGTCACGAAAAAGGCAACAACAGAAGAAGAAATTACGCAAAGATTAGGACAAACAAGAACAGCAATCCGACAACCTAACTCAGTATGATGGGATAGACACCTAAATATGAAGACAAAAACACATATTTATAAAACATTAGGGCGAAGTATTATGACATATGGGGCGGAAAATTGGATTATAAACAAGAAAAACAGCAGTAAGATAGTAGCAACAGAGATGGAATGGCTGCGAAAATGCTGCAGAGTAACAAAAATGGATAGGAGAAGTAATGGCTAAATAAAGCAAAGAACATACATAGAAACAGGCATACTAACATATATAGAACAAAAAAGACTAAAGTGGTATGGACATGTAAGAGGAACTAGCGACAGCAGATAGATAAAGAGAATAACCGAATGAAGCCCCATAGGAAGGAGGAAAAGAGGACGACCCCGAAGATCCTGGAGGAACGAAGTAGACGACGCCATGAATAAGAGAGGTCTAAACGATGGAGAATGGCACAATGGGACAACAAAGAAAGATAGAAACAGTTAATTGAGGGAAGCCAGTGAATACTGTAGAATCCTTGAATATAGATAAAATTTGCTTGTGCAATTCATAAAATTAAATTTGTGTATATGAAATCACGACATTCTTTTTAAACTTTTCTAAAATGTGGTATGAAAAATTTGAACTTATGTTCAGAAGATTGGTCCAAAGAAAATGCGATATCTTTTTTTGTTTTTGCATAATAATTATGCTGTACTGGTCTATCCAGAAAATTCCCAAAAATTTTCAAAACTTTGCTACATGGAAAACTTAATGCAGCATACATCCCTTATTTTATCACGTATGTAAGAGCAAACCAGCTTTTTTTAATAATTAACGCCAATTAATTAGGAGAGCATGGGGTATTTCCATTTCCATTAAACGTGGACTTTGAAAAAAACATCTATAAACAAACTTGAAGCATGTGAAATGTGGTCATTGAGAAGAATGATGCGCATACCTTGGGTGGATAGAGTTCGAAACGATGACGTCCTTAATAGAGCCGGCGTGGAAAGAGAACTATTTGAATTAATTAAAAAACGCAAGATTGGTTACCTTGGGCACATATTGAGAGGAGCAAAATATGAAATACCACAGTTAATCCTACAAGGGAAGATCGAAGGTAGGAGAGGAGCCGGCCGCAAACAATTATCCTGGTTAAGGAATATTAAAGAATGGACAGGAATACACAATACAGGTGAGCTGTGTCACACCGCCAAGAACAGAATTCTAGTAATGAGATAGTCGCCTACGCACTTTGGTGTATGGCATGTTAAGAAGAAGAAGGGGTATTTCCAATGGGCATTTTTGGGGTATTTTTTTATTCACTTAAACTTGTTACTATGGTCAAAATATTAACGATTTAATATAATTTTTTTGTATAAACATCGACATAAAAATACTTTTTCAAATTCTTAAAAATTGCTTCAATAAATTATTGAAGTAAAATAAATGAATAAATTAAAGTAAATTAAATTAAAATATTTGAATTACTCTAAATTTAAAAATCTAAATTTTTTACTCTAATACACGATTTAGCCTAAGCTTCAGATGGTGTAGTTAACTATCTTTGCACAATTTCTTTCAACATCCCCATATTAAGTTTGAGTTATTGTCATATGAACTCGGCGCCAGCGAGACTGCTTGACGATCAGGCCTTTTAAAAATTTCCTTTTCCCGGTAGTATATTTTCCGCTTGAAGAACACTTGGCCATTTTCCAAGCTTTCAATGACATTTGATTTATTTCCCTTTATTTTATTTATAGTGTTGTAAACCTAATCGTTAAAAAACCCCACAAAAACTTTCCTAAAAAGAATGGGATCTGTGAAAGATATACAAATACGAATTTTAAAAACAGGAAAGGAAAGATAACTAACCTACCAAGGATACTGTAAAACATTTTATATACAGTAGATGTAGATCCGCTCGATCTTTGCAATTGTCATCATTCATATTATAAGAAATAAACCAAAACTTGTGAGCCAAACTTACGTCGGTTATGTTATAATAATTAGAAAATGGCTAATACTACAGTGGACGTTCTTATACTTTTCTTTTATTTCATTTATTACACTCTGAAAGCTGGGTATACATTTATAAATGTGTCGGGCTCCATTATCTTCATCATTTTGTTTTTTTTTTTGAACCTATTCTCTATCCTTCCATTGTTGGATATAGGTCTCCCCCAGTTCTCTCCATCTTTCCCTATCTTGAGCTGTTCTCTGCCATGTGGAACCTCCTTGTTTCCTGATGTCATCTTTCCACCTCATCTGTGGTCTGCCTCTTGATCTTTTTGCATTGTATGGACGCCACTTTCCGATGGCATTGTTCCATCGTCCGTCTTGGAGACGTTCATTGTGTCCAGCCCATTTTCATTTTAGTTTTGCTGCTTGTTCTATTGCGTCTACTGTCTTTGTTCTGGTTCTGATCCACTTTTCTATCTCTAAGTGATACACCCAACATTTGTCTCTCCATCGCTCTTTGTGCCTTTCTTATCCTATCCAAATTGGCCTGTGTAAATGTCCATGTCTGTGCTCCGTAGGTGAGCACCGGTATTATGCAGGAGTTATATACCTTGCTTCGTAAGTATAGAGTGATTGTTTGATTTTTTAGAGAGTAAGAAAGTTTACCGAACGCTGCCCATCCCATTCTTACTCGTCTCGATATTTCGGTTGTTTGATTTTCTCTGTTAACTCTGATTGCTTGTCCTAGATAGATATACTCATTTACCTGTTCTGTTTTCTCTGTTTTTATTTTTATTGCCTCTTGGTCTTCCGTGTTTGTCATTACTTTTGTTTTCATCGATTTCATCATTTTGTTTATTCAGCGTTAAATATGGTTATTAAAAGTAAGGAATGACTTTGTTTTTACTACTGTTCTGGAGATTGATGTATTCAAGATCGAAGAGATTTGAGCTTCGTAACGGGTAAAATGGTTATTAAACTAAATTAAAAAAAAATGTTCATACAAAAATTAACACAACAAAACTCAAATAAAGAAACCTATCTTATAATACATTGAAAAATAGAAAACTTTTGAGCTAATAGCTGAATGAGCTGAATAAGAAGACAATTTATTTTAAATATTTATTTAAGCATCTTATACTAATCAAAAATTTAAAATTTCTTCTCTGTCAGAATCTGAGGAACTCATATTACGAGCATCTATTTTAATTGGTTGAATGTTTATATCAACCATTTTCTTTTTTTGGATATACCACATAATAGTATATTGATAATTTCATGAGTATCTCCTGCACATTTTTCCCAAATTTCTGTGTTACATTGGTTTAGTGCATTTTCTACATCTTTATAACAGCGCTATCAGCATGTCCATCTCTACCAATATACTTATTGTAATATGACTTTCAGTTTGCCCAAATTATCAGCTACTTTTTAAATAAAGAGTTGTTCAATAATATGTATTTTGATATACGAACACTTTTCTAATTCGAAATAATCCAACACAAGATGTTGTGCTTGAGAATTTAATGGTTTACCAGGTATACTCTAAAAATAAAAACCCTTAAAAATATTTCATATTTCTTCGTTGAAGTGGTTTTATCCATAAATAAAAAAAAATGTGTTTAAAAATATGTATATAAATACGAAAAATAATTTATAAGCACACTACAAACGTTGTCAAAGCAAAACTTACAATTGGCAGTAGGTGAATCAATCACCAATTATCGCCCCGTGGCTGTCTTTATTCAATGTATGATGTTGTGTACGGACAGGCGGCTTAAGTTCATTCGTATTTCGAGCTAATAGGTCTCATCAAAACAGTTATTCATAGGTGTTCTCAACGTGAAAAATCAATATTTTCTGTCTTTTAAGAAGCAGCACTAAAATGGCTTCAATACGAAATACGTATCAACAGATACATAGGCGCTTTTTGCGTGAAATCAAATATTTGCTGTCTTTTTCATTTTATTCGGATATACTCTGTGTGAGTACGAGAAACACAATTCGCTAAGGATTTCTGCTTAGTTGTAACGACATGTCGTGGAATGCAAATTTTAGATTCCCCATGTCCCTTTTAACATTTTTTATCAACGTCTGTTTGCCTTGCAATTTTTAGAAGGCTCAGATTATAAGCAGAAATCTGAATTGTGTTTCGGAACTATCTTACGGATTTTATTATTAGAGGTCGCTATTGCGTCCGTATTGAAGCCATTTTAGTGTTGCTTCTTAAAAGACAGAAAATATTGATTTTTCACGTTGAGAACACCTATGAATAACTGTTCTGATGAGACCTATTAGGTCGAAATACGTATCAACAGATACATAGGCGCTTTTTGCGTGAAATCAAATATTTGCTGTCTTTTTCATTTTATTCGGATATACTCTGTGTGAGTACGAGAAGCACAATTCGCTAAGGATTTCTGCTTAGTTGTAACGACATGTCGTGGAATGCAATTTTTAGATTCCCCATGTCCCTTTTAACATCTTTTATCAACGTTTGTTTGCCTTGCAATTTTAAGAAGGCTCAGATTATAAGCAGAAATCTGAATTGTGTTTCGAAACTATTTTACGGATTGCATGGTCTTTACTTTATAATATTCTCGATATGATACATTAAATGATTAAGTAATGAAACTGTACATTTTCGACACCGTGTAAAGAGATGTTTAATATTCAATAATTGAGTACATTCAACTGTTCGACGTAAGAGTAAATTTACTAAATTTGGTAAATTAGTAGATAATTACTTCCTTTGTTAACCCTGCATCACTCGCGCTATGAGTATTTCTCTCACACCTACCAGTAAAATGCAAATTTTATTAACGGTAAATCACGCATACTGCTACCCCCACTTCTAGCTGAGTTTCTAAGGGTCTTCGTTGTTACGCTTGAGCGCATGCAATATTTAGTGCATGTTGGTAATAGATATCGGGCACTTGTCGATCGTGTGCAGATCTCTGTGAGAATTTCTCTCATCGCGCAAGTTCTAACGTAGTATATTTTCTTAAGGTTGAATAAAGTTTTGGTAAGTAAATTTAAGATTTTTTTATACATAACTACTTTATTTGCTTTTTAAATAAGGTCAATGTGTTCTATTATTGTGGTATTGTTATTTTAGATAGTAAACAATGAGTAGAGGACTGACGCTTGCAGAATTAGGGCGAATTCGATATGAAGAGGCACAAAGAGAAGGTATGTCAGCTAACATACCATGGAGTGGGCAAGAGGAATGTCAAAATCAAGAAATTATGGAAGATGGCGGACGAGTGGATGTTGAAAGTGACGCTTCCAGTGAACATAGTATGCATAATACCGATTCCGAACAATCTGATGTAGAAGTTGAAAATTTTGTTTATGAAGTTGACGATAATCCCGCATATACATCAAAACATCATTTCACTGGTAAAGACAAAAAAACTCACTGGATGGCTTATCCTCCACGACCTAACGTAAGAGTGCCTACAAAAAATATTGTTAGTCATCTTCCCGGAGTAAAAAATATTGCAAAAGATGCAAATACTGTCGAAGCATGCTGGGAATTATATATTACAAAAGAAATGGTTGAAGAAATCGTACAATGCACAAATATCTATCTAGCAAAAATACGAGGTAACTATACGAGAGAAAGAGATTGCCGTGACACAGACGCTACAGAAATATATGCTTTTATCGGCCTCCTATACATGGCTGGGGTACGAAAGGCTCAATATCTAAATACTAAAGAACTTTGGGCTGATTCAATATTTGCTCCTGCTTGCTTTAGACTAACGATGTCACGAGAACGATTTCATATTTTAGGAAGAGCACTAAGATTTGACAATATCAATGACCGAAACGAAAGAAAAAAATACGATAATTTGGCTCCCATTCGAAACATATTTGAACAGTTTGTGTCCAAGTGTCAAGAAAACTACCAAGTTGGAGAGTATTGTACAGTGGATGAAATGTTGGAAAGCTTTAGAGGGCGATGTAAATTTCGGCAATATATAGCCAACAAGCCGGCCAAATACGGCATTAAAATATATGCCTTAGTTGACTCAAGGATGTTTTATACCTGCAATATGGAGATATATGCAGGAAAACAGCCAGTTGGCCCTTTTTATCTAGACAACTCTGCATCTGCTGTTGTTATGCGTATAGCAAATCCCATATTAAACACAGGTAGAAATATAACTATGGACAATTATTTCACGTCAGTGCCGTTAGCCAAACAATTACTTGATAGGAAAACTACACTTGTTGGTACCCTAAGGAAAAACAAGAGGGAAATTCCGCCAATATTTATAAATGTGAAAAGACCTGTACCTAGTAGCATGTTTGGTTTCCGAAAGAATACTGTATTATTATCGTATAAACCCAAACCTCAGAAAAACGTATTGATGTTATCTACATTTCATTCTGGGGACTACATCGATCCTGAATCTGGCGAACTGGAAAAACCTGAGATCATTACATTTTATAACCTAACAAAAGGAGGTGTCGATGTGGTTGATGAATTAAAATCAACTTATTCTGTTTCCAGATATTGTTGCCGATGGCCACTTAGAATTTTTTTTACAATTTTGGACGTTGCTGCTATTAATTCCAATATTGTATATAAAAGTAATACCGAAGTTATTGAAGAACGTAGAATTTATCTCAATCATCTGGCCGAAGCTTTGATTAAACCTCTGTTGATTCGTCGTTCATCGATCAGGTCTTTGCCAATTAATATTCGAAGCATGCTAAGGGAATATTTAAATATGCCTCAGATTGAACAGAACAGAGAATCTGTTCCAGATTTCTGTGGATTTTGTCCAAGAAGAAAGAACAGGAAGTCAAAAAAACGATGTGTTAGCTGCAATGTTGCCATTTGCACGGAGCATACCACCTTCACATGTCCAACGTGTTCTGGCGTAAACGATAATAGTGGTACTTCAGATGATTAAATTTTTGATTAATATTATGTTTATTTTATCTGATTTAAGGATAACATTAATTTAAAGATAGATGTAAAATAAAATATACAGGGTATTTTTTTTTAGTTCTTAGCATTGTATAAGTTTTCTTTTTAGTATTTTTAATGTACTTATAACTCTATTTTTGGCATTTATTTTAAATAAACCCTTTTATTATTACCAATAGTTTTGTTTCATTTGCATAAAAAAAAATAAAAACAGTTACACCGAACAAAATCTTGAAGGGTTCGTCGTGTGAGAGAAATTCTCACGCGCGAGTTCTCGCGTAATTTTTTAAGGCGCGAGTGATGCAGGGTTAAACATCATATTTAAAGAACACAAAAGTGAATACGACATAGAGTCATAAGAAAAAATGTAACTTTTAGACATCAACATTTATTCGACCATTCTTTCTTAAGTGGTGAACATTTTAAATGCTTCATCGTTTCGCTGTATACTTCCATCCCGTTGGTAGTGATTCATCCTGTATATTTGGAATAAAAAGTAAAATTTATTTAGGTTACTCATCTACAGAGAATTTCACGCTAGATAAAATATATTTTATCGACAGATGCCAGGTCTCCAGTTCTACCGATGTTATCATAAAGGCACTTTTGTTTACCACAAAATGATGTGCACAGTATCAAACTGTATAAAAACTTGAACCGTGCACGTTGCTCTGTCTTTGTGGTATGTATACAAAATACATATTTCTGAATTGTTTGAACGAACCGATAATACTGTTATATTTCGTATTTTTTAACATTGTTTAAGATTTCTTTTTCAATAAATAGTTGCTGTAACAGCTGTATAATTAAGAGAATTTATTCGTGGCATACTGCAATGTTATGTGTGGTCGATCCTATTGTATGGTTGTGAGACATGGACGTTAAAAACCACAATGCTAAACAAGTTGGAAGCATGTAAAATGTGGTGCTATAGACGAATCCTAAAGATATCGTGGGTTTCGCACACTTCCAATGAAGATGTTCTTCAAATGATCAATTCAGAACGTCTGCTCATAAACACCATAAAGAGGAGAAAAACAGAATATTTCGGCCATATAATTAGAGGACCTAAATACCATTTACTTCGCCTTATAATACAAGGAAAAGTGGAAGGAAAGAGATGGATTGGTCGAAAGAAACTTTCATGGCTGCGTAATATTAGACAATGGTGTGGTTTCACAGTAGAAGAATTATTTCGCGCAGCAACCGACAGAGAATGGTTTCAGGAAATTGTAAACATGATGACGGCCAACGTCTGAATACGGACACGGCACCCAAAGAAGAAGAAGATTCGTGGCTTGTCAATTTTTTTTTCACTTCATGGCTTCGAAGAATTTCAAGGTTTCAAAACACCTTCATTGTTACTGGATTCAGCGTGAAGAGACACTATGTCGGAAACTGAAGTTGTACTAACTGAGAATAAATCTTTCATTTCATTTGATACACTTTTTCTTAGAAGGAGACTTTTTCTTGATTTCGTCATGTTATTAGTGCATGGGTACTGTCACTGGTCTTCGATTGTGACGGAGTTTCTTCATCATTTTTAATATCTCTGCTGGAAAGTTCAGCTAAAGCAAATGCTTGTTTCGGAATTACATTGGGATGAAAGGGATAGATGCCTGTGGAACAAAATCCAGCTGAAAGATTATTAGATGTAGCAGCTGTTGGCGAGACTTTGGAAAATATATTTTAGAAAATTCTTTTATTAATACTACGCCCGTCGGTAGTTTTTGTCGTGATCCAGTACAACTCGTGATCCTTTTGAAGGATATTGGAACCTCTTGGTCCCAATATCCTTCAAAAGGTGCAAATAGAGATTTGTCCATAGGCTGTAGCTCGTGAGTAGTGTTGCTAGGCATACAAAAAAGTGTCAACATCAATAATACCTGCGTCTATGAGTGAGATTCAACCCCATCGAAAATCAGTAAAACGGATTCAAACAGCAAGGTATAAACCTTGCGGTTTGAACTTTACAAAGTGGTGTGTTCATTTTTTAAAAGTTGTCATTGATCCTTCCACTGTCATTTCCATGGTCGAACCAGCTGGAAGATTATCTTTCCACTAAGTTTACAAAAACGTCCAATTTAGACAGAACCTCTTTTAACTTGTTAAAATAGTAGTTTATTATAAACTTATTAAGTTTGGCTGCTCTTCCAGGGTTCATGCTTTATGTTTTTCTTGTTCGTGCTTTTTGTTCTGAAACAGGTTTCACCATTTGCGACTATCCATTACTTTGAAATCAGTAAATTGGGTTATGATGCAATTTTACATACAGAAGAAATACACTGACTGTCGAATTAATTTGCCCGTCAAAGACACATCAACATCTACTAGCTTAAAAATTGTCTTACAAAAATCATTTTTTTGAAAAGATGATAAATATGATCCTTTTTCCAAGTCTTTTGTAGTGTTTTTACTACTTACGTGGTCACGAAGCATGCTACAGAGAATTTTGTATCTCACTACAGCAGTCCTTACTGGCATACCACCATTTACAGCTGCCGGTGCTCCTTTTAACTGTTGTTCTCGTCAAAGAGCGCGCTTTTCTTAGCCTGTGGAGAATAGTTATGTTATTTGTGTGGTGTATATATGGGATTCTTAACATACTTTGGTTAGCACCACCTTACAAATGCCTCGAACCGTTTTATGGGAACTTAAAACTAACTTTAAAAAAAAAGTAAGATCATCGTAATATCTAAACCTGGAAAAGATCGTGCACTACCTGAGAGCTTTAGAGCAATCGCTCTTTTAAGCGTTTACTAGAAGATATTTGACAGGATTATCCAAACGAGATTATTTTACCTTGCAAAGCCAAATATTCCTCAAGAACAAGCTGGATTCATGTCGGGAAGAATCTGTGGCGATCAAGTCTTCTCCCTAACAACATTTATTGAGAACGGATTTCAGAAGAAACTTAAAACAGTAGCAGCTTTCATAGACCTGGTAGTACCATGCCGTTTGTTCAACAGTCTGATAAACCAAATGCTAAGTGACAGACTTTTCCAAGTACACCTAAATGGGAAAAACAGTAAGTTCAGAAGCCTGCAAACCGGCTTACCACAAGGGTCAGTTATATCTCCTCTTGTTTTTAATATTTATACGTCAAATGTACCAACTACCACCTTGACAAAACCATGGCCGAAACCATCATAGAAGCAAATCTAAACACTGTTAACAGATACTTTATGAAATGGGGTCTACAATCAAACCCATCGAAGACTGAAGTAATAGCTTTCCATCTTAACAATCACAAGGCAAATTACATACTGAACATAGAATACGATGGAACCATTTTAAAGCACAGTTCGAATACAAAATACCTAGGCGTAACTCTAGATCGTACCCTTACATTTAAACAGCATTTGGAAAACATTTCAGCAAAAATAAAGACCCGCAATAACATTATTCAGAAATTAGCAAATACATTATGGGGGTCTAGTATATCCTACTGCAAAATATTGCGCTCCTGTCTGGCTAAACAGTCATAAGTCATAGATACCCAGTTATACCAATCAATGAGCCACATACCTGGAACTATAAAGCCCACACTAACCCAATGGCTTCCAGTTTTAAGCAACATCGCTCCATCAGTAACAAGACGACTAGCCGCACTCAACACCCTGGTTTAAAAATGCTAACAAAACCCAGCACTACCAAGAAATACAGACATTGCTGAGCTAGACCAAAGAGACTTAAGACTGAAATCCAGACATCCACCTACTCGAACTACTACAAGATTGGCTGATTTCACTACTGAGGAGCACTGGATGGACGAATGGAATCCAGATATCAGATATGCTAATCTCATAGAAAACCCTACAATTAAACCAGACGGCTTTTCTCTTCCTCGTCGTGAATGGCACAACCTTAATAGAATACGAGTTGGTCATGGAGTTTGTAACAAATCTCTGAACCAGTGAGGTATAAATGCTAGTCTGGGATGTGACAAATGCAGCGCTGTGGAACAAACAATTAACCACATCGTCTTCGAGTAGCCAGCCACCAAGTTCGTTGGCAGTCTTCAAGAAATCCACCAACTCACTCCAAAGGCAAGATATTGACTTCGGGGCTGTAACCTTCGACTTTAATAATTTTAATTTTATATGTTCTATGTTTGTGTTTTCTTATTTATTATTGTTATATCATTATTTTTTTCATACGAATATATCCTAATATTTAATAATAAAGCGAGTGTCGCGAATAATAATTCTATTTTTATTGTTACAGAGCATCTTTAAAACACTTGTCTACATCAACACCAATAATGACGGCACAAGCTCAAGTAACAGAACCTCCTAGTCCTAAAACAACCAAAGATCCAAAAATCCGTACGACGTCCAAAGCGAGGCAGAAAAAATTCATGAGGCACTTTCCCAATGTGGAAGAAGACGAAAAAGTATTGAACTATTACTCATGTGCACTAATAGGAGACATTCTATTACAGGGTCATCTTTATATCACAAAAAACTATTTCGCGTTTTACTCAAATGTGTTTGGATATGTTACAAAAGTAAGTTAACATTTTTGCTTTAATGTGTATTTTTAAATCTCCCCTCGTAATATTTTACCTTGAAAATGATTGAAAGTTACAGCCTTTGACGGTTGTATGTTCAGTCATTTATTAAATAAATTGCAGAGTTATTAGTCCAGTAAATCTGGAGACAAAAAAAACCGAAAGAGAAAAGAATGTTTAGCAGGATAATGAAAATTATTAGTAGGTAGTTTGATGAACATAGTTTAGTAAAATTAAATAGAAAGAAAGAAAAGATAAAAAATAACAAAAACGAATCAAAATAATGTTTGTTTTTTTAATAAAATAATGAATTCTGATAGTAGTACCAACTACATTATTTCGTAACATGTTCTGTTACCTATTTTATTATATATTGCACATATGTTTGTTCTGCGAATGATTAGGTCAATAATAATTATCATTTTTTATTTTAGTTATTGATTCCAATATTAACAGTGGAAGATATAACAAAAGAAAAAACTGCAAGGATAATACCTAATGCCGTAGGTATAGCTACAAGTGAAGATAAGCATATATTTGGAAGTTTGATATCGAGGGACAGTACGTTGGTGTATATGAAAACAGTATGGCAAAAAGCAAAAAGTGCATCCCCAGTTATAATTGAACCAGAAATAGAGGTTAGTCAATAATTTTACATTATTTTGATAAAACAAGAACCTATTTTGTTTACCTAAACATAAATATTGGCTTTGGTTATAATTTTAACAATCTGGACAAAAGACTGGAGAAAAACTAGACTTTCACCAAATCGTAGATCAGGCAGGCTTCCTTATATAATACGGAGACAATAATTATATTCTTACATTAAACTTACTCATCGAGAAAACAAAACATACAATAAGACATTGATTGTTGTGTTTATTGAAATTTTGAAAGTCCTCAGCCCATTGAAATGCTTTCGATTTTAGAAGCTCTTAGTCAATACCGGATAGATTACAGATAAAGCCATTTGAGAAATAATATTTATCAAATGGGTATATAACAACAACCAGCGTGAAGATTCGTAATACTTCTGGTGATACGGCAGTGTGGTATATTATTCCCAAATTTTTTTAACGTGTTTAGAGGTTCTGGAATTCTTTAGGGGTTTAGAGGAACTGCTTGTCCTTCCTTTTGCTCTCCATTGGCACTAATTGACCAGCAAATATAAGTTTACCGAATTCTGAAATCGCTACCTCTTTGAAAAGTTAGTAAATTTCATGGTTGCTCCTCCATCCATCTCCACAGTCCGTTTTCATTAATAGTTTCAAATATCTTCCTTAAGACTTTTCTTTTAAAACTTTCAGCTTTCTTTTTGTGTTTTCTTTCATCACCCATGTTTCGCATCCATAATATACTATTGATCTGATAATAGTTTTGTAGACCCTGATTTTCGATCTCCAGTGTGTGTTTTTGAAGCGGAACACATGGGTGAGTGAAAAGTAAGCCTTGTTTTTCTTTACTATTCTTCTTTGAAAGTGAAAGCAGTCTGCAAAAAAAGTTAACAGTGGAGCAGTTGAATGAAGGACTCTGTCCAGCAGTGGACTCAATACGAAGCTGGGAGATGATGATTAGTTATTTTGACTTATGGGACAGATACTTAAAAATAATAACCAAATTATTTTTTCCCCTTTTTTTCTTCTTTCGTACTTTTTTGCCTTTAGATTCAATCTGTATTGAGTATTTATTTTTCTAAAACCATGTGCAACTTACTGAATATACGAAAGCTCGACAAGTATTCTTGTTTTTTTTTTTTCGTGACTTGTTTGTATGAGCTAGCTTTAAAGCTATTTCTTAAAACTGGATAGAATATCATTTGTGATACATACTTGAAGTTTCTTTATTTTTCGTATTTCAATAGAGATTTTTTTTTATTTTTGTTGCCTTTGTTCTTAATCTTAAGACTTTATAATTAGCCATCGATAAAGGAGTAATTGGAGGCTCAAATAAAATGGAATTTAAAAACCTGGATTTGATACTGCTGCCACTTCTACAAAATGGCTTTTTTTGTTTAAACAATGCTGTATAACCCCCTTGGGTGTTTCCAACTCTTCATCCAGCTCTGCAGACAATCTTCCCTTAGCAGTAGCCACAGCGCGCTTTGCTTTCCTCTTTCTTTTCTACCTTGTATGTATTCTTATCTTTCTCTCTTTTAGACCTCTCATACTTCTTTCTAGTCTCTTCTCCCTAAACTTCTGTTACACCTCATGGTTCCATTAAGTTTTTTTTTATCTCTAAGAGGCCCTTTACCAAATGTAACACTTCTTCTACCATTCTTACCACTACCTTCCTATTGGCTTCCCACCTTTTTATTTTCAAATCTTTTTCCTCTTCCAGTACTCTACTCTTGAAGACCTTATCCTTTAACTTCGTCTGCTTTACTTCCTGATATCATACTTGCTTTCCTCTTCGCTTTAACTTTATATTGGTATCCACCATTACCGATCGGTGTTTACTAGCTACACACTCACCCTTTATCACTTTACAATTGGAACCTCTTTTAGCTGGCTTCTTCTATACAGCACAAAATTTATCTGACTTTCCCTTCCCCGACTAGTATAGGTAACATATTTTCGCATAGGTAACGTACTAATCACAGTTAAATTCCATGCCACTGCAAAATCAATCACACTATTTAGTTGATCATTTCTTATTTTCATCCTCTAACCTCCATGAACTCTTTCTATTCCCGCTTTTTTTCTTCCAATCTTCCATTTAAATTAACTCCAATAAAACTCTTTTCATCTACAGGAATAACAAGCATTTCTCAATCAAAAACACTCCAAAGTTCTTCCTGTTCTTGCTCTTCATATATGATGTTCATGGCGGTATCGCCTGTATTCAGTTGGACATTCATTATTCTATCACTTATTCTGGTTCCACTTGCTAGATATTCGTTCTACTTGTTGTTCAAAATAACACCCACTCCATTTCTGTGACTGTTTGCGCTACTGTATATTAACTGCATCCATCTCCAATAACTCTGGATTTAGTACCTTTCCAACGAGTTTTTTTTACAAAGTACACCAATCCTTGAGTTGTAATCCTCAGGACTAGCTTCTTTTGCCCCTTCCGTCCTCTAAGGGGTAACTTTTCGCTGGGGTCAGGCGAGAACTGTCTGTCGCGTACGGGAAACTTCCTAACCCTTAAACTGTTTTCCGTATTCCTTCTTTCCATGGTTTTAGCAAGGTTTTTTATTGCCGAATGCCCTTCCTGACGCAAACCCTTGTCCTTTATGCAGGCTTGAGATCTACAGTGATAGTTACGGAGTTACTCAATCCACCTAAATCAGTACCAGAGGTGGAGATACAAGAAATTATTGCATTGCACCTATTAATTTTAAGTATATGAAGTGGTGATAATCGGAAATCCTTGTTTTTTGTTAAAGAAGTAATATTTTACTTCAAATGATCAAAATTGACTCATTTTAATCTAAAAACTTTTGTAACAGTTAATATTGACGCCTTTTTCTAATTAGTTTTAATTTTTAATCGTTATGTAAAAGTTATATAAAACTTTATCCTTTTATTATATTATTTTTACTTATTTTATCAGTGGGCGTTGAATCGAATAATATTTTATTAGACATTTTATAGTAATCATAAAAAATTAATTCATATAACTTTTTAAAGTACACCCGTTTCCCATTATCTGCTGATTTGATATATTTTACAAAAGATTTTATCTACTTTCTCCTTGAATTAGACTATATAAAAGTTTTTACAGCTCTAACTTATACCCTTCTTTCTTTTTACGACACATTTTTTTAGATGTTTTCGGGTAGTATCCAGCCTTTTTGATTAAGATTTAGTCATATCTTTCTGTAAGTAACAGTTTGAATATAGAGGATCATATTAGACGCCCAAAAATATAAAATATGCAACAGGGGAATCAGGCGAATTAAAATATCGTAATTTTTGCGTTAAAACTCAATGGTTGAACTTAATAATAGTACCTACCGTTAATCAGGTTTATTCATTTTATTATATTTATTATATACAGTAAGAATAGTAATATGAAATAACGGTTAATTCAAAGAATATAGACGCATATATTGTAACGGGTAGCTCTTTCGGGACGACAGACTCAGTAAAACACAGGTTGAAATAAAAATAAATCTAATAATTTAACGTATGTACAATAAAAATAAAATTAATTCTCCGCCGTATATACAATAAAAATAAAACGAATCCTTCGTCCCCGTCTGGATCCCGCGATGAAGGAATTCTCCGGCGAACCTCTATAAAAGAAAGAAAAAGTTATTATTAATAACAAAACAAATAAAATAAGTGAAGTCAATCGCACGCAGACATACTCGCTTCCGCTTCAATTCAGCGGGAGTTCCGAACGCACTCGCAAACTAAATATTCGGCTGTGCAGGCCCCACGGCAAAGTTCAATACACAATACCGATGGGTTCTGCTTGGTTAAGGACAGAGTATGATCCTCAATACGGAAATATCTCTGTCGGGGTTGGCTCGCAGGTTCAGTACACCGGCGAATCGAGGAGCCTAGAGCGCTAGCTACAAGACTGTAATGGGATAAAGGGATTTTTCTATCAAAATGAGGGATATTATCATATTAAGCAAAATAACTTATTTCGGTACTTTAATTAATATCTACAACATGTGACATCTATCGGCAAAACCTGTAAGTAACTTAAATTTCAATGGAGATTTCTATCTAGGTTACAGTTTTTTAAGTTGAGTTCTTAGCATAAAGTGACCACACATTGACAAATAACTGTTATCTGTCACAGGTCAATGAATAATTGACAGCTGTCTTACGATGTCTAAGCGGTGTTTGAGGTATCAACCACATTCTAAACTTCTAGTGTTAATATTGACAAGAAAAACATGTATTTTTGATAACAGTAATTGTGATTTACTCCCAAAAATATAAAATTTCAGCATAACCACTTTCAGTTTACCAACATTTTTTCATGTTATACGTTATTATACATACTTTTTATTATATACATTTTTTATATTCGTATTTTCAATTAAATCTTTTAAAAATTACGAAAGATGTATTATTTATACTTTGGTTTAATTTGATATAAATATATTGTGTATATTCGTTTATCGCTTACATATCTCTGGTTTATCGCGACTTCGCTGCGCCATCTCGCGATAAACGAAGATACCTATTGGGGAGGGATATTCCGATAAAAAGTGGGATAAATTTCGGATAACAGAGGGAGTTTCTCTGTACCATGTAGAACATCACTGTCGCTACTCACACACCTTAAATAGCCGCTCTGGATCCCACTTCGCCGTGTCGTTGAAGAAGTGGATGCGCAAACATTGACAGTCCCACGGTTCAAACTGTTAAACGATCAGAACATCGTTACAATATGCGTCTATATTCTTTGATTAAAGTGTAGAGAACGGTCTGATGAAGTTAGCTACAAAAGAATCTTCAGTTAAACACAAATTTGCCTTTGCGGTGTTGTCATGTCTTTATTATGTATATGTTTTATGCCCCAATTATGCTCGAGGCCACACAAACACATTTCAAAAATATGCCATTCATAACTTTTATCTATTTCAACCCTGTTTAACTTTCCGTAATCATAAGAAAGTATTTAACCTTGAACACCCACTCCCGATGAGGGGGCAGTTAGCTTCAGTCAGCTGCACCTGTCGTGTTGAATTAACAGTGGCGAATAAATTAAATGTTAAATTCAGAATGAGTAGTGCCAAAAAAATGCAAAATTTTCGAAGAGCGTACGCTCAAGGAAAATGGGAAAATCAATATTTCTTCATCGAATTAAAAGGCAAACCTCAGTGCATTATTTGTTGTCAAGTACTCGCGGTATCAAAAAATACAATATTAGTAGGCATCATGAAACCTAGCACAAAACAAAATACGACAAATATCAAGGTGATGTTCGCAATACTCTTGTAAAAGAACTTAAAGCTAAATTGAATAAACAAAAATCTTTATTTACAAAACCTACAGCTGTTCAATCATCAAGCTAGCAGCATCATATGAAGTACTGTATATTATATTGTTTGTGTAGAGCTTGTCAAAAGTAAAAAAGCATTTAGAGATGGAGAAATAATCTAGCAGCGGTGTTCCGTTAAAATGGCGCGATCCTTTGGAGATGAAAAGATGGCCAAAAATTTTAAATGTGTTTCAATTTCCCATCAAACTTTATCTAGAAGAGTTGATGAGCTGAATACTCATGTATAAACACATCTGTTTCTGAATCACTTCTGAAACACTGAATCTGTTGGTATTACTGACAAAAATCAGCTATTTTTTGTGTAACTTAGGAGCTTTTAAAGCTGCACCACATGGAAGACGGGGTGTTAACTGTTATGTTTCATTACATTATCCATTAGGAGGCTCTCTGCGGAAAGATCTTAAAATCAACGGTACTATGAAAACTGTACAGCTTAAGAGGAGGAAACAAACCTCAGCGACACCGAAAATTCATCTCTTTCTTGGAGGAATTTTTCTTCTTCAAGTGCCATCTTCGTTCCGAAGGTTGGCGATCATCAGGGCTATACGTATTTTCGAAACTGCTGACCGAAACAACCATACCATTCCCGTAGATTCTTTAGCCAGGAGTTTCGTCTTTTTCCTATGGACTTTTTTCCTGCTATTTTCCCTTGCATAATTATTCGAAGCAGTTCATATCTTTCACCTCTTTTAATGTGTCCGAAGTATTGCATTTTTCGTTTTTTGATCGTAAATATGACTTCCTTTTCTTTATTCATTCTTCTCAAGACCTCGACATTTGTGACTCTCTCGGTCCATGATATTCTCAGGATTCTGCGATACATCCACAGTTCAAATGCCTCTAATTTTTTGGTATCAATATTTTTCAACGTCCATGACTCCATTCCGTAGAACAGCACAGAAAGTTACTTAACATCTCATCAGGCGAAGTTTCATTTCAAGGCTCAAATCTCTTCCGCAGAACACTCTCTTCATTTTAGTGAATATGGATCTGGCTTTTTCTATTCTTATTTTGATTTCTGCTGAGCTATCGTTGTCTTCATTTATAAAAGTGCCTAAATATTTGTATTTGCTAACTCGATCGATAATTTCATTGTGTAAATATAAATTTTGGACATTTTGTGTTGATTTCGATATTACCATAAATTTAGTTTTCTTTATGTTCAAAGATAGTCCATATTCTTCTTGGAGGAATTAAATACGGAATATACGGACGTCTCTTTATACATTCATATAAAGTGTATATAACCTTCACATAATTTTATAGCGATATATTTATAAAATTATCTATGGATTTTTACATTTTGCACACAAATGAGTAATTTAAATATTTTATAGGAACTTCATTAACAGCATATAAAATATTTTTATTCGGAAATAAAATTTATTTGAAAGATCCCTAAGTTCCGTCACTGATATAGCACAATATAATACAATACAATTACTGGATTATCGGATGCAGTAGTTATATAATCCAGCGCATATTAATTCCGTCTAAAAAGGTCATTTCAATTTGATTACACGCCTCTTGTGTTTGGACAGGTTGTATTTTGTACGTCAATATAACATATAACTAGGTCAAGTGGGAATGCAAAAGCATTGACAAATAGTATTTTTTAGAAGTTTCTGACCATGAAAATACAAAGAAAGTAGGGTATACCAACAACCAACAAAATATTCGAATATTTTATTTAAACATCTTTTACGACAAATCTAGAAAGCTTGAATAAAATATTTTTTAATACAAAGTATAACACCCAGTATAGTATTGATTTAGTCGACATCTCCCAAATTAACTTGACTGTTTACAAGATGCAACTAAGAGTAAATTCTCATCTTCTTAAATCATCCCTTTGTTGTCTTTGTATAATTTAAATTCCTTTTGAGTTATCTATTTCTATTCGATAAGAGCTGATATATTCTAAGAATATTTAGCTCTGTAAGTACTACATGTCAATCGCTTAGCACCTACAGATTTCATAGGGCGTTAACATAGTAATTCCTGGATTCATAGAAATTTTTTTGTCAATTTTCGGAAACCCAGTAAAGGATTTATTGGAGATAAGTAGAAGGGGATCGTCAGAATCAATTACATAGTATGGTTTCGTTCCCATTTTTCCTTGCAAAATTTAGTAGGATAAAGATCTTTGCACTGATTATCAACATACTAGCTCATTTTGCGCTACCGAAAGTACACGCAACACCCACTACTTCCACGTCCCTAGTGATGGACGATTTTGAGATAAGCAATTTTTGAAAGCATAGATCAGAACTAAGCACAGAAGCTGATATACACGGCGAACTGCGACCTCCATAATAATAATACACTGGTCCCAATTTTTGTCCCATACAAGTTTTGATTTTAATCGTCCGATATGGGTGACATTAAAACAGATATCTTAGTAAATGGAGTTTAAATCACAGCTTGTGGCAGCGGTCCTTAAAGGCAAATTATGCACATAATGTATCTAAATGTATGTGAATTATAGGTGAAGGTTGGCGTGGAAGTTAGCGTGAGGATTGGTGTGGGATTGGCGCCCAAACATTTCTGACGGCAGGATTTTGATTGGAGGGTGGACGATATTGTCTTTTTGAGAGGTCTTTATTTCAAAAGTTAACCGGATGCCGCCATCTGTTTTATTATGATAATTTTGTTTATAGAAGCGGATGAGGGCTGTGGTTCTGGAGTTTTCAAAATCAATTATGTGACCTTTATGAAGATGGTGTTGACTTCGAGCTGAAATTTAATTGGAATTGGATTTTACGATTTGTTTGGCCTATATAAGATAGGGGACAGTCTGCACAAGGGATTTCATAAACTTCGTGTTGTTCATTTGGAATGTTGTCTTTGATTGATCAGAGAAAAGCTGAAAGTTTTTGTTGGAGGTGAATATTGTCTTTATTCCTCTTTATTTATGAATTCTGTCGATTTTGTCAGTGAAAGCTTTGTTGTAAGGAAGAAGAGTTTTCGTATGATGAGAGTCCTAGTCTATAGGTTGAGATTTAGTGGGAGATTAATGCCTGTGAATGCTCCTATTGATGTAATTTTTGCGTTAACCGTTTTGGATGAGAGATTGGTTTAAACAAGAAAGCTTAGCGGGTCTACTTGCATCATCATAAAGGCATATTGATCTGGAGACAAAGGTATTAATGACTGAATTGATTTGTCAAGGTGGATGATGAGAGTTGGCATGCAAGTAACTATTAACATATGTGGGTATCAGGTATCGCATCGTTACTACACTAAATAGACATCTGACTTCAATTGAGCTGGTAAATCGCCTGAAACAGGTCCGAAATGTGGATATTAGGAGTTGTTCAACGACTTCATGAAGCGAATTTATTATCCATAAGATCAGTCCTATGTCGACAACTATCCACGGAACACCACAGAGCTCGACTTGCTTTTGCAACGCAACACAAAAATTTCAATTAAGCAGATTGGAGTAATGTTTTGTTCCCGGGTGAGTCCAGATTTTACTCGATTTGACCAGACGGTCGCAAAAGAATCTGACAAGAGAAGATAAGGAGAACGGTTTAACCAATGTAATATTGTCAACAGAATAATCTATCGAGGAGGCTCAGTTATGGTTTGGACTGGTATAAGTTCAGATACCCGTACCGACTTAGTTCTGGTAGATGGAGATTTTATAACAGGAGCAAGGTATATAACAACCTTATGGCGTTCCCACTGCTAGACGCGTCAATGAACACTTAGAAGACGTCGGAATGGTATATATGAATTAGCGTGACTAATAACTAACTTGATCCAGTGACGGAGTTTTATAGCGTGTTGAACTGAACGTTATCCTGTTTCTATTCAAAACATTTTTAGAGTAAATAACTTTAAAAATCTGTTCGAAGAATTCCGAGTCGAAGCAGAAAATTTCACCATAGTTAACGTTGTATAGCAAAGTAGATGTCTATACGAGTGGAATCTGGTCGCATTTCTACCAACCTTTGAGTGTAAGTCAAACTTTTACATCGGCCCCCTTTTGTTTTGGACCAAATCAAAGATATATAATTGTTATTGCAACTAGATATTTAGAAATTATTTGACACAATAATGTTAATGTAATAAGTAAAACGTTAGAATTATTTTGTAGTGGATATGATAAAATTGACATAAACCTAAATGACTCATTAGGTCACTGAGTAATAACAATTGCAAATGGTTTGCACACTATCTGATATTAGTCAGTTTAATTTAAATTTAAAAATACCTACATGCCATTACTATTATTAAAATTTATGGAAATCGTTTAGAATGTTTATTAAAATGAATACAAACAATTTTTGTTTGTTTGGTTTTGTTAAGAATGATGTTTTTTTAATATTGTTCTGAAGCTATTTTCTTGTGGCATTTTAAATTAATTACTATTTAACTGAGAATAAGCCACAATTAAAGATAAAAATACGTTTATTGACGTTTCAATTTCCACTTCGGAAATCGTTCTCAAAATACAAACAGTAAATTAAACAAATTTTGTTTTTTGTTGTTTTTTGTTACTTAGTGAAAAATTCTTCTAATTTAATTTTATCTGACTCATTTATATTGACAATTCAGACATACATTGTGCATTTTAAAGTAGACGACTTTAAAATGATATTGCCAATATTGTTGAGTTGCGCTCCTGGGACGACTTTACTTATAAGATAGTTCATTCGATTACATGAAATCAACTATAACTTGAGAATATCCGTCAGAAAAAAATCATAGCATGTAATTCGTCTTTAAAAAGACAAACACATGACATGATGACAGTAAAATTCTCCTGTTAGTGATTCCATAGTAAATTATGAGGGAAAAAACCCAAATCTAACAATGAACAAGAAAGGACAAAGAATTGCATTTATAAAATACCTTGTGAATGCAATCAGTTTTATTTAGGTGAAACATCAAGGCCATTAAATGTTAGAATAAGTGAACATCAATCTTCTATTAAAAATAGAGAATTTGATAGATCTCAAATATGTAAACACGCATGGGATAATGAACATAGGGTTCAATGGAATAATTCAAATGTAGTCCTAAAAGAAACGGATGGTAAAAAAAGAAAAATCAAAGAAGCGGCTCTAATTATGCTAAATGAGGCTAATTGTGTCGCAAATTCCTCGGCAGAATGTAGTAGGATCTGGTTACCAATATTGAAAGAGGAAGTTATTAATAAGAAAATACCAATATTAATAAGTCAGTAACATATAGAGGATACATCATTTATGTTTTTTAAATAACGAAACATATAAAATCAGAATTTTGGTGTTTATTGAAGGTAAACTAAATGCACGAACAAATACTTACCATGTCGGTATAGTATTATGAGGTTTTCTTCCTGGTTTTTCCCTCATAATTTACTATGGAATGACTAACAAAAGAATTTTACTGTCATCATGTCATGTGTTTGTCTTTTTAAAGACGAATTACATGCTATGATTTTTTTCTGACGATATTCTCAAGTTAAAGTTGATTTCATGTAATCGAATGAACTATCTTATAAGTAAAGTCGTCCCAGGAGCGCAACTCAACAATATTGGCAATATCATTTTAAAGTCGTCTACTTTAAAATGCATAATGTATGTCTGAATTGTCAATATAAATGAGTCAGATAAAAGTAAATTATTAGAAGAATTTTTCACTATGTAACAAAAAACAAAATTTGTTTAATTTACTGTTTGTATTTTGAGAACGATTTCCGAAGTGGAAATTGAAACGTCAATAAACGTATTTTTATCTTTAATTGTGGCTTATTCCCAGTTAAATAGTAATTAATATGTTTTGTTATGTCTAAAGGCTGGTTCATTAAATAATAATTTTGTTTAGTTAAAAGTTATTTATATTTCTCTAAAACAAAAGTGTGAAATTTCTAATTATTTTTTTCTTCATTGGAAGCTTTCTTATTTTCTGGTTTTTCCTCCACTTCGACCTATTTCTATCGGACTATATGGCCTTAGCTAAGCCTTATTTTACTTTTTTCTCTACTACAATTCTATGCTGCTTAGGAAAAAGAGTATAAGTCAGTAATTGGTCATAATAAGTTATATATTGAAACTTAACCCTAAAAATGATCCCCATCTCCTGGTAAAAAGAGTACCTATAATAAGTCATCTAATTTTCGTCTAAATTCATTTCATAGTGAGTGGAATGAATAGCATCACGGAGTAGCGCAAAACTGGTCTTTCTAACAATTTGAAATAGTGTTTGAGTTTTAAAGATTTGGGAATGACTTTATTTTCTTTCAAATTTTAAGCTTCCAAATATTGACTGAAGATTTTCATTCCACTAGACGACAACTAGATATCACTTACACCCAAATTTTTAATGTCTGGTCACCGATTCATTCTTTTAATGTACATCCTCTATTATACGATCATATAAATACAGAGACAGCCCTAAACACTTTAAAAATATTTCAATTATTCTGTTATCCCAAGTTACATTCCAATTGAGACAATCATCTGTGAAACTGACGAAGCCATCTCCAGTTTACTTTCTATTAGAAGCTTAAAGCATCCTACTCCAAATATTAACCAATCCGAGAGAAAAACCCTAAAAGAAAAGAACTTCAGTCAAATCCAAATCTAGTCATTCTCCCCGCCGATAAAACAAACGCCACTGTCATCCTAAACACTTCTTACATTAATAAACTTTCAAATCTCATTAATACTCCAGATTACAAACCAATTCCTGATAATCTAATAATCTATCTAGAGAAAACAGCAAAAGCAATCATCAATAAAACATCTCATAACCTATAGTTGTATATCACATATGTTCATAGTTGATATTGCTATTTAGTAGTATTATTTGTAAATGCTACTGATATGTTAAGACGAATTTTGGTTTAATGACATTCGTCTGATAGGTACTAGTTTAATTAAAATTATTTTATCTAATAATTTAAATTTGTTCTTTCGTTTTAGGAACCTGATTTAGATTCTAGTGATTCGATAGAAGTAGAAAGTGGTCGAGATTCACCCCCAATTGAAATAAAGCCTAAGTTTTCTTTAGTCAAAGTAATTCCAAAAGATCTACGACCTAGTGGAGTAGAAGGTAGGTAAATTTTTATTTTATTTTATTGTGTATTATTCGCACCGTGCGTGACCATGGTAGGGGTACATTGAAACGATGCCAGCGTGCGTAGCGGTGAAATATGACAAAATTGGAATATTGGACAAAATATTTTTACGCATAAGTTTTATCAAAAATGTGTGCAAATACATGTTGCGTATTTAATTTTGCTAATAATAGCAAAAACAGTGAGTGTAGTTTTTATAGGTTCCCAAAGATTACATATAAATTCGTGCTATTAATATGAAAAAGTAAATATCACATAATTTCATTTTTATGCAATTGAAATAGGAACAATTTAAATAATTTACCTTGAATGATATTTCATAAGGCTTCAAGTTAACTGCAGATGACTTTAGCTTTTATATCATAACTTTTACTATTATTGTTTTTAATTATATGCTCTTTTGCGTGAAAAACTTGATTTGCCAGTACTAGATTTTTCGCTTTCTTTTCCGTTTGGAGTTGAAAAGATATATTATGATGAATTTTGAGAAACTCAGTTTTTAATACTACATTTATTTTGTACATAAACTGAAAAAATATAGTTAAAAAACTAATTTATTAATAATTGTCAATTTCGCATGTATTTAACAATGTCAAACATAATATGTCATATATTTAAAATGAAAATTGGGACTACAAAATTGTCAGATGAAGGCGGTAGGTGTCGCATCAGTCACGCACGGAGCGAATAGATGTCACTAAAAAGAACTTAATGTGCGCTTCGAGAAATTTGTAATTCCATTAAACTTGTAACAGTATTACATTAATTGTATTTTCCATAGATAATTCATTTTACGTTCCTTTGAATCTAGAGCCAATATCATGCTTTTGGTTCTGGATCTTGTATTGATATCCATTCTGTTGTCCTCCTAACAAAGTATGGAAAATAAATGCATTAAAGAGAAACTTTAAATATTACATAGATATATGTACATACATTAAATTTAATTGTCGTTAAATTTTAGGGTCGGATTATGACAAGGACTCCGGAGGATTCATGAAAGTTCTAAAGGAGGCCATCGTCGAGTTTAGAAAATTACCAAGACAGAGCATAATCTTGTGCGCTACAACACTCTTGCTCATTCTTCTTTTTTTCTCAGCCGGGCTGTTGCTCTATCGAATAAGCAAAATTCAAAACAAATACTCTATGGCATTGCACGAGAATATGATCAAAGGATCCAAGGATGTATACAGCGACCTCTTGCAGTGGCATTCGCAGATGCATTCGAAGTCGGCAGGGGCCGTGAATAACTTTTTAGATTCGAATTTAGTTCTTATTGCTCAGGTTAGTGTACTTACTGATTACTATTTTATCATCATCATAAACACCATCATAATCAACATTATTGTGATAATTCACCTACTTCGAGTTTTTTGTTTTGTTTTGTTAAGTTTTGTACGTTTTTTGGGTAAAATTGTTAACGTTCTCGTTTCAGTGATTTCTACGCCTTGTCTATATCTAATTATAGTGGTTAGAAAAAAACGTGACAGTATTATTGGTTACACGGTCGTTAAAGTTTAGTAACTAGCTGGTCGTTGAAAGAGCGGCTTTCCGTAAATCTTAACAAAATGAATCTTATGTCATTCTGCACATTCGTCTATATATGAGGTCATCAGAAAAGAAGGGGAATGTCTATGTTCAATCTACAACTTTAAACAATGTCTTCTTTGTCCTACAGCAATCACAAAAGAGTCGGGCATGGAGTAGCCAGCCACTACTCCTAATTAAAACACGAATGTGTCATTTGGCAGATAAAACTCGTCTCCCCGAGACAGGAGGTTGTCTCAAGTGTTGTTTTTTACAAATTAATGCCACGCGTAGGTGTATTATTAGCCAAGATATCTGCAACTTTAACAAAATACACGAATTGTTCTATTCTTCACTGTTAACAACAATGTTCGAATGAATACTCTTTTGTTTGCAACATTATATTAACAACCGTCTAATTGTTCGTTAGTGTCTGTATTTTTGTAAGTGAAATCTTGGCTAAGTATACGGGGAGAATGAAAACTAACAAAAAGTCTGTTAATATTTTAGAAATGTTTATATACATTTGTGAAACTGCACACAAGGTCATTATCATAACGGCTGCCTGGACGTACCTTAGGTTGTTTAACAAAACACGCATCAAAAATAATTTGAATAAAACGATTTTCAGACCCTGTGTTAGTTTATCGGAACATAACAATGCAACAAACTTATAAAAAATGCAAAAATTCGATTGCATAATAATCACGGTTACAATGAGAGCATCCCTTAGAGGTAATGCTAGTACTCCTCGCTTTATATCAATGCAACGAGGATCGTACTAAGTCTTTCGGCTAATACAGGCTCAGTATTTTAAATCTGGTGATCTGACTGGACATCTGAAGATTCTACGGGTCGTAACAACGCAATTCGTGCAGATTTCCATAAACATTATTACTGCAAAACAGGATGTTTAACTTCCATTAAATGTCATCATAAACGATTTTCATTTAGCACAAAACGAAATTACTCATTTCACAAGAAGTGTCCTCACTTATTATACTGACATGTCAGAAAGACATGTGGTAATATGGATTGGAGTTTTTTGCTCACGAATTCCTGAAAACAAATTGCCTCAATTTGGCTAAAATATCTGCAGTTTAGACTCTGCAATCTATAACTTGTGAGCTCTTAAGATGGAAATTTCAATGCTTGAGTAACTTAATTTTGGTACTTAATAAGTACTATAATAAAATCACTGCTCACTGTTGTGTGCGGACCTTAAAATTGTTTTTTTAATTATTATTCAAGTATAAATAATAAATTAATACAGTGTTTTTTTAGGTTAGGCAATCCTTAGAAGCTTTATCTTCAATTCTGATGCAGTCTAGCAGTACATCTCAAATGCACGAATCAAACGCAAAGCCCATAGAAGGAGCAACCAAAGACAACAGTTAGCCAATTAATCAGTCCTGTACGAACAACAATCCTTTGTCCTGATGAATACGTTGAAAGCAAAAAAACCTTATCAGTATTTTGATAGAATTTTAAAAACTCCACGAGTAATAGGTCACGAAAATTTCAAATCCTTATAAAAATAGATTATTACCGCTGAAAGCAGTATGTTCAATTTCTGATCGTTTGATAAATGGTAGTAAATGGTGGCTTGAATTAAATAACCTCGATATCATAGAAATCAAGGAGGTAGATGTGTTAAGAAAATTAGCAAAGAACTATTAAAAGATTATTTTGTTTAGAAATAATTATTATTTTTTCATCCTATGTTAGTTTATCTGTTTAAAAACAGAGACACTAACGATCCTCTATTTAACTGTGTTCACAAAAGTTTTAAAAAAGAATAATCTATAGCTGTAGAAGACATTGTATGAACAATGACTACTGGAACACAAACAAATATGGCTGCTATTATAATTGTTAACACGTACACTACATAGACTGAAAGACATACTCTACGTCTAATCCAAGTATCACATGGTATGTATTTTCAAAAGAGTCTATAAACTTTGCCCACAAACTTTGCCTTCACAAATTATAACGGCTTCCCACGATCGGCGATTCTACAGATCATCGCGCATAGCCGATGAGCACGGACGGCAACGCACCGCAGACAGAGCTCTTCCTACGGTCCGTGGCAGTCTGTATAGGTCTGTACTTTTGTTTTTTTGGTTTCTGTATGTCGACATTAAATTGTCTCTGTTCTTTTTTAAGTCTTTAATCGAAATTTACTGTTTATTTACTATTCTACAATTGATTTTTTATTCAGTTACATGCATTGTATACATCGTTCCGGTTCTTATGCCCTGGCGCCGTAGAATGCCATAAACTTGTTTCATTTTGATACAAATTTAACAAATGAAAAATAACTTTGTTTGTCCATTCCATTTTTTATCAAAAAAGTGCAAAACAACTTTGACAACACTACAGACAACTACTCGTGTCAGCGAATGAACAACTTCTGACTTGCATTTGTCTGTTAAAACAAGGAAACCCTCAGATCGCGTCGCACGGGCATGTACCGCAACTTTGATGTTACCGACTCTCGATGGACGATGGATACGACGGACCAGCTCAGACGTGCCTGTGCTACCACGGACGAGACATTTCCCACAGTGCGTCGGTGCCAGCTGGTCCGCGTCCGTCCGCTTTGCATAGAAAGTTTGCAAAAGTTTTTAAAATCCCCACCCATTGTGACGTCAGAGCTTAGGCAGTCCTTACTCACATCTACGTTTATACACGACCTACGACGTTTGACCTAAAGTCCGTTTTTAATTCTTATACATTTAATGATGGCGCATGTGCAAAGACTTAGCGGAGCGAGAATATGTATGTGTTGTATTTTTTGTCCGTGCGATAGGTTCCTAAATAAAGTAAATATTTTTAAATACCATTGGAATTACAGAAAAAAAAAACCTAAAGCATGAGTAATCAACAAAAGTAAACAAGTAAAAAGAAAAAGTAGCTAAAGAAATTAGAGATTAACTTTATGATGTACCCTTTGCAGTAAATTAACAACAGGCACAAGTGATTTTGTAGATTGCGCAACGAACGTACCAATTAATTTCTAGCTTATTTAAGTATAAAATCGTAGTTCTAAAGCTAAACAATGTTTAGAAATGTCTGACAGTTAAAATGTATGTAAATAAATTGATATACGAAGACTTTTGCACTGAGACCGTAATATATAGTTTGTGTCGAACCGATATACATAAGCCTATTTACTCTAGAAATTGCCTTGTATTACTTTCATATCAAATTAAATATACACCCAGGATATTACAGAGCGTGAGGCGTAACAAAGCAGTTAAATGGTTACTATTGTCCGACGAGTATTGTCATACAATTTTATATTAGGTTATTGTGAAATTACTAAAAATTACCAACTAGAAAATATAATTCTGGCTTCTGGTCAAACCCATATCTAAATCTTATTGATATTTCTAACTAAGTGCTATGTGTTCTTCGTCAATACTGATCGGGTTGGAGGGTGTAAGAAAATAATTTTATGTGTTACGAGCAATGTCCGAAATTGGACAATCCTAGCATTGTACGGAAAATCTTGTCCACTTCTAGCAGTGTACCCCTTTACTGTACAATGTCGGAAATAGGAATAATCGTCGGACTTTATATAAAAGAATAGCTGTATAATGTTTGAATTTCAATAAGTAGCCATGCCTCAAAGTTTGGGAGAATATGACAGATATCGATTCAAATCGATTTTTACGATTATTAGTAATATCTATTTGTTATTAATGATCAGAGATCGCTCTTACACATATCTCTGTTAAAGACAAACATCAAAGGTTATAAATCTATAACTAATTAGGGCTTCTGAAATTCTCTTAAAAATCTGAAATGTTTCATAAGCATCTTCACTGTATTAAAATAATGCATCTATCTCTTGAAGCTTTCAAATGTTTTACTAACAGTATCACTCTATTGAAGAACAATTTCTTATTATTATTTATATTTTAGTTTGAGACAGCATATTATATTGTCGATTCGAAAAAGAACAACTCTATATATAAATAGAAAATATAACAATATCAAATAATTAACCAGAAATGTTCGATTTGGTGTGTCGCTTGTCAATAATAATCCATTCTAATCGATGAGCGTTTCGATAATCATTTTTAATTTTGATCATTTCGGACTGATCTGTATTTAATTCTAAGTTTCTGTGTTGCTTGGCAACGTTGCGTTGGGCTGTCAACGGAGACAGATGACAGGTAAACAAAAAGGGAAGCAAGCTTTTTTCTCATGTCTGTATTAGATATTTCATAATAAATTAATCAAAGTACAATTTAGTATTTGTATCAATGGGTCAAACTTAACACGGACATTGTACAGTTTGGGCACCGAATAAATAACAATCAGAATGCCCACTCTTAGATGCCGCCTTTGAAGTTTAATAATTTAGTACATTTGAAATAATTTAATCTATCCCTCAACTAAAAGTACGAATAAAATAGTGCACAGTAGGTATGTCTATAGTTGCCGTAAATAAATTAAACCGAGTTAATTTTTCTATGCATTCCAGATAAAATGTCACTGAACAGCACTGGTTCCGACTAAAACGTGGCTGTTCCCGTCTGCGCGAACAATATGCGCATACTTATTTTTTTAAGCATAGTGGGCATTTTATTATTCTCTATCTTTGTTAAAGACAAACAAACATCAATGAGGTTATATATTCATAGTTAATTCGTGCTTCTGGATTGTAGGATTAAATTATTTTAAATTATCATACTCATCTTTTGAAAATCTGAAATGTTCTACAAACATCTTCACTAAATTAAAATAATGTAGGTATCTATCTCTTGAAACTTTGAAATGTTTCATTAACACTATCATTCTATTGAAGAACAATTTCTTCTTATTATTTATATTTTAATTTGACCATCGAGCAAAATGACAACTCAATCAAGATAATTAATGAGTTTGACACATCATGTTAGCACATTGTCGATTCGAAAACGAATAATTAACAAGAAATGTTCGATTTTTTATTTAATGTGTCGCTTGTCAATAATAGTTTCGATAATTTTGACATTTTTAATTTTGATCATTTCGGACATTGCATGATACTATGACTAACAATATAGGATCTTCCCGTAGCACAAAATCGGTCGTGTTCGCGCATGCCGTCATTGGAGAGTAGAACTTGAATTCTTGTTAAAGTTAAATAGGATTTGTATGCATTCTGTGATGAAATTACTAGACGAAAATAAGTTAGAGGTTTAATAATTACAATAATCGTACACATAAGGATATCTCCCAACTATTTATTAAAGATTATTTATTGATACATACAAAAAACTGACATTTCGAACGTGCAACTCTCCAATGACGTCACGTGTTATGCGTGTTATCTTCTTATTGTCTATTCGCTTAGCTAGGGCATATTTTGACAGACTCATTGTAGGAAACCTACAACACAACAATTCCTACTTCTCAGTATTAATAGCTCAAGTATACTACTATTGCAGACTTCTTTCTTTGAAAAAAAAAAAAATTTTTCTAAATAGTGGAAGTGTATACTAAACCCATCAAATTTTCCCTGTATATTTTAAATATAATATTTGAATTGTTACAATTTAAAATATTGTAGTAAATATTTGTATTATTCGCGTTGTTTATTTAATTTAATATAGTTTTATTGTTTTAGTATCTTTGTTTAATTCTTTTGTTAGTTCTATTCAGTTAATTAGTTAGTTATATTTTAAATTTTATTATTATGGATAGTCAAAGTTTTCCATTTGTTCCATCAGCTAATGCGTTGGTAAGTTTTTCTTAATAAATATGATAAAATGTTTTTTAAAAGTTAACATTTTTAGATTAGTTGTTTCTAATTTAATATAAACTTGTTTATACCTACATGGAGGTTTGTTGTTTGTTTGGGTTTATATGACTGCAGACTGCGGCCAGGACACTGAATTCATTCACCATATGTGGAAGATTTTAACATCCTCAAATATGCTAATGAGCAAAAATTACTATTGAACGACGAATTTGCCTAGTCAAATTACTAATATTTGCTTTTAGCATATGGAAGTACACTTATTTTGTAAGATAATAAAACAACAGTTTATATTAATGCTATCCAATGAACTGTTAATCTTTAATCATTGATTCTATTCTAGTCACAACATAAGGAACTTGCTCTGTCTTATTTAACCTCACTTTGACTTTTTAATTTTGTAGAATTTATTCCCACTTTTTTTATTTTGTACAATAAATAATTTTATTATTTGTTATCAATACATTATACAGTGTAAATAAATAAATATAGATTGTCGGCAAAGTTCTATTTTATTTACTTTTGTTTACGTTAATATTGACTAAGAGCACGTATGCTTGGTTGTATAGTAATTTCCAGCCACTTCGAGTCTGTCAAAAAGTAACTAACTTCGCAAAAAAATAATTACTAAAATCACTAGACAGTTCGGACTGGGAATAGCGAACCGGGTATAGCCATAGTATCATGGACATTATACAGTTTGGGGATACAATGCTAGAAGTGGACAATAATTTTAGTACATTGCTGGGATTGTCCAATATCAGGCTTTGCTCGCAACATATGCACTGTTTTTTCTTATAGGGAGAGTACTAAAAACCCTTTGAAATAGTAAACTGCAAAACACTTGAATCATAAATATCAATAGGTAATATTGTGATAGTTGACACCTATTGCCGCTGAAGTTCTTGAGTTGATCTCAGATGCCAGTAAAAGTTTTCCTATTTATTTATCCATTGCATATACACTTATAGGTGTATTTAGTCATTATAGTAATCTTAAGGCCTCAAAAAAAAGTGAAAATAAAAATCATAAAACACGAACAGTAGACGAAATTGTGTAGAGTAACTAGAACAATAATAAAGAAAGTTACAAACTAATCCGTAAAGATAAGTTTGTAACTTCATTAGTAATAGAGAAAAAACCAGAGGGATCATGGAAATTGATAGGCAAGAGTTATGAACATAAACTACAAGACAGCAATAAAGAAGTTTTTAAGCACATAAATTTTTAATAGGTAAGCAACACAGAAAAAATCCCTCTAAAAAAGAGCAATTATGATCTTTATAATCGAGATTACATAACACACGTTCTTGAAAAGCTATAACCTATAAATTTAACTTTAAACTATATTAAAATAAGATTTTACAAAACATTTGTTAGCACACAAGTTTACAAGAACCATCAATAAAACATCTTAGTGATTATTTAACACGAATTATTGAAGTGCTTGTTTTTATATTTCATACTTTTACATTAATATTATCAAGCGATCGGAAATTATAAATCTGTAAAATGCCAAATATATAAAATGCCATTGTTAAAAAAGGTAAGATTAGTAGCAAACACTTTGAAAACATGTATTGTACTTTTAGTTAAGCAGCACTTTTTACCTAATCTTAAGGTCTATAAAGGTTGGTAGGATTGGAGTTGTCACAACTTATACACTTTTCGAAATAATTCTGGGAATGAGTGTTATTATCCAATTGGTCTATTTAATTGTGTTCCAAAAGCTCAACATCATTATTTTTATTACCTTATGTGAGTCCGCTAGATGCAAAACTTTGTATTTACTGTATAAGTCAAACTGAGTTATTTGCAAAAAACTGATAAATTTTGCAAAAACCTTAGACATAATAAATGGCACTTTTTTGTGATAGATAAATGCTTTATTAGGTAAAATATAATGATTTTTTTCTTAGAAAAGTTATTGGGTTTGCTAGAAAAGGAAGAAAAATTTGAAAATACCGAGTTTTGCAAGTGAACTATGTAAATACAGATTTATGCAACTAACATTTGCAAATACATGATAATAGTCAACCATTAACGATATTAGTGGTTGTTATATTAGTCTGTTTTCTAAACCTAGTGTGTTAGGAGTAAGGAAGAAAGCATGTGGAAGTAAACTTTTAGTGAAGTTTATTTTTATCCAAAGTACAAAAGGTATTACAAATTATAATATGTATATATTTATATTAATTCCTAAACTCTAAGTTCCTCTGGGTCCTCATCATCAATATGATCATTTTCTGCAGCACTCTCGTTATTATTTGCTTGTACGCCAGTATCTATAATTTTATAAAATTTGAGATCCGGCTGGTCTCTCCAATTTTCACCAAAATGGTTTCTAAGAAGAGTGCCTATGGACGATTTATCTGCTTTCAATGAACATCCAACCTGTTGTAACTTTGGTTTCAATAAAGAAATCTTTTTCCCTTTTCGTATTATAGACTTGCTGAACCCTATGTCAGAACGATAAAATATTTCCCCCCTTACCGTAGCCATATAATCTTTGTCCTTAGAAAATATAAATCGTTTCGTTGCATTACATTTAAAATGCCACTGGGAAGGTTTTTTAACAACAACGTCACTCGTCTTTCTCCAGTCTGATACCTGCCAGTCTTTACCAAGTCTCAGCACCTTTGAGTGTTTTCCAATTATGTCTTCATATTCTTTTCTGTTTATTACAACGTTCTTCTTTTTTATCTCCCTTTCTATCATACCGAAAATCCTATCTGGTGGCAAAAAGGAATGGCCAACAACAGGAAACGTAAACGTAAACATTCCTTGATGTGACCAGGTACTTCATAAACCAACCAGTAGATTATCATAGACATCATCGTGCTATTTTTTTCTGTCCACCACATTCATCTGCAAATAGGTGAACTTTTTTGATTTGATTTTTAAAGTTGAATTTTATGAAAGTATATGTACAGCAGAGGCAACAGCATTTGAATCTTTAGGATGTTCAAACTCCAGCCACACATATGACGTCACGTTTGCAGAAGAAAGATGGGATTTCGAATTTCCAGCCACGATGGTAAAATTATAAAAATTTATTTGCTGTGAGAAATAAGCCGCCTGGTCGGGAAGCTTTGGCAAAGAAAGATTTTTTTGTCAAACAAAAGAAAATATTTGTATGTTATGATTTGATTCATTTTTTAACAAAGAATAAAAGGCTTTAGCTCTTAACGTATGAACTCTCTGCTCTGTTATAACCTTTAACTTTTCTTCTTCTGAATTTTCTTTTCTCAAAATTTCCCTCGCTCTGAGACACGCAGAACAAGCATCTACTAAGGGAGTGCCGAATGATATGTTGTAGTGTTCATTAACGTATGTTCGGAAATATGATAACTTTACCGAATGATGTGGATGACGTTGACAATACATTCTGTAAAGCTTTGTAAAATTCAGATCACATGGTAAATACAATCTAGTCGATCGTCCTCTATTATAATGACTCTCTGCACCGTTCAAACGCCCCATAAATGTTTGGATAGATAATTTTATTGGATCAAATCTACCTTTTGTTGTATCTCCCCCTCTTCTCTCTTTTGGTATTTCACCCCGGATAACAAACGTTCTTACAACACGCTCTATTCATTCAGAACTTAAATGAGTTATTCCAAGAAATGCTGTCTTGCATACTCTTAAAAGTCCACCCTCTACTGTAGGAACAAAATATTTAATTGAAATTCCATGTAGGTTTGTACCTGATCTCTTGGGCTTTTGACCTTCACAAAATTTCAGAAAAAAAATATCTTGTTTTATTTTGTCAGTTGTTGAATACAGATTATTATGGAAACGCTGAATGTCTCGCATCTTTAAATCTATACAACAATACACTTTCTTTGTATGGTTACAGGTGGGAAAACCGGGTAAATCCTTAGGTTTATGCCTAAAAATATTGACAATAAGTCCCAAAACTATCTAGTTAATTGTAGACACCTCTTACCTCTTAAGTTTCATTACATTTCGTTTCCATTTTTCTGTTTGTACAACTCGTTTTCTCCCTTTTCCTTTTTCACAAGGTCTAATATGCACATGAAGATCCATAATGTTAATTATTTGCAATAAACTTGGTGTTTTTAGTACTCAAATAACAAACAGTGAAACCGATAATGGCGAATGATGGAATAATTGACATGTGCACATGAGACGTGTCATGTGACTCAAACAATGTAAGCGATTGGCCAATTGCAATTACACAGTTATGCATCTGGCATAGGCTGACAAATACAGAGTTTTGCGTCTGACTCAAGATTTATAATACCTTTTTCTTAGTAAATACCTTACTTTGCTGCTGAATTTCTACATCAGCAGATAGCTATAACATGTGACAAATAACTGTCAGCTAAAACTCAATTTTTACAATTTTTGCAAATACAGAGTTTTGCATCTAGCGGACTCATGTATTACCTTATATTAAAAAAGATCGAAACTTTAACAGATTATTAAAAATTTAGCACGAATGTTATCTTCTACATCCCAAACCCGCGGGGATTTTTTACACTCAGGATTATTGTAGCCAAAACAGCAATGATTTGAAAAAATTGATGACAAATTCGAATTAAATTTTAAAAAGTTATGTGACTAATACCTATACTGCTTTACTTGCGAGAAAACTAGAAAATGAACTTACTTACTCATAAACTATGATAGAACAATTTTGTTTGACAATGGATTCATCATCATTGGTGCTGCAGCCCTATAAAAGAGCCTTGACCTTCTCAAGTCTATTACGCTAGTCAGTTATATCCATTGCCAACTTTTGCCAGTTTGCTGCGCCTATTTTTCTATCATCCTCTCCATCTGAGTTTTGGCCTACCCCTACTTCTACTTCCCACAGGTTGTGACATAAGGATTCTTCTAAGAGGGTTATTCTGCTGTGATCTTGCCAGATGTCCTGCCCATCTTAGTCTTCGTATTTTTATAAGAGATACTACGTCTTTACCACCAAATATATATTTATATCTGTGATATATCTCGTAATTGTATCTCCTTCTCCAAACACCATTTTCACAGATGCCACCGAATATTCTTCTCAGGATCCTTTATTCAAATATAAGCACGCGGTTTTCATCTACCTTGGAAATGGTCTATGTCTCCGATCCATATGTCAACACTGGTTGTATAAGGGTTTTGTGTATGTGTATTGATTTCTTCCGTCTTTGGTAATCAGGGAGCCTAAGTATGTGAATTTGTCCACCACTTCAAAGGTAGAGTTATCAACCGTCAATTAGTGGCATGTTTCTAGCTCTATTGTTGAGTGTTGATGCCATTATCTTAGTTTTCTCCTCATTTACTTGCAGGCCCATAACGGATTCATTCATGAAAAAAACTCGTCTAAAGACTTGTAATATGCTGTAATATATTAGCCCTTTATTAACGAATCTAGAACACGGTGTGAACCGCAGAATGTTAAAAATGTGAAAGGACCTGCAACATTTGTGGTTGGCAATTCTATGGACATTAAGAGCAGAAATCCAATTAACCGAAAACTAAAACATTGAATGTTTTTAATATTTGCATACTCGATACTTTTTCTAATATATTCTGGCATAAAAAGTTTAACATTTTTAACCGTTTTAGTTTGTGTTAGTAACTCTTTACTCGAACGTTTTTAAATGCACTCCATTAATCGTTTTTGCATCTAGGAATCCGCTAATATAGTGGCCTAATCACTAATCCTTAAGCTGACCAAAATTTTAGTATATAATAATGACTCATCATCAACATGCAACCTCTTCTGTCCACTGCTGGACATAGGTCTCTCCCAGTTTTCGCTACTCTTCATGGTTATGTGCGTCTTGTTGCCATTTCTTGGATATTCGTTTAATATCGTCCATCCGGTGTGTAGGTGGTCATCCTATGATGCGTTTGTCTTCTCTTGGACGCTAGTCAATTAGTTTTCTGGTCCATCTTGAGTCTTTTAGTCTCGCTGTGTGACCTGCCCAATTCCATTTCAGCTTGGCTGTATGCTCTACGACATCAGTAATACCTGTGTACCATTATTTTGTCTTTTTTGTCACGCCGAGACTCGATCTTACCATGTGCTTTTGTGCCACTCGCATTTTTAGTGCTGTTGTTTTTGTGAGAGTGAGAGTTTCTGCTCTGTATGTCATAATGACACAAAGATTAACAAACTGGAGACCAAGAGAGAACAGGCGAGGAGTAGGCAGACCGCAGAAGAGGTGGACAGACGATATCAAACAAGTCGCGGGCAAGCAGTGGATGAGAATTGCCAAAAGTAGAAATCGATGGAAGCAAATGGAAGAGGCCTATGTCCAGCAGTGGACGAACACAGGCTGAAGAAGAAGAAGAAGATGTCATAATAGGAAGAACGCATTGGTCAAATGTCTTCCGTTTCATAGCTATCGGGATGTTGCTCTTACGATGTCTCTTAGTAAACCTGACGCCGCCCAAGCAAGTGTTATTCGTCGTTGAAATTCACAGGTCTGATTATCCTTGCTTATTCTGATTTCATGACAATACAAATTCTTGTAGCATTTGTTGTGCTTCAGATTGTTGTTGTTGTTGTGCGCAGATCTTCGGCAAAACGCAGATAATTGAGCATTTCCCCGTCTATTTTATTCCTTCATTTTCCCTCTTTAGCATTTTAAAGGCATATTCGAGGACCGTTATAAATAAATTAGGTGATAATAATGACTAATTACTAAATAAAGTTTCTGTGTGTATCCTAATAAAATCTTAGTTTTTCATCAAGTCAATGTGGACATAAAAAATAATGACGAATCCCCACAGTAATATTTATATAAATATTGTATAAAATATTTATATCCTTCAATTGTATGTTGTTCGCCTGTGTGTCTCTCCACCCGACATTTGTGTACCCAAAACGGCTACAGAAGTTGAGTCTTAAACTTTAAGGTGACAGTTCTCGTTTCTGGTGGCAAACAATAAGGCTTCAATAAGGTGAAAGTTCTCGTTTCTGGTGGCAAAAACCTTTTAAGACACATTCGATTACAAGTCTAATAAATGGTCTATTAAAATTAATAGACTAAGGTGTCTAGGACACGTTGAAAGAATGGACACTGGAGCCAGTAGGAGCCAGGAAGAGAGGCAGGCCAAGATCTAGAATAAAAATTGAAACAGAAATTGGAAAGCCAGGGCGAAAGAAAGGAGGGAATGGAGACTAATTCTTGATCTTCTTGGAGACAGGCCAAGACATACCCAGGGTCGTAGAGCCAAAGATGATGATGAAATTAGAAGTCTCTGATCTAGTGTGTTGGAGGAAAATGTATATTCCCTACTTACTAACAGAAATTGGATATGTGAAGCAGTATATAGTCAGAAAATACGTTTTTATTCATATGGTCGAGCTTCATCAGGCTTGGTCGTTGCCTACTAAGGACTTACACTTGGTCTATAACCTACATAGGGAGAAATATACAAACATGTTTTATCTATTCAGTTTTTTACATGGCTCATTTCGGTGCATAAAATTTTATAAAACTTAATATTATCTTCCCCTTTTAATTAATCTGCTATAAGTTAAGTTGTACTAAATTATTATTTTTTAATGATAAATATAATTTTTGTTAAACTGAAGAGCAACTTGTATTTTTGCTATGGAATTATTTCAGATGATTCTCAATAAAAGTGCACGCATTCCTCGTAATTATTTCGAATAATGTACTTAGTTTATAAAATTTGTTTGTTCAAAAAATAACTTGAAACGTTTGGATTTTTGCCAGATTCCTAGTGTAGATTAGTACAAATTATGTATTCCAATGTTTCTAGATTTTTTAGTTATTTCATTTAATACGGGGTAAAAAAAAACGGGCAAGCCAGTACGAAACAAGAATGAAAGCGGAAAGAATATGTAGAAACAAATAAATAAAGAAAACTATATTTCTGATATAAATTTAAGAATTGGTGTTATATAAGTATCTCCTTTAAAGTACCTCAGAAAGGTTAAATTAATTTAAATTTGGTATTTATATGAGTAGCTTTAAAAAAATTGTTTTAAAGATTTAGCGTTTTTACAGTTCCTCTTTTTTATTACGAAAAAGATTTTGGTTCTAGTTTTTTTTTTATTTTCTTTAAAACAATTTTTGAACTGACTGATTTTATATTATTTATCCATAATGGCACTAACATCTGATTCTATCGTTATAAAGACATGATCTTTTTTTAGTTTAAATATTAAATTTTCTTTGGTTTGCCACATATTTTGGGGGTATATCCACAGCGAAACTGAAGGTAAACTCTATTTTCCAACGCGTTTCTGACGACTGAAACAAGACAAGATGTATTTTTTAATGTAACAATCTTGTTTGTGGAGTTTTAAGAATATGATACTCTTTAGTATTACCATTATATTCAATTTCATTGTTATTTGTTAAATTTGTTTCAGTTGAATGTTTTAGTACAAGATATTAACAGTTGAACGTTTTAGTACAAGATATTAACAGTATGTATTACGATTTATAGCCACACATATTTGTCGCCAAAATTAGGCAACTAAAAAGACATATGTCATATAAATTAGTCCACTAACTGTAAAAAGGTATATGAACTTACTACTGGTTGCCTACAATTTGGATGTGGATTTTATATCTGGGATGATTTATTTTGATTTTGTTGTTGAGCTCTTTGTTGGGCTACATAAATATCTATTATATTTATGTCATTTTTTACTTTTATTAATGTATAGTTGGGTAATGAAATTGACCATTGCGTTACTGGCTTGCCGCTTATTTAATAAAACTCGGCAGAAAGAAAGTATTTTGGTCAAAGTGACGATTGTTAAAGGAATTGGACAATATTCATTCACGTGAGGTATATATTTTTGATTAACTTTCTATATACATAATATATAAAAACAATGTCGAAGTTTAAAAAGTAGGTACATGTGTATCAACAGTATGTTCCGTATTTAGTACGAATAATTTTAGAACATATCAAAGAAATTGAAGCCGTTGAAGTACACAGAATGTTCTTTACTTAGAAAATAATAAGTTTAGGATGCTAAGTATATTGGGTAGCTTCAAATTAATCTAAAAAGGAAATATAGTACTGATTGCTTTAAAAGAATATTAACCTTTATGAAAAATAGCTAGTTAGTAGGGACCAAAATGAATATTTAAAAAGAAGTATTGCTACGTTTTATAAAAATCTGCTTTTGTATGAGGTTTGCCAATCTGGTCTACGACCAGAAATGAAAATAAACTCTTTAATTAGAAATTACTAAATGATATAAGCAATTTACCAATTTACAAATTCAGTAATAATAATAATACATAGCAATTTTTATTAGCTTTAGTTTACCTCTAGGTACATTAGAATATTTTTCACCAAGAATAAAAGACAGAAATCTTTGTTAAATTTGAAAATCACAGTTGCAAATATATAATTCAAATTCTTTGCCCACTCGTAGTGAAATACGTTTCTTTTAATTCGGTCCTTCACAGAAGACGTACTACTTTTGATTAGTATTGTATAACATTTTCAACTTACCTTTTATAAGGTAGAAGCATTTGTTTGAATTGACGTAAAATATACACTCACCGGCAAAATTAACGGAACACCTTAAAAATGGGACATGTTAGATGACTCGAATTTCCTAAACCTGTTGTCCGATTTTAGTGATTTTTTTAGTATGTTATAGGTATATTATTTAAGAATATCAATGAAATAATATTGTTGCTAGACAGGTCAACGTCATTTTATACCGGGTGTAACAATCATACTGTGTTTTTCCCTTAAAGTTCGAAACACCCTGTGGAATATTCTAGCATATATAAAATATTGAAATTAAAGCTCAATTATAGTCTCAGGCTTTCTTAACATTTTCTTTTTTGATTCATTTGCTTGTGTTAGATAATAAAAAATTTAGGTACGTTAACTACTAGCCATGTTTTTCATCAATAAATGCTCATTTTCTTCTTAGTTTCACCAGCATATTTAAAGGAACAACCATAAAATCTGAGTATTTTCTCTCTAGTCTATATACTGTTTAGATAATATCATAATACGAATGTTGGTGAAGTATTTTGAATTTATATTACAATGGTAGTACAATATAAAACCTGTTTAAGAAGAAATAAAACACAAAGATGTCAGACTCAACAAAATACGGATTTTAAATGCAATAACTTTATTGTACAGTTTGAACTTAAATTGTTTTTTTTTTATGCATTTTTTTGGCTTTAATAGCGTGTGTTTCCCCTACGAGCCCTTATAACTGCAGTTATTCATCTTCTCATACTTCTGATAACGCTATCGATCAGTTGTTGGGCAGCCTCTCCCATTCCTCATTGCAATTGTGACTTCTTCTCTGTTTTGAATAGCAGGAACCCGTGCCCTAAGTTTTCTGCCTAGCATGTCCCACATATCCTCTATCGGGTTTAGGTCTGGGGAACAAGCTGGCCAATTCATCGTTGTTATACCCACTTGTAATAAGAAATATCTTACACTTACACTCTTACACTATAAAATAAAATTTTCGCCAATATATGGTGAAAAAGGTACAACATGGTCTTGGAGAATATCTCTGATATACTTATCTGCTGTTAATGCTCCACCATCAATCACCACTAACTCTGTTATTGCTCCCAAACATATACCGCCCCACACCATAATTGAACCTCACCAAAAGGTACGGTCGTAGTAACATTGAAAGGGGCATTTCGTTCTCCTTGGCGTTAATACAATCTTTTTCTACCGTCGATGTAATTTACACAGAAACGACTCTCGTCCGTTAAGAGAATTTGACTCCAGTGGTTATCATTCCAATTTTGATGTACTCGACCAAATTGTAGTCGTGCTAAACGATGGTGTCTCTGGAGTCTGGGAGCTTTTATTGGCACATATGACTTGAGACCGGCTTCTTTAAGTCTCTTTCTTATCGTGCGCTCAATTAAATACAAGTTCGTACTTGTTATGAACAGACAGAATGACTGTAAAATGTAAAACACAATACAAATAAACAAATTAATTTGACGTTTTGACATTTAAGACTTTCTTGTGACAAGGAGCTTTCAAAGCTATGTAGATATAGTCTATAAAATACAAATATAAAGAAATATTGCATTAATAACAGGTTCCTTTAAATTTACCGGTGTGTGCACTAAATTGTTAACTTCTCATAGCCTACTTTAGGCTTGTTTTTAAACTAAGCAGAAAATGAGGATTTATTGATGAAAAACATGGCTAATTGTCAACGTACCTAACTTTTTTATTATCAAACATAAGCAAATGAATCAAAAAAGAAAATGTTAAGAAAGCCTGAGGCTATAATTAAGTTTTAATTTCAATAGTTTATATATGCTAGAATATTCCACAGGGTGTTCCGAACTTTAAGGAAAAAACACAGTAGGATTGTTACACCTGGTATAAAATGACATTGACCTGTCTAGCAACAATATTATTACATCGATATTCTTAAATAATATACCTATAACATACTAAAAAAAATCACTAAAATCGGACAACAGGTTTAGGAAATTCGAGACATCTAACATGTCCCAATTTTAAGGTGTTCCGTTAATTTTGCCGGTGAGTGTATTATGTAAAGAATAAATTTATATTTGGGTTTCTTTTTTTTAATTTCTCAGTGAGTTAAGATCTTATCTGTTCTCATTCTAAAGTATCAGCCTAATAGTATTTAATCATTATCATTCTCTGCATATTCTACCGATTATGGTGCAGCTTCTCTTACATAGTCGTTCTTATGTCATATGTCATAGTCCGATTTTAAATTTGGACATCTTCTTGGTATCTTGACGCCTCTTGGATACCACGGTGTAATATTAGTGGACCATTTACTGTCAGTTCTTACTAAATATTCCGTCCACGGCCATTTTAAAGATTTGATTCTGAGGATACTGAACCATTCTATTCTTTTTCGATCTCTCTACTGTCCCAAGTGCAGTATTGTTTATTATTACATCTTGGAGATCCACTAGCTCGTTGTACATGGTTTTTGTTGTTCTCAAGTTCATTTTTAGACCAACTTCATTACTAGCTGCATTTAGCTAGCTTATAAGTTCTTGTAGTTCTGCAGGATTATTAGCAATTAAATGATGTCGTATGCAAATCTTAGATGGCTAAGATATTCTTATCGGAGGATGAGGCCTTTGTTCTGCCAGTTCATTTTTCTGAATATATATTCTTTTCTAGAGTTGCGGAGTAGAGCTTTGGTGCTATTGTTTCCCCTACCTCTGCTAGGGGAAAGTTTTGGAGTGTCGTCATAAATTTTTACCTTAACTTTACCTTGTCTGAATATATTTACAGATTGTCAATACCTTGGTTGGCAAACGCTTCTATTACTGCCTTGGTATAGTAGAATAGTAGAATCGAAAGCCTTTTCGAAATCTATAAAGGTTAATGCTAGCTGTATGTCACATTCTTTAACTCTTCTCATTAGTTCTCGAAGCATATGGATAATATGATCTGCGGTACTGAATCCACTTGTGAAGCCAGCTTGCTCCCTTGACTGTCCATCATTGAATGCATTTTTTAATCTGTTGTTGATGATCTTGGTGAATATCTTGTATGTGACTGGTAGTAGACTTAGGTCTACTAGTTTTTGATATCCCCTTTGCTACCTTTCTTATGAATGAGAATTATTTTTGCTGTATTTCAGTGGTCAGGTAAGATTGCATGCCTGCTAAGATTTTTCAGGTTTCTTTTGTCAGTGTATTTAACACTTCCATTGTTAGGTTATCTTTTCCAGCTTCTGTACTAATTTTTATTTATGTAAGTGTAAATTCTACTTCTTCTCGAAGCACTTCCGGTACAACTTCTTGGTTAGTGATTGCTTCTACAACTGTTTCAGGGGCTTTGTATACTTCGCTGTAAAATTTAGTCACGAGTTGTACTATTTCATTTCTGTCAGTAATTTGGTGTTTTCATTTGTTACTAATTTGTCATTTCGGGCCTTCTTGGGAGGGGGGGGGAGAATATTCCCTATTTCCCCCGTGTATTCGCCCATGCATAATACGCAATATATATTTTCGTGGACGTAGGAGCTAGGATTTGTTGGGAGAGCTGACCTGACTGACTTTTTAAATTAGCTGTGACCTACTCGTTACTATCAGTTAAACATTTACAGGAGAGCCTAATGATTTGCTCTTATCAGCAAAAGAACATCAATTCCGATCACCCCTATAGTATTTAACACTATAATTTAATACTATAGTATTTAATACTTGCTCATATATTACTAAAGAAGAATTCCTGTGCTTGGTGAATTTTTATAATTTGAAATGTGTTTTTTTTATTTTAAGTGCATGTTTTTCATTTTATCTGTAAATTATTTTTACTAACCCTATTTGAACATTCTGTGTACACTCAGCCTTTGTATGAACAATAAGAAACTATGTTTCAGAGTTTTTGTACATTTAAAATATTGTAATCGCTGGAAAATTGTGTTTTTCCCAACACTCATTATAGCTGTAACATGTCTCAATTTCGTAACCTTAAAAAATTTTTGTTTTTTAATACCTAGTCATCAGTTACATAATATAAATTTGTGGAGGTTTATGTGTACAGTAGAGATCATAGAACTCTCAAAAACTCTGAAGTAGACCATACTCTACAGGTAAAATAGACAATTGTAAAACTTTTAATATAACCTAACCTAACCTAATTTTGACGTTAAATACTACAGTTTTCCTATGTACTTATAGCCACAGATCTTATACCTAATCGATAAGATTAAAAACAACACTGTCAAAACTCTGAAGTCTCTAAATTTTAAAATAATATTTTAAAGTGACAGTGGTACTTCTTGAAATTTTACAGTCATGCAATTTTAATACGAAGTTATTAATTAGCCGGGAAAGTAATTAGTTCTCATTTGCACAGACTATTTTACCTGTACAAGTAACACTTACCGATTCATACAAGGCAGCATAAGCATACGATACTTAAAAAGAGTTAATTAGAGCCGATGTAATATGTCCCTTTAACCCTTTACCCGAATGGACACACATTTTAGTCTATGTTTGCAGACTTATAGGCAAGGGAATTTGTTATTTAAAGTTGTATATTTTTGTATGTAGTTTAGAGGTAGGTATTTTTTAAGTTTTGTCAATTGGTTTAGTAATTTTTAGATGTTATTTTATTTATTATTATTATCAACCATAGTTGATTTCGTATGTTGTTATAGTTTTGTTGTCTACTTGTTAAGAGAAGACTTTCTCAACAAAAGGGGAAAAATGTTAAGCGTGTGGGTGAAACAGTTAAAAGGTGCTTGAAAATAGTTCTTAAAGGACATGTTAGTGAATTTTTTGAAAAAGTCTTCTCTGTTATTCCTAATACAGAAATACCTGTGATATCTTTGTTTTGCTTTTTTCCATTTAATACATTATACCTAACATTTCACTGTAAAAGTGTGTTTTATTTACCAGCTTTCCTTGAAATAACAAAAATAAACTAAAAATAGAACTAAATGTAGTTACGTGTTTACAATTCAAAGCATCTGACTTTACAAACGTAACTATGAACAAACGTTTTGAAATTCAGTTTACCCTAAGTTGCAAAAAACTTATTTTTGCAAGACCAAACTCATATTATTATCATCATTCATACACATATTTATTGGACCGCATTATGAGAAATCTATTAAGCGCCAAAAATTCAAAATACAGATAATAGTGCCATCTAGCAGCTAGGGTACAAATCTATGTATACAAATACATTTTTATAAAGAAGTACAAAATAAATGGGTTTTTAAAAACCCATATTAAGCAAAGCTTGTTATTTCCTGTTATTTTTCTGCCTATTATATTAAGGGTATAGGATCAAATCTGGCTACGTACATCCTGCATAATTTGACAGGAAGTAAAGACACTCTCATTTTTGATCGCAGTAGCTAAAATTTGAAAATTAATGTTAAAACATTTAAAGAAAAGATACTCTTTATAATGGTATTACATTCAGCATACTAGAAGAGCAAAAAATGCGCCAAATTGATAAAAACGATTGGACGTAACCTGTTTTGATCCCAACTTCATAGGACTTGACCAAGTTTGATCCCAACCTAATCTCACCGGCTAGGACTCAGTAGAATGTCAATGTGTCAAAATACATATTTTGAACATTATTGTTATACAAGATACATACACCGAACTGAAAGAAATTACAGCAGGGCTGCCACAAATAAGTGTCTTTAGCTTTTGTATAGGTACATATTATATTATTGTCCTAGAAAATAATACAATTGTAACATTTACCGATGATACTGCTATCATAGCAGTATGCAAAACCAGCGAAGAAGCGACAGAGAAATTACACAGGTGTTAATCAAATATATACTTAAGGGAAATAAGCAAAAAATGGACCATGTTCGTGACACTCAATAATCCAGGTCGCTGACAACTTTTTTAGTTATTGTAGATCTATAGGAAGAAAACCTACTTGTTTCCTGCCTTGAATTTGGAGCTGTTTTTTAAATCATTGACAATTTAATGCAAAAAACGCGATTTTGTTCTATGATTATTAATGATTTTAGTATTAAAAAAATAGATTTTTGGAAGAAAATTATTTTTTCACTAATTGTTTAAATAAACTATACTATTTATTAATTAATTAATATATAAACAAATTACCTATTTGTAATGTACGTAAAAATTACATACAAATAAAAAAAAAAGAATGATCAAAATCCATTGAGTAGATCCGGAGATATAGAAAATTTTATTAGTTTGAAATTGTTTGTTCGGTATGGATTTGTAGGTTCTTCCTAGTCACCATTTGAACTACATTTTTGAAAATTTGTAGAAGGTCCTGTAAAGTTACAATGTTTGTGCAAATTTTTTAACAAAAACTACAAATCCCATTCTTTAACATGGCGTCAATGAGATTCCTTAATTATTATAATCAGATATGCTGTGAATTAACAAAAAAAACATGGCTAACTTTGGCCCAAATTAACCTAGGCCAAATTTTTTTATTTGAAAATTCGGGTGAAAAGACTAGCTTTTTGAATGTAAAAAAAGATTTTTTGTAATGACAATATTTTTAAAGTTATTCTAAATGGTTATAAACTACATAATTTCAAAAATTTGGCATCAGGATTTTTGACTATAATAAATCATTTTTTTTTATCTTTTTTTAATACATATTGATAGTATAAGTCTTTTGCTTTCATTTGTCACCCACAGCATTACCCTATCTTTATTATTTTCTCTTATGTTATTGTAAAAAAAGGTCTCTGGGATAAACAAATACAATAAATTTTAAACTAATTAATATATCGGTCCCAAATTTTGAGGGTTTGTTAAGTACTCCAATACCCAACCTTGGGTGGAACTCTAAAGTTTAAAGTTTAAGTTTACTAAAAGTTTTTAACAAATATCAATTGTCACTTATTTTGCAGTTTGCAAAGCAACAAATTGACTTTTCAACTTACAAAAATCGGCATTTTGAAGCTTTGTCAATATTCTAAAAAATAAAATTTTGTAATTTTATAATTGTATAATTTTTAAGTATTTAGCTTTCTAATAGAGTGCAAAAAATCGAAAAAATCGCGTTTTTCGCATTAAATTGTTAATCATTAAAAAACGGCTCCGAACTTTAGGCAGGAAACAGGTAGGTTTTCTTCTTATAGGTCTATAATAACTAAAAAAGTTGTCAGCTACCTGGATTATTGAGTGTCACGAGAAAATCCTTATTGTTCTGGACTAATATGACTGGACAAGCAAGTGACGAAACAAAATTCATATATTATGTAAACTTTACTAACAAAAACGTTCAAAATAAATATTCCAATAAATATTAATAATCAAATTCCATATTTAAATAGTGCAAAATATTTGGGTATTACTCTGAGCTCATGTAAAGAAAAAAAGAAAATAATAATTCCGATTGAAATACAACAAAATGTACTGGCTGTTTGACCAAAATTCTACTCTGTTTCTACATAATAAACAATTATATAAGCAAATACCGAAACAATAGTATTATTATAAAAAAAGTATAAATATTTAGAAGGAAAATGTCACAAATCAACAGAAAATATTTCTATTCATATAAAAATTTAATCACATTATAGGTATAATATTATACTTACTGCAGATTTATATAAAATTTCCTCAATCATCGTCGACTTTTTCGCCCGGAACATAAACGTCTTCGTGAACTACCCATTTTAAAAACAATTAACACACTGGTTTGTCAAAAGTCGAAATAAGCCCAACAATGTTATTCAACATTATTTATGACATTCCCTCGAGAGGGTGTATATTTCCTACCTACCCATCGGCGAGAATCCAGAAACTATCGACAAGGACTGTACTGACCGAGAGAGAGAGAGAGAGAGAGAGAGAGAGAGAGAGAAAGTAACATTTAGCAGAACTTTGAGATGTTTTAAAAAGTTTATACCAAATAGCTGCGTTGTTATGTTAAAAATAAAAACAGATTCGGAAAGTGGGTCAAATTCTGTAGTGCCCTATTTCAAAAAAAAAATTTTTACGTTTATTTTAACTAAAAACATTTGAAAAAAAACACTGTTTAAATAATTTATTAATTTACAATCAAATAGTGCACTAGAACTTTTTAAGACCTTTCATATAAAAAAGAATCATCTCAATATCTGCCATAGTTTTTGCGTTATTTGATATAAACTTTTACATTGGAATTTAGTTATGCCCAGAATCGCGAGGAACGGCCTAATGTCATTTTCGTTCTCATGTAGAATTTCAGCAGTGTTTGTCACATCTGAATAGAAACTTAATTGTTCCAGGTCTTGCCTATTGCCCCCAAAATGTTTTGTTAGCAGATTTTTAACGTCCCTCTGTTTTAATGCGTTTACAGGTATGTATCTATTGTTTTATTTTCTGAGAAGCCATCATACTCATAATTTTAGATTTCCGACACACATTTTCATATTTTCCCGTTTGATTCTTAAAATCTCTCCGACTGAACCAACACATTTTTGATCCTCTTCGATCGTTTTAAATAGGATCATCAATACTGTGTAAACTGTACTTTCCACTGTCCGGGGGTTTCAGTATTGTTTTGGCTTCCTTTTTAAAATCATACACGATGAAATCTTCGCCTACCAAATTTCGGGTTTAGTTACTCGAAATTTCAAAACTTCCAAAAAATTTATTATATCTTATCACTACAGCTGTTTCGGCAGAGCGCCGAATCTTTAAAGTGAGAAAGGCATTCTGCCGAAACAGGTGTAGTTTTTATTTAGCGTATGGACTTTCACAGTACGATAAATATACAAATACAATAATATATACATATATATTAAATATATTATTCAAACACTAAAGATAGAATGAATGACAATAAATATTAATGTCCAATTTACATAGCCATTCAATTGCTTCTGGGGAACATTCCGCAAAGTCCTGGAGGTTTCCACGGTAGGCACGATTCAAGCAGTCTGAAACACAATGGCTTATGGTCTGTCTAGATTGTCTGCAATCGCACTGTGGACTTTCTGCACGACCCCACCTGAACAGCGAATCAGCACATTTATCATGTCCGGTACGTATACGATTAAGCCTTGCCCAAGTGGACCGGGGCAGATTTGATCCGATGAAATCCTGAGTTGGGGTGGATATCTTAATATAGTCCGATTCTACTGTTGGCATCCATCTTGTTGTCCATTGCCTATGTATATCATAGGAATTACCAATTTTTCGGGCAGATCGTATTGGAGGATTTCTAGATCTCAGTCGCTGGTGCTCTTTTGAGATGTCTGGGATATCTTGATGTATTGGTAATTGTACGTTGACTACAATGTTCTGGTACTCTCTCACTAATGCTGCTGTACGGCGTAGATCTGGTGGAGCAATATTGCTGAGAGTAGGCAGCCATCTCACTGGCGTTGGTTTTATTGTTCCAGTGATTATTCTCATGGTTTGATGAAGTTGGACATCGATTTTGCTTGTATGTGCACTATTTAGCCATACTGGTGCACAATATTCTGCCACTGAAAAAACCAAAGCTAGAGCAAAGGTCCGAAGAGTATCTGCAGAAGCACCCCAAGTTGTTCCAGCAAGTTTTGATATTAAGTTATTTCTTGTTCTTAGTTTACCGGCTGCGTTTGTAAGATGACTTTTGAAGGTGAGTGTTCTATCAAGTGTGACGCCTAGATCTTTGGGGTTGTTGTTATGTTTGATAGCTGTATCATTTAGAGTTACATTGAGAGTATCGCCCGCAAGTTGATTCGACAGGTGAAAGAGACAGGTTTCAGTTTTGCTTGTGTTAGGACGTAAGCGCCAGTTCTTAAAATAGTTACTTAGTGTAGTTAAGTCCTAGCTTAGAGCTCGTTCTCCTGCTTCTTTACTATTATCTTGGAAGCCAATGGCCATTTCGTCAGCATAAGCAAATTTTCTCGATTTTGTTTCAGGTATATCTGCTGTATAAAGGTAAAATAATAAAGGAGCTAGCACTGAGCCTTGAGGTAAGCCGTTGTTAAGTTTTCTACCGTTACTCTGTGCATCATTCATATATACCTGAAACATTCTGTTAGTTAGTAGATTGTTTATCAGCTGACAAGTTTTGAGGCAAGGTATGATTTTCATCAGCTTATAAATAAGGCCCTCTCTCCACACAGTGTCATAGGCAGCCGTGAGATCTATAAATGTTATGGCAGATTTTTCGCGTCTTTCAAGGCCAGCTTTAATAAATGGCTGGTAACTTTCAGGCAGCTTGTTGTCTTTGCCAGGCTTCTGGATTGCGATAATTTTTGTTCTTTTGAATTCTGGGGGTAGCACAGCTGTATTCACAATGTCGCTAAAGAATTTTTTGAGCCACTGTCGTGTTTTTGTACCAGTGTGGACTATAAACTCAGCATACATTCCATCGAAGCCTGCTGCTTTTCGTGTTTTAGTTTCGTTAAGAGCTTCGTTTATTTCATCCAATGAGAAGGCACGTGAGTATTCTGATGTTGCGGGAGTATTTGCTTTAAGTTGTTTAAGAGCTCTTTTTACGGTAGATGTATGAGTTTTCTCAGATAGAGCTCGGGAGTTCTCAATTATTCTATTGGCTATTTTATTTGGCTCAATTGTTGATTTGTTTAAGTGTTGCGCTCTGCTTGCTTCGCCCAATTTGCGGATCAGTCCCCATGCCTTTCGACTGGAACGTGAGAAATCAATATGTTCTACGGTAGACTTCCATTTATTAAGTCTTGTTGAGTCCAGTGACTTCAGTAAGTTGTTACCAATTTCGGGATCTTCTGATTTCAAAAATTCGTCATATAGTTTTTGGCTTTCTTCCGTCCAGACTGGGATGTACTCCTTTCAGAAACCTCGGGGGATATGTTTTTTGGCGATAGAGATAACCATTCCTAAAAAACGGTGATAATTGTTGGCCTTTGGGTCAATGAAGCGAATGTCCAGCTCTTTGGTGAATTCGGGCCAACTTCCTTTGTTAAAATTCCAACGGGGTCTCCGCGTGGATTCAACGATAGGAATTTGTATGCCTAGTTCGATTATGACAGGTCGATGTTGGCTGTGAGGGAAACTGGGAAGTACAGTTCGAGAGCACAGCTGTAGTGATAAGATATAATAAATTTTGTGAAGTTTTGAAAACAAAGTTTTTCATTGTTATATAAAATGAATTTCCAACACGTAACGGTCGAATCCATCAGTTAATATATGAATAATATATTAATTAAAAAATAAACGAATTTTAAGTTTGATAAAATACTGAGGCTTCTGAGATTTTTGATTTTGAAAACATTACTGAAACATTAGACGTACATCTGACAACGCCGGACGGTGAGCGTCCGATTTCAGCGAAGTCAAAACATAAAACAGGTGTACTGACTGTAAGGTGGTAGCGAGAAGCGAGAATCCAGATAGCGTGTTTGTGAAGTGTATTTTTATTATGAGTGATAGTTCGGAAAAACAATATGGATTTATAGTGCCCAAATGTCAGTGAAACCACGCTAAAAGAGTGGTTGATTCCAACACCATATCAAGGTAAGTTTTGTTTTATTTTGAAACTAACCTTGATGGGAAAATATAGGTTATGTATATTGAAATTTTAACAGGTATTTTGTTGTCTGAAAGTGAAAATATACGACAGGGATTTGTTTATATTGTAGTAAAGTGACAAAAGTAAAATATATAAATGATAAGCATACAACTACATTGATGATTTTATTTGTTAATTGCCAGACACATTGAAATTCCTGGTTTTGCCATTAATTCTAGTCATATTTTTTAAAGATCACTGAATGTGTTACTTTCTTCACGTTTTACTACAGATATTTTAACTAATGCTTCTTGTGTAACATGTGGATTTTCCAATAAATTAAATTTATGATTTTCAGGAAAATAAGTAATTATTGTCAACTAAGCTGTCTATTTTATACATATTTTAAAATTCGGTAATTTTAATTAACTTATACTAACCTGTTCCGTCTTGAGATAGCCTTAATTTTAATATTAAGTACTAATATTATTATTTTTCTATAGATTTCCATGGCAATACAATACATTTTCATTGCCAACGCAGAGGCGGAATAGCTCAAATATTGTCCGTTTGTAAACAATATTCCATTATAAACACACGTAATGTTAATTTCATTTAAAAGGAAAATAAATGCGGCTAACTCAATAGAGAAAGACGTTACCAAAGAAACTAAGACCTGTTGCATGTATTTTATTGACTGTCATAATGAGATTTCAAATTAATACTGGGTTCTAACAAATAACGTTTTCTAAAACAAAATTAAATTATTAAACTAAAGAACTAAATTAGGAAAAGTCTATCATTCTTAATAAATATTATAATGAATTGGTTATTATACACATTGAAATAATATTGTATATTCCGTTCACTCACCTTGGCAATATTTTGACAGACATTGCCGAAAATATCTTCTTCTAAATGTGCCTATCTTCTAGAGATGTTGGCAACCACATTGACCCATCTTATTCTATTCACAGCAGTTCGAAAGCCCATTTAGCCATGTCTATTTTTTCAACTGCATCTGTAACTTCTGTTCTTCTTATTTCTAGGTTTGGTACTTTATCTCTGATGGTAATACCGAATATTGATCTATCCATAGCGCGTTGTGTAACTCTTATTTTATCTATTGTTCTTTTTGTCAGAGTCAGTGTTTCTGCCCCATATGTAAGAATCGCTAAAACGCACTAGACAAAAACCTTTCTTTTTAAACAAACTGGGATAGACTTGAAAATGTTATTCAATCTACCAAAGGCAGCCCATGTGATACCTATCCTTCTTTGTATTTCAGTTGTCTGATTATCTCGATCTTTATTCCTCTACCTACGAAATCAAACGGTAAGAAATATAGCGATTGTAGACTCATTATTTTAATGAGCGATGTCGTTAAAATACTGTTGCATATTCTTCTAAACCGAATTAACAACAAGTGCGAAGAAATAATTAGTCAAGAGTAGTTCGGGTTCAGGAGATGCCTTGGAACTAGAGAAGCACTATTTTGTATGCAAACACTCCTTCAACGATGTTGGGAGGTAAGAAAACCCGTATATATGTGCTTCATTGATTTTGAAAAGGCATTTGATCGCGTTCAGCATACAAGACTAATTACCGCCTTGCAGAGCATCCAACTAGATGAAAAAGACAACTTATTGCCAAACTTTACTGGAACCAAACAGCCATTATTAATACCAACAACAGAGAATCAAAGCCAATCAGTATTGAACGAGGCCTAAGACAAGGTTGTATACTATCTCCCACCCTCTTTAACGTGTATTCTGAGAATCTATTTAGGGAAGCTTTAAAAGATCAAAAAGGAATAATCATAGGAGGAGAAATAATTAACAATATACGGTACGCCGACGATACTGTGATTCTAGCTGAAAACATCGACGATCTGCAGGAGCTAATCAATAGAGTTGACATGGAATGCACAAATTGGGGACTGTCGATAAATATCGATAAAACTAAATACATGGTGACCAGTAAATTTTTGGCCCATTGGATGTTGGATTACTAAAAATCTAGATCCATCCTTCGAAATTCGATGTAGAATTGAACAGGCGAGAAACTCATTTCAAAAGTTCAAGCCTCTATTATCCAATAACTCATTAAATTTGTAAATCCGTGAAAAGTTTACAAGATGTTACGTGTGGTCTGTACTTTTGTATGGATGTAAAACTTGGACTTTAAACGCCGATATCATGAATAACATCGAGGCGTTTGAGATGTGGTTGTATCGAAGGATACTAAAAATTCCATGGAGTAGCAGAACCAGAAACGAACAAGTTCTTCGAAGAATGGGACATCAACGAACTCTATTAAATATTATTAAGAGGCGTAAACTAGAATATCTTGATATTGTTCTGAAGCTATTTTCTTGTGGCATTGTAAATTAATTACTATTAAACTGGGAATAAGCTACAATTAAAGATAAAAATACGTTTATTGACGTTTCAATTTCCACTTCGGAAATCGTTCTCAAAATACAAACAGTAAATTAAACAAATTTTGTTTTTTGTTACATAGTGAAAAATTCTTCTAATAATTTAATTTTATCTGACTCATTTATATTGACAATTCAGACATACATTATGCATTTTAAAGTAGACGACTTTAAAATAATATTGCCAATATTGTTGAGTTGCGCTCCTGGGACGACTTTACTTATAAGATAGTTCATTCGATTACATGAAATCAACTTTAACTTGAGAATATCCGTCAGAAAAAAATCATAGCATGTAATTCGTCTTTAAAAAGACAAACACATGACATGATGACAGTAAAATTCTCCTGTTAGTGATTCCATAGTAAATTATGAGGGAAAAACCAGGAAAAAAAAACCTCATAATACTATCCCGACATTGTAAGTATTTGTTCGTGAATTTAGTTTACCTTCAACAAACATCAAAATTCTGATTTTATATGTTACGTTATTTAAAAAACATAAATGATGTATCCTCTATATGTTACTGACTTACTAATACTGGTATTTTCTTATTAATAACTTCCTCTTTCAATATTGGTAACCAGATCCTACTACATTCTGCCGAGGAATTTGCGATACAATTGGCCTCATTTAGCATAATTAGAGCCGCTTCTTTGATTTTTCTTTTTTTACCATCCGTTTCTTTTAGAACTACATTTGAATTATTCCATTGAACCCTATGTTCATTATCCCATGCGTGTTTACAGATTTGAGATCTATCAAATTCTCTATTTTTAATATAAGATTGATGTTCACTTATTCTAACATTTAATGGCCTTGATGATTCACCTAAATAAAACTGATCGCATTCACAAGGTATTTTATAAATGCAATTCTTTGTCCTTTTTTGTTCATTGTTAGGTTTGGTTTTGGACAAAATAGACCTCAACGTGTTTGTTGTTTTGAATGTTGTTGAAATGTTGAATTTATTTCCTATCCTTTTAAGTTTTTCTGATAGTCCTTTTATGTACGGTATTGTTATTTTCCTCATATTATTCCTTGTGTATGCTGTAGGATCTGGTTCTAAGTTGTTCTGTTCTATTCGATTGATTGTTGAAAATTCCTTATTTATAAACGATAAAGGATAATCATTTTTTAATAAAACAGAAGTTAACAAATGTTTCTCCTCCAAGAACGAATTTTCGTTAGAACAAGTAATTTTGGCTCTATCGTATAAGGATTTAATTATTCCCTTTTTTACATTAATATTGTGATTTGATTTGAAATTTAAGTATCTATTGGTGTGTGTTGGTTTTCTATACACCTGAGTCTCATATCCAGTATCGTTCTTAGAGATTAAAACATCCAGGAAAGGTAGCGTGTTATTATATTCCTTTTCCATGGTAAATGTTATTGTCTCTTCTTTATCGTTTATATCATTTAGGAATGTGTCCAACAACTCTGATCCATGAGGCCATATTGAGAATACATCATCTACATACCTCCACCATACTGTGGGTTTGAAATTTTGTTTAGAAATGATATTTGTTTCAAAATCTTCCATAAATAGATCGGCTAAGAATGGAGATAAACTAGAGCCCATTGCTAGACCAAAATTTTGTTTATAGAATTCATTATTTAGTTGAAAATATGTATTATCAGTACATAATGTTAATAACTCCATTATAGCCGATATGTTTAGTCTTGTTCTAGTTGCCAATGAATCATCACTCTCTAATTTTGTCTTGACTATTCTTAAAGTCTTATTTAATGGCACATTCGTAAATAAACTATTTATGTCAAAACTTACCAAAGTATGATTTGAATTAAATTCAATATTTGATAATTTGTTTAAAAAATGTTTTGTATTTTTTATGAATGTGTCATTTTTATTTGTAAATGGTTTTAAAATATTTAATAAAAATTTTGATAGTTCACTACAAGGAAAATTCATGGTACTACAAATGGGTCTAAGTGGTATATTCGTTTTATGAATTTTCGGTACTCCATAAAAATGAGGAGTCTTACTGTAATGAGGTGTAATTAATCCTCTCTGATAACTTGTTAAAACATCTTTAAACTTGAATAAAGTTCTATATATTTGTTTTCCAAAGACTTTGTTGGATCTTTTGTTAATTTTGTATAAGGTCCGTTTATTAATAGATCTTTAATTTTATTTTCATATTGAATTTTATCCATTATCACAGTTGCATTCCCTTGTCTGCTGGTAGGATGATTATGGAGTCGTCATTTTTTAAAGTTCTTATAGCCTTTAGTTCCTCTTTGCTTATGTTTTGTTCAATTTTAATAGATTTTTCCAATTCAAGTTTACATAACACTCTGTATTTTTCTTTTTCGTGGGTTGGTAAGCATTGTAAACAATATTGGCAATATCATTTTAAAGTCGTCTACTTTAAAATGCATAATGTATGTCTTAAATTATTAGAAGAATTTTTCACTATGTAACAAAAAACAAAATTTGTTTAATTTACTGTTTGTATTTTGAGAACGATTTCCGAAGTGGAAATTGAAACGTCAATAAACGTATTTTTATCTTTAATTGTGGCTTATTCCAGTTTAATAGTAATTAGAATATCTTGGACATATAATCAGAGGACCAAGATATGAGTTCCTTCGGCTAATTCTCAACGGTAAAATCGAAGGAAAGAAATGGATAGGACGGAAGAAACTCTCTTGGTTGAGGAATTTGCGGCAGTGGACAGGTTTGACAGCGGACTCAATTGCTACACGTAGCGCAAGACCGAGATCAGTATAACAACATTATAAGCATGGTAGTCGCCGACGTTCCGTAGGGATATGGCACTCTAAGAAGAAGAAGCTTGGTCGATACTATGACTCTAAATCAGAATTTAACCGCTGACTGCAAGGTTGGTCATAAATTTTGTCTTTGAGGTGTTAATATTAAGACCAATTGTTTTTGATACTTTATAGAGCGTGTGCAACATTTTTGTAGCTTTATCAACTCTATCAGATATTAAAACGATGTCATCGGCAAATCTTAGGTGGTTCAGATCTTCCCCATTTATATTAATTTCCATATTATCCTCTCGTTCTATTTGCTTGAACATATATTCAAGAACAGCTGTAAACAATTTAGGGGAGATAGTATCACCCTGTCTAATTCCACGTTCTACTCGAAACTTCTTGGTATCTTCATGAAGGCGGACACAATATGTACCAGTTTCGTAAATACCTTTAATCAAGGCGATATATCGGTAGTCAATGCGGCAGTCAGCCAATGCTCGAAGCATTTTATGATGATCTATAGTATCGAACGCCTTATCATAATCTACGAATATAAGAAAGATAGGCTTGTTATACTCTGTACACTTTTCTATTAACGTTTTTATAACTTGTAGATGATCATTCGTTCCGTATCTGGAGCGTCGTGATACTATCCAGTTTGTTCACAAGCCGTTTTGTTATTATCTTCATGAATAGTTTGTATGTATGGGACAGCAAACTAATAGGTCTGTAGTTCTTTAGGTCTGAAATATCACCTTTTTTGTGCATTATGGTTATTATTGCATTATGCCATAGGGAGGGGGTTACGCCTCTTGTCAAACAAGCATTGAACATCTTTTTCAACATATTTACTAACGTTCCTCCTCCTTATTTGATTTGTTCAATGACTATCCATCTTCTCCAGGTGATTTATTGTTTTTCATCTCCGAGAGACCTGATTTTATTTTGTCTGTTGTAATATCTGGATGTCTTCTGAGCCTACGTTTTGACCTTTTGGTATTTGATTTTGATCAGGATCTGGAAGTTCTTTTCGCTTATACAATTTTGAGTAAAAATCTTGAGAAATTTTTAAAATATCTTCCTTATTTGTTGTAGTGTCTCCTTTTTTATTTACAAGTTTACAAATATTTTTCGATCCGTCAGTCATGTGTCGGCGCAGAACCTTTAAACTTTTATTTTTATCAATGGCTTGAGTTATATTCAGTGTTGTAATTTCTGACATCTTTTAGAATGGATTTTGTGATATCTTTGTTGAACTGTCTAAGTGTTACAAAATTATCTATGTATTTGTCTTTCAATTCTCTTCTTTTGTTTATAAGATCTTTAGTAGCCATCTTGAGTGAGTTTATCCATCTTGTTTTTTCCTTTTTCCTTATATTTTCTGGTGGAGAGGGTAAATTTGTTACCTAACTTTCCACATTTAAGAGAGGCGTTGTTGAACACCTGATTGCTTCGAAATATTTATCAAGGACCACTGAAGCAATAAAACACCCTTTATTTGAAAAAATAAAAAAAGTACTTGAACAACTTTGTGCAGAATTTAGGCCTCTTTCTAGTTTACTTATTTAACACTTGGTATAATTGGCCATATTTCCCAAAAAAACTGGTTTTTCAAAGCTTTCAAAGTTTTCACAGGTTACGCCCCTAGCGGTTAACCCAGAAACTTGAAAGTTATTTCCAGCGATTTCTCTTGGCCACTTTTACTAAGGAATTTTTTCTCCTAAAGTTATAACATGAATAGTTTCTGATTATATAGCCGAGAGATCGGATTATTGGACCACCCGGTACATTTAAGGTGGTGCGTTAATTTTGAAGAGTAGTGCATTTTTACAGTATTCCATATTGTCACGTCACATATATTGACCTACCTAACTTTAAATCATATACGCAATTTAGTATCTTAGTCATAATAACAAGCCAGTAGGAGGAGTCAATGAACGATATTCTTTTATGATAAAATATGAGTATGCTTAACGTTATCCACTATTGATTACAGCTAAGCTATGTATTTAACAACTCATAAATTATCTGCTATTATCAGTTACTTAAAAAGTTACTTAATTGCTTGACTATTTTGATGTAGCTCAAGTTGTTAACCTATTGATAATATCTGGTAACTGTATATTTTGGAGTTTTTGTATTTGTTTGTGAAATATGCAAAAAGGCTCTTTGCATATTTTCAAAAACTCTTTCATATACTTAGTGCAATTTTATATATGACTACACAGCAAGATCAACGTTTAATTAAGCAAAAGTACCGACCTTTAATGTCTCATAATTTCATAGAATTTTATTTTTATTTTATTGTTTTATTACCTGGGAATTTCTCAACGGGTTGGCCGGCACGCTCCATCTGGCACATCACCAACATTGTACAGAAGAACAATCTGTCCCTGAAGCATATCCCATACATGCTCGATAGGATTAAGATCTGGTGATTGTGTTGGCCACGGTAAAAGTGTAATATCCTCATTATAAAACCAATCTCTTACTGTTGCTATAGTATGTCGCTTTGCATTATCCTGCATGTAACGCAAATCAGGACATAGAGAGGTGGCAAATGGACGCACAACAGGTTTTAAGATACGATCACTATATTGATATTGATTCAAAGTGCCTTCCACAAAAACGGAAACAGTTCGATGATGAAAAATTATTCCAGTCATAACTTGTAGACTATTTTACGAGCACTTTGTCCGTGCCTGAGTTTCTCTTGTTGACCTGGTCCTCTACAAACTCTTACTCTTATTTAATCAGGGTAGAAACAAAACCTAGCTTCCTCTGTGAATAACACAGAACTCCATTTTGTAAGACTCAATGCACATGTTTTATCCACCTTAATCTGAGCCCACGATTTCCATGACGTAATATGGATACCCTCAATGGACGTCTGGCGTGCAGGTCAGCTTCCTGTAATCTATTCCTCAAAGTTTGGTCACATACAGTAACGTTGTGAATATTTTCTAAAGACTCCACAAAGTTCATGTGTAGTTATATCATCGAGCAAAAAGACAAAAGAAAATGTAAAGGTAGTGGGGGCAAAAATATTGTTGGACAGGAAGTGCGATCTTTAGAGGCCACATTAAACAAGGAAAGAGAGACTCTCTCTTTGTTTGACATCAAATTTAGTTGGGTTATGTTATTGTTTGTTCCAAATGTCACATGAAATCTTATTTATATTGAAGTTTTTTAACAATTGTGTCGCATTTTAGACTATTACCGTTAATAATTAATTAAAAAACTTTCTCGTCTAAGACACATTCTGACAAATATTATATAGCTACTGTTAATAAGTGTCGGAAAATTTAAATTTGGCGCATTCGCATTTCCGGATATGTCCGCCATCAGAGGCCACTTTTTTGGTCTCCTTTTCATAAGGATTAGATTCCCTCTTTTGTCTTTTTGCTCGATGAGTTATATGCACATTTTGACGAATTACACTACTTACTTACTACATCAGTCATCCACGAAGACAAAACCAACTACATGTTGGTTACTAAGGATCCTATAGCAAATGAGGAACGGGAAACAGTATTTGGAAGTAACATCTTGAACGTGTTCATAGCTTCACATACCTTGGCCCGCTAGTGACAATAAAATAAGCGAAGAAATTTAAAGACGAATAAACCTTTCAAGTAGGGCATGCTATGGACTAAAAAAAAACAATTCCACTCAAGAAATATCCAAAGAAAAACTTAAATTATTATATACAAAACACTGCTGAGGCCGGTCCTCACAGTGGCGCAAAAGATTTAATTTCGAGTTATACCAATTCTTTGATGAGCCAGAGTCCAGATAAGATTATATACCTCTAAAGCAAACTGGGCATAGTATATAATATAGTTTTTTAATTGCGTTTCAAAAACGTTTGGACTAATGTAATTTTCTGCATTTAAATGATAATAAAAAAGACAACTAAAATTAAGTAATATTTCGAAAAGTACAAAAACTATAATCTATAAGACCAATCTTAACATATGGCTCAGCGACTTGTTCTGCCCACTCCATTCCGAAATCCAAACTGGGAATCACTAATATCCATCTCCAGCTTAGCGTGTATTCTATTATCGATGATTTTTAGCAGGGTTTTTAAGGTATGTGACATTAGACTGATGCAGCTTTATTATTTTTCATTAACTTTACTGCGATGCATAACTTCTGACTTTGTTATCTCGGGTCCCTCGTCTTTATTTTGAGTATCTTCATATACATTTTCCTGTCTCTGGTCATGGAATAATTCCTCTATATATTCTTTCCATCTTCCTAATTTTTGTTCCGTCTCCACTAAAATGTTTCCTTGTTTGTTCAATAGTATGCTTGAGGTTTTTTGTTTGCTACTCCAGCTATACTTTCTTATGGAGATTGAAGTTATCATATTTGTTTTGTAAGTCTTCTATTTCTTGTCATTTTCCAACGAAATAAGTCTATTTAGCTTCTCTTATTTTCCTTCTTATTTGATTATGCAGCTGTTGATACTGAGTTATGTTGATATTCTTCTGTCCTCCATCATTTCCAAGATTTCTTATGTCATCTAATCTGCGTTCTTGCATCTGGTTGTTGTGAGTTCTCTGCGACTTGGTTCGATAATTGCATTTTTAAAGAATTGCCACTGTTGTTCTACATCACAATCAATTGATTTCGATGTGGATTCTAGGTTTGCATTAATTTCTTGTTTTAGTTTGATTCTTTGACATCTTCTGATTTTAATTTTTGTGTGTTTAGTTTATCTCTTTTGTAGCTTTTTTTGTATCTTTTTTAAGTGAAGTTTGAATTTTGCTACAAGAGGATTGTGGTCCGACGCCACTCTGCACCTGGGTACGCTTACATCGGTTGTATTTCGTTTCGGTATCTGTGGTTAGTAAGAAGTCTAGTTTTTCCAGTTTTTACTTATGCATCGGAATGCTGGACCCTTACTGAGAAAGACAAAAAGAACATAGATGTATTTGAGATGTACTGCTGGAGACGAATGCTGATAATACCATGGGTGGCCCGAAGAACAAATGAATCCATACTGGACCAGCTAAACATAAAGAAAAGACTAAGAACACAAATATCAGAACAAATAATAAGCGATTTTGGACATGTGCTTCGAAGAAATGGTCTTGAAAAACTTACCATCCAGGGAAAAGTAGAAGGCAAAAGAAATAGAGGTAGATCTCCCACACGATAGACGGACCATATTGTTGCTACCATTGGCGCTCCATTGTCAGAATGTGCTAGAATGGCAGAAGATAGAAAAACGTGGAGGAACATTGGGAAATTTAGCTAATAGCTTTATGATATCACGATACCTGCATCAGGTTAACGACTAAGAAGAAGAAGAAGATCTGTGGTTTATTAAAATATAGTCAATTTGGTTTCTACCGATTTTATTGACCTTGTCAGCTGGCGATTTCCAAGTGTAAAGGCGTCGTTTAGACAGTTTGAAGAAAGTATTCATTACCGCAAGATTATGATCTAGGCAGAATTCTATAATTCTATAGACTCTCATCTTCCTTCTCCAACTTTGGCGTTAAAATCACCCATGATTACTGTTATATCCCTATATCCCTAGATGTTGTATTCACCTAGATTGTTGTCACCATAAAATTTTTCAACTTCTTCCTCTGTTTTATCGGCGGTTGGCGCATAAATCTGAATAAGGTTTAATTTCTCATGTGTTGTCATCATCTGTATTAGCGTAATTCTTTCCGATATTGGTATAAAGCCTACAACTGATTTTGCAACTTTTTTACTAACATTCATTGGGTCACTGAAAGGGTCTACTGGAAACTTTTGAAAGAAAAATACCAAGAACAACATTTTAAGCCATAAATAACAATGAATTATGGAGGAAACGTTTTCATTTTAAGCTTAACCGTTGATTGAATATCAGAATTCGGATATTCAATCAACGCTGTAACACCGATACAGAAAACCGGATATCATTAAAACAGTTAAATCCAACATATTGAAATGGGTATACGTCTTAAAGATGAAAGATGAAGACGAGGTCCGAAAATTGATGTTTGAAAAATCTTTGTTAGAATGCGGAAAACCAAAAGAAAAAACGCTTCCTGGATAATGTGGAATCAGATCTGCAGGTACTGTGTATAAGGACCTGATGATAACTGGTTCCGAATAGGGAACGCTGGAGGGATTTTTTTAAGGGGTGGCAAAGATTATCCAGGTCTTTAGAACTATAAACAAGAATTTATAAAAAAAAACTACAATTTTAATGATTAAACATAAATTATAAAAAAAATGTTTTATATGCATGAAAAAATAATTATTATATTGTCCTCATAAACGCTAAGTAATTTTCATTGATGAAAATAAACAGCCATTTTACATAAATATATCTCTGGCAAACTATAATGACCATACACCAAGTATTCAATTTTATATTGTACACATATTTGAAGACTACCGATTTTGTTGACAAAGTGTTGTGTTTGTTGGATTTCTGTGCTGTTTTATGAAAATGATACTAAATAATATATACCGCTATTATGAAAAGTAGCTTTAACTGTAAACATCACAAAGTCAACAGCATTATCTCTACTTTTAACAAATTTCGATACGATATTGTTTTTCATTGAAAAATATAAAACACCGAACGTGTTTTTAAGTGGACACTTGCAAGCAATAATTTTTTAAAACTATATTTTATAAATAAAGGAAGTGCTATTATACCAAATATATTTCTTTCTTTCTTTCTTTCTCCTCTTCCTTTTCTTCCTTCCTATCAGGGTGTCGGATTTGGGCTAGCTATTTTAATTTACATTTACCCACCTCTTCCATTCTTTTCTGTTTCTTGCCAATATTTTCAATTCCTCGAGTGATTTTTTTTAAGTTTTTCCCGCCTCTACTACTTGCTGTATCCATTTTTTTTTGGTCTGCCTCTTTTTCTTTTTCCGATGTTTTTTGCTTCATAAACTTTTCTTGTTATTTTATTGGATTGCATCCTCATCAGATGCCCATAACAGTTCATTTGTCTCTTTGCTATTTTGTTCAGTATCGGTTCCTGGTTGGCCATTCTCCTAATAGTCTCGTTACTTAATCTATCCCATTTTGTCTTTCTATCCTTCTTAGATGTCTCATCTTCATTGCGTTTATCCTGCTCTTATGTTTTTCCAGAATTGTCCAGTTTTCACTTGCATAGAGCACAGTCGGTATCACTATTGTGTTATATATTTTTATTCTTGTTTCTCTAGCAAGTTCTCTTTTTCCCATTATTGGGGCTAACGCATAGTATAACTTGTTTGATTTCTTTGCTCTATTTGTTATTTCCCAGTCTATTTTTCCGTCATTAGTTATTATACTTCCCAGGTGTTCGTAAGTTGTTATTATTTCCAATTCTGAGTTTTTACATTTTATCTTTATTTGATTATCTTCCTTATCTCCTTTGCCGCTGATTATCATTATCTTACTTTTTTCCTCGTTTATCTCCATTTTTAGTTCTATTTGTTCTACCCGAATATCAATTAGTTTCTGAATTTTATTCTCGGAATCTGCTATTAGTACTATGTCGTCTGCATACATTAAGGACTCTATTGTTACCGGTTGTAATCTGTGGTAACCTATTATTGTCTGTAGTTGATTGGTTCTGACTCTAGTGTTTCTTATCAAGTCGTTCATTACTATTATGAATAGCAAAGGGCTGAGACTATCTCCTTGTTTAATACCTCTCTTCCAATTAAATGCTTCCGATCTTTCCCTGTTATTTGTACCCTTCCTTTTACCTCTTTGTAAGTACTTTCTGTAATTTTTATCAATGCATTACGTACATTTATTTTCCTCAAGCATTTCCCTATAATATGTTTTTATATCGTGTCAAATGCTGCTCTTAGGTCTATGAATGCTAATACTAGTTTTTCCCTCGTATTTATGCTTCTTTCTATTAGGTTTCTAATTATATATATGTTGTCATTTGTCTGTCTTCCCGGTCTAAATGCCGCTTGTTCTTCTCCCAATACCATTTCTACTTCCTGTTTCAGTCTCTTCTCTATTATTTTCGTATATATTTTAAAGCATACCGATGACAGACCGTTTTCTCTATAGTTGTCGCAGTTTACATGTTCTCCTTTTTTGTATATTGGCACGATAATATTGTTCTGCCAGTCTTCAGGGATTGTTTGTTTGTCCCACGCGTCTTTATATATTTTCCATAGCCAATTTATTCCTTCTTCTCCCATGTATTTTACCATTTCCGGTTCAATTTCATCATCTCCACCTGCCTTGCCTATTTTTATATTTGATAATCCTTCTATTACTTCTTCTCTACTTATTTGCTCTAGCTCTGTGTTTTCTTCGCCTTCATTGATTATATTGTCTTCTTTTATCACTTCGGTATCAAATTTTTCCTCATATTATTCTTTCCATACACTAGCTACTTGTTCTGGGCTTATTTGTATTTGGTTTGAAGTATCTCTTACTGCGTTTATTTCCTTTCGTTTTCCTTGCCTTATGTGTCGTATTGTGGTCCAAAAGTTTCTATTATTTGCTATATATTCTTTCTCAAGTTCTTCTCCAAATTCTTTCCATGTTTTCGCTTTTGCTTGTGTGACTGTCTGTTTTACCAATCGTCTCTGCCTATAATATTTTTCTTTATCTTCTTCTAATCCCGTTTCGATGTATTTTTTCTATGCTATTTTCTTCTTTTTTATTTCTGTCTTTTTGGCACTCTATTTGTCTCAGTCTTTTGTTAGTTTCCTCCGTGTAAAATTCTCGCACACTTTCTATCTTTAGTTTGATTACATTTACTTTCTTGTACTCTTTTCTTTCCACTTCCACTTTTCCTTTTCTTCTTTTACTTCAGATTTAAGTAGAAGAGGATAAGTGGAGTAAACTGGAATCAACTTCAAATTTTCGCATCTTACTTCTTTGTCCCGGCCTCTGAATATCACGGGAACCATAAACAAAGCTCCCACCACGACCAATGTTAAAACAGATAATGTTTTGCCATACTAAGAAGAATAATCGGTAACATTTTGGCTCCACAGGATTTTCAAAAGACCTGTTGACGAGATCTTTTGAATGCGATCTTAAAAAATTACTTCATAATTTTCGTTAGTCTAAAGACAAGCATCGTTATTTACTACACGTCCTCCTTGCAAATTATTTCTATCAGATAATGAAATAAAGTAAATTAGCCTTGCAAAATAACGAAGTGGTTGTTCTCAGTAGCATTTTGCACTTCAAACTGATAAGTGTTCCACTTATTTCAACATTTCATTGAAAATTATACTAAAACATTACATAATGCCATCGATGAATGAACGAACAGAATTAATTATAAACCCGTCAAAATAGAATCGTACAAAGAAAACAATTTACAAACACCTTGTCGGAACTAAAAACAAGACTCACACTCACATAAACTAAGTTTCATAATTTGTTCAAGGCTGATTACCGAATCTTTTGGCAGGCGAGGCCTGATGAATACTCCACTAAACTGAAATCATCACTGTTCGACCTTATGACCCTGAGGATTGTTTCTTTGATTACGCCGCTCTTCGCCGCGTTACGTCTCTTCGCAGAAAAATGTGTTTAGTTTTAGTAGTAAAGACGCAACACATCGCTCAGACTCTACTCAAGGACTACTAAAATCTAAAATTAAAAACATGTGAATTTCACGTATTGAAGCAAATATATTTTGATTTAGTTAATTAGCAATTATTATACTATTTTTTAAAATTTCGTATTTTGAAAACAGCTTTAGACCTTATGTCAAAACGTTAATTATATATTGTAAACAAATTAATACAATTTTAACAAAATAATATAACTTTCTGGTGTTTATATTATTACTACATAACATATACAAATATTGTTTGTAGCGAGTCAAAAAATACAAGTATATAAAAAGAATATGAAACTTAACTTAAATTTGAGGCAGATATCAACAGAATAACAATGGTCCAACTCCACAAAAGTTGAAACTGAGATATTGAAGGTTTTGTGAAATCAGTTATAGTTAATTCTATTAATATCACATATGTACCGTAATTGGATTTTAATTAATATTAGATAGTATTTAGTTTTATAACAATGACACAAAATATTGAAATCTTACTTGAATACTGATAGACTATGCTGGATCTGTAGAAATTCAGACCATAATGGACATTTTCCATAGGAAGCTATTTTTTGCTGGAATCCCTTCAGGATGCGCCCAATATCGATAATCACGATATGCACCAAAGATGTAGTCTTTTAACTATATGTAATTTAAAGGGTTTTTACCCATGTATTTTTGCTGGCTCAGTCATTTTAACCTAGCGATTTTAAACCTGATGATGGACTGTTTAGTCCGAAAACGTTTGTTTTTTTGATGTAGCCCTTTTAAGGGTTTTTAAATAAATATACCCACTTACGAAGACTAACCTCTTTTTTTGTGATACGTGGTATACAACCAGCTACAGGAATTGTTTTCCTTGTGGATTTTACAGAATTATTTATTTGAAGAACTTTATATACGTATAATTACGATATAAAAATAATCTCGTCAACTGAAGCAGAGTGTGTTCGTAGTTCTCTGGCTGAAGTGCGATTTTCTTCATCGTGTTCATGAAGATCGTGTTGCTATCTGCGTCGGCAGATTTCTGTAGTAGTGATGAAAGATTGGGGGTATGTAAGGTAATAAGTCTAATTTTTTTAAACACAGGTTTTTCATGGATCTACCGCATCTCTTTTTGGAAATATTCACCGTGTAAAACTCTATACATTCGTTCAATGTTTCTTTAAACTGGAACTGTTGCGGACGATCTCGTTGAAAACGAAGCCATCGAATTTTTAACCAATTGAATGTATAACCGCAGATACTTTTCTTTCTGTTTGTTACTTCGTTTTCCAACATTTCTGTGCTTGAAAATTCTTCTCGCTGCATTTCAGTGACGACAAAGTGAGGGTGCTTGCTTTTAATATTTTGTATTATTTGTATCCATTCCCGAGGATTGCAAATAAGAGCATGTTTTCTGCTAGCACTCTCTATAATACAAAATTCTCCATCATTTGGCAGTAGGAGTGACCAAAAACTAGGAACCTCAAATCTATTATTTTAGTTCTTACATCTGGATCTTGTACAAGTTTTAACAACGATAGGTTTGTTTTTAATGTTACGGTTTTGACCCGTACACTAATCAGAATACGCAATTACATGCTCATAAGAAGGACCTTCTTGCTTTAGGTGTTTCACTAAACATGATGCAATATCTTGCGATCCACGACCACCTTCAGTTTCGTCCCATACATACATGTATCCTGTTTTGCTGTTCATGCAATGTATGTCTAAATTGTATATGTACAAATTCCTCTTATAATAGGCTATTAGAGTAGTTAATTTTGGGTAGGGTAATGCTTTCTGTAAGTCAAATGTAATCACATAGGCTTCATCTATCTTCTTTGAATCATTTTTTAAACTCGATTTTAAACGATCACTTCTGAATCCATATTGTGAGTTGCTAAAGTAATTATTTGACTCAAAATAGGAATAAAACTGTTGTGTGATAACTTTTTCAATCAATTTCAGGGGGAATATTTTATTTAAGTATTCAAGGTTAAATGTTCGTATTTTATACCAAGGTATCTCCAGTTAATATAAGGACAATTCTCAAAACACTCTGTATAAATGTGGTTTAAAATTACCGACAAATATATTTTCTCGGTAGATGTTTTTTACTCTATAACCCCAGTCAACAATGGTACGCAAACAACGGAGTTTCGTGTTAGACTGTAAATTAAAAGAAAACACGCAATTTTTTTAACTCTGATTATAAAATTGTACCGCTAATAGTTTTGAATCCGTAACACCTGTGTCTTCCTCAATTTATAATTTATCTTTCAAGTACAAAATATAGGTTATCGATTATTTGAATATTTGATCAAGTTTTCATACGAATATCACAATTTCTGTTTTCTTTATTCGAGAGCTAATAGACCTGTCAGATATTATTTAAAACGGAACGAAATTAAGGCATAAATAATAAGGTAAGTGTCACTGCGTTGGTGATATTTAATTCTGACATTTTCTTTCTGTCGGAATCAATTAAGGGAAGATAATTGATTTATTATATGATTTTACCCGACGAATTCAATTTTTTCGAAGTAGTTATTATTTATATTAAACTTACATCATTTACGTATTGAGTGTGAGATTTTCTTAAATTTAATTTTGTTTTCGGTAATTCTAGCTTTATTGTAGCGGCCGTAGCTTAACGGAAAGATACTGACATTGTAAGCTCGAGTTCGATTTTCGACACCAACAACGACATTTTATGTGTAAAAATGAAATCAGTCGTCACCGTGCTTTGGAGGGCATGTAAAGCCATCGGTCTCCCTGGGTTAGTGTGCATCGACCCTAGTTACCTAAAACTGAGTTAAAAATGCAATTGGTCGCAATAATATCTAATTCAGTATAATTTTAAAATATATTTATGTTTGTTTATACCGATTTAGCCTACGCACTTTACCACTAACGTCGAAAAGGTCACTCGAAAGCGCTTTGCCATGTATACTTAGTCTTTTGTTTTTTTGCCGAAGGTTTAGATTTCTTTCTTCTGATGGTGGCACCACACTTCGCTATATGTTATTCGTTATGCGCTATATTCGGCCGTATAAGACGAAGTGTGGAGGGTACATTCGTCTATTATTTGCGTTATTCGCACGCATAAACAAATACCCGAATAGCAAATACGCCTATCGTCCACTTCTCGGTTTCTTGACACACTTGTCGACTGCCCACACTTCGCTCTCGCTGTTTATCTCAACCAAACTTTATTGTAATTTTCGTTCTTCTTAGAACATTAATTCGACAAATTTTTGTGTTTTATACAACTATCGTACCTATTACAGTTGTGATTATGGTATACCTACTGTGAAATGAAGTGGACAAATGAAAAGGCAATGAGATTTCTGGCTTTATACCAGCTGCAGCCTTGCATCTGGGATTTGGGCTTCAAAAAATAGTTACCATAAATCAGAAGCAAAGAATAACGGTGCCAGTAATGAAATCAAAATTAACGCCAATACTTCTATGTCCATTTTGGTTCTGCCACACACGCATGGCGCAAATATTTGGCATTTTGGGCCTGCTGGCACAAGTGTGGACTAGCGTATTTGTTATTTGCTGGCGAATAACAAATATTTGGGCCACTATTGCCTTCCATTGATTCCGATCCTGTGCTATTATTTCCCATGGCCTTACTTCCATCTTCTCCAGGTCTTCCCTGACTGCGTCTTTCCACCTTTTTCTAGGCCTTCCTGTCGATCTTTCTACCATCTGGTCTTTCCCAAAACACATTGCTAATCAGTCTGTCGTCATCACTCCGTACCACGTGGCCTGCCCATCTTAATCTATTGGCTTTTATGTATCTTACGATGTTTCCTTTCCCGAAGAGAGTCTCTATTTCATTGTTGTATCTGCTCCTCCATTCATTTGTCACGCTGTCCCTGCAAGGACCATATATAATTCGCAGGATTTTGCGTTCCCATACTAATAGCTTATTGATTTCTTTCTTTCAAAGAATGTTTTATTCCCCGCCAGTATTCGTATTTCAACCTCCCGTTCTCCTGTGTTTTCACTGGTAATTGTTGCTCCTAGGTATTTGAATTCTTTGACCACCTCAAAATTATGATCGTTTATGGTAATGTTTTGTCTTATTCGCTGTCGTTCTCTTTTTTGATACGACCATGTATTTAGTTTTTTCTTCGTTTATTTTCAGTCTTTCGACATTCGCTCAACCATATTATAAACACCTCGACGAATATCAATTTCATGAGACATTTTGCAGAGCACAAACCAAAATATTCTGCTTCGTTTATTAAATGTCAATAACTGATGACATTTCAATTCCATGGCCTTCTTTGTTAAATGCATTTGCTTCTCAATCAGACCAGGTGAAATTTTTCCCAAAACTTTAGGACCATACGTTATGATTACAATTTTCTAATAAAAGATATTAACGATATTTTATAATTATCTACTGCGATTTTTCTTTTTTAAGCTTTTTAATTTCATTGAGCGAATATATTTTCTCCTTATCCTGAGGGAGGTATATTATAGATCCTTATAATAAAGCAACGTTCAATAACTGCATAAAGTCGTGTGACTCATTGTTTCTTTATGGTTAACGTTAAAGTCAATAAAAGCTGCATGCTCGTTACATATAAAATTTCGCATCGATTTTCTGTTGTAGATCCACCGAAAGATACACACGTGGTCTCTATCTTGATTAAATTCTATTCCTACTCCTTAGGTCCTTTTTATAGTGTTTGCACCGTATTCACGAAAAGAAATTGCGGTCATTAACAGTATTTTGCACGCGAGAAAAAGTAAAATTACAAATTTTAGGAATTTCATTATTGAAACGTTGACCGGAAGTTTTTTTGCCTTGAGCTGGTTAAAGATTTTACTCGTATGTACACTGCTCCTAGAAAATTATATATCACGATGAAATAGATAAAAATAGAATACGCTAGAACAAGAGAATATCGAGATCAATAGCATTGAAGAAAAAAGCTAAACAAAATATTGTGAAGGATAAACAAATACCACGTTGCATTAGAAAATGTCAAATGATTACATGACACTCGTCGTGTAATCATATGTCTTTTAATGTTTTTTAAGTGTATAAATTTTGAAATTCATATGTTTAAAGCTCGTAAAGTTATTCAATTTGTTTATAAGCCTAAAAAAACTTTAAACATTTTTCTAGGCTCTCCTAGTGAACCGATTTTGAATTTTACAAAAAGCGTTTGAAAGTTTGAGCCTTCTTTTATATGTAAAAAAATTTGCAATTATCTGAGGGTCTTATTTAGGGCCTACTATAAATTTGAAAATTTGAGATTTTTTTCCAGTAGGCTAGATTGCAAAGTTATTATGTAAAACCTTTCTGACCGATCTTAACAAAATTTAGCACACGTTTTAAACATATTAAAAAGTTTTTTATAGAATAAAGTAGATCAATGTGGTCGCCAACATCTAAATTGCTAAAAAATTCTATGGCGTACTAAAGTGCTTCTCAAAGTCTAGAGATAAAAGTCAGTCGGCAGAGAAGCAGATATCCAATTCATAATATGTGATCAACTATGTATGTTGTTGAAATAATTGAGCCGACCTACGTTTATCACCATAACTAATATAAAGCCTATATTTACATGCTGTTTATCGTCAATAAGGAACGAATTTGGCAACAGAATATTGAAATCCTTTTTCATTATTTACCTTCCTAGGACTAGTTCCTCTCCTAATTGACATTTACATTTATATCCCTCTAGGAACTGTATTGGCTTTTTTGGGAATGCCAAATCCCAAAAAAGCCAATGCAAAGGAGTGCAATGAACATCGCACCATAGCCTTAATGAGTCATTTCTTGAAATTGTTTCTAAAAGTAATTCACAATAGAATACATAAGAAATTAGATAGCATAAGTAATACACAAATGGGATTTAGGAAAGGACTGGGAACACGAGATGCACTGTTTGCAGTAAGTGTTCTTTCGCAGAGATGCTTAGATATTAATCAGGAAGTATATGCCTGTTTCATTGATTATGAGACGGCATTTGACAGAGTGCAGCATAATCGACTTAAAGAAATTTTATTAAATAAAAACATAGACAGTAGAGACATAAGATATTCAATTTATACAGTGAAGCCATCTCAGAATTAGCGCTTGCCGAGATCAGTGAGGGCCTTATAATAAACGGTGAGCCACTTAATAACATAAGATATGCTGACGACACCGTCCTTCTGGCAGGAACACTAGAAGAACTGCAACACCTTGCTAATCAAGTTGCAATATATTGCAACGATTATGGACTTCAACTAAAAAAAAATCAATTTGAAGAAAACCAAGTTCATGGTATTTATAAAAGCACAAAACATCATAGTTAAGCTAGTACTAGATAATACAGAAATTGAACAAATATCTTCGTACAAATCCCTTGGAGCATGGATCACAGAAGATACTGATCAGACAAAAGAAATAAGATGCCGCATTGAAATTGCGCGGTCAACTTTTAATAGAATGAGAAAACTTTTTTGTAATCGCGATATCAATATATCGCTCCGGATAAGAATGCTTCGATGTTATATTTTCTCTACCCTTTTGTATGGAGTTGAAGCTTGGACACTTTAAAAATCCAACATTAAAAACCTAGAAGCATTCGAAATGTGGTGTTACCGACGTATTTTGAAAATATAATGGATGGATCACAAAACAAACGAACAAGTTCTCGAACAACTAGGAAAACAATGCAAAGTTTTAAATTCCATAAAAATCAGGAAATTGGAATACTTGGGGCACATCATGAGAGGTGAAAAGTACGAACTACTAAGGAATTTAATGCAGGGTAAAATCAAAGGTAGAAGAAGCGTAGGAAGACGTAAAATCTCGTGGCTACGCAATCTCCGTGAATAGTTTGGATGCAGTTCAATTGAACTATTCAGGCGAGTAACCAATAAAATTATAATTGCCAGAATGATTTCCAATCTCCGATAAGAGTGGAACTTGAAGAAGAAGAAGAAGAAGGAATTGTATCAAATATCGCCTCATAATAAAAATCACCACAACATTAAAGCATTTAGTAAACACTAACACAAATCTTTAACCAAAATATACCTCTATCACACTATATACCATAAAATATTGATTTGGTTTCCTTATTTGTAATTGGAACAAAGTCCAAATTTTCCGAGCCACTTTCCACTGAAGGTTGTATCAGAACTAGAGAAAATAATAATATAACAAAGGTTTGTAAGAAATAAAATCGGTCACTGAACAATGTCAAGATTCTTTCTAAAAAAATGTTCATTTTTTATTTATAAGGAGGTATATTTTGAGGAGGTTAATATTTTAGATTAAACTATATTAATAATGCTACCTAATATATTAGGGCAGTTAAAAACATATTTTTTTGTGGAAGCATCTGGTGTAAAGCGATCGTAATGTTGTACTGCATCCATTTGGGATATTGTACATCCTCCATTAATTGATGATATTCTTATGCAAATATGCAAAAAAGTGAAAAGTATGCATTTTTTTTATCTTAACATACATGAAAATGATACATTATTAGAATAATACCTTTTATCTAATTCTTATCTTGTAATAGTCAACATAGGACCCATCATGATTATGTTATTATCTCAATTCTTCTTAGGGTGTCTCTCTGTTCCTAACGTTAGCGATCATTCTGGCTATGATGACTTTGTTGGTTGCTATATGGAATTGCTGTGTTGAGGTCTTTCTATACTCTCAGGTTAGCAAGCCAGGATATTCTTCTTTGTCCGGGGGCCCTTTTTCCTTCAATTTTACCTTGTAAAATGCATTGGAATAGCTCTTGGAGTAGATCTGCCTTGATTTCTCATTATATGTCGCAAGTACAGTTATATTAAAAAAAAGGGTACAAGTATTAGAAAGAGAAGTTAACGTCATCCTATTTGTGTAAAACCGGCTGGGATTTTTGGAGGTTATCAAATGTCACAGGTTATTAAAAATATAAATCATTGGCGTTGAGCATTAATTAGACGAAACCATTTATTCAACAATTATATAAAGAATAATTTTGAATGACTGTTACAAATAGAATTTAGTATTTGGTGATAGAACCGTCTGCTTCTATAACTTTATTTAGTCTATTTGGCATACTTTGAATTATATTAGATATCATATTTGGATCAAGATCTTCCCAGCACTCTAAGATTGTATCCCACAATTGATCTGAATTTTGTGGCATAAAATTTCTTTTATATATTTTTTTAACAATTATGCCCCAAATGTTTTCAATTGGATTTATATCTGGACTGTGCGCAGGCCATGGCAATACTTCCAGGTTTTGCGTTTGAAACCAATTCCTTACGGCATGGGCAGTGTGGACTGAACAATTATCTTGTTGATATATAAAAGTATTATTAGGATACAATTGCTCAATAGAAGGGAGCATTACGTGTTCCAAAACGTTAATGTAATTATCGGCAGTAAATCTTCCCTCTAATCGCCAACAAACACCATGTCCATGTATACTAATCCAACCCCATACATTTACAGAAAAACGTCCAGATTTATTATGAGAGTGAATATATCGTTCTTCAAACCTAGTATTGGCTGGACGATAAACACGGAGTTGACCGTTATAGGTCGACTGAAAAGTCTTTTCATCAGTAAAAATGACGTTGTTCCAAAATTGTGGGTTGCGGTAAATATAGTTTAGTGCAAATATTACTCTTGCTTGTCGATGTTCAACAGTTACTAATGGTTTTTTAGCAGCTGGTCGGTTTTTTAATTCAGATTCATTGATCCTTCTGCTTACAGTAGGTTGGGCACCAGGAAATGCCGTATGAATCCTTGAATCCTTCGACGTCGCAAATGGATTATCTCTTAAGAATTGAACTAAAGCAGCATCTTGTTGAGGAGTGGATACTTTGGAACGCCCTGAACCAACTTTTCTTTTTAATGATTGTTGTTGGACCCATCGTTGCTTAATTCTGAAGATTGTTTTCAAATTTCTATTATAGAAATTTGCTAGCGCACGAATTGACCATCCTTCTTCCATTTTCGTAATTATTTGAGCCTTTTCAATCTCACTTAAATGACGAGGCATATTAATTTTTTATTGTACGTAACGTTAAACCTTCTATCAAATTAAACGTCTTTGACGTCTATGAGTTGCATTTTTGATCACTTATGACATTTGATAACCTCCAAAAATCCTAGCCGGTTTTACACAAATAGGATGACGTTAACTTCCCTTTCTAATACTTGTACCTTTTTTTTAATATAACTGTACTGCAGGTTACGGCCCTTCACGATGTTGACCATATCCGCGGTTGTGTTCATCTTCCGCAGTACTTCTTCATTGGTGACTTTGTCTGTCTATGGTATCTTCAGGATTCTTCTGTATAACCATAGCTCAAAAGCCTGAAGTTTTGATAGAGTTTTCGCCTTCAATGTCCACGTTTCTACTTCGTAAAGAAGCACCGAGTACACGTATCATTTAAGGAGACTTATTTTTGTTTCTACATGCGACATTTAGTACATAAGTATTCTATCCTTGGAATAAGTGAAATGAGATGGCCAGGGTCTGGAAAAGTAACTGTACATGATCACATTGTATACTATTCAGGAGAAGACAGCTCAAAACACAAAAATGGTGTAGCAATAATTACAGATAAAGATGTAAAAAACGTCGTCCTACTCTCAGACAGGATACTGATGATACAAATATAATCAAGAACAATCAATGTGAACTAATTACAAGTGTATGCACCCACACAAGACTATGAACAAGAAGAAATTGAAAAATTCTATCATGATTTAGAAAATGTATTAACACCTACAAAGAAACACGATCTCAGTATTATCATGGGAGATTTTAATGCAAAGATTGGTGAAGGTGAACAGGAAGATATTATAGGAAAATATGGTCTAGGAATACGAAATGAAATAGGAGATATGTTGGCATCTTTTTGCGTAGAAAAGCAATTAGTAATAACAAACACAATTTTCAAACTTCCAAAACGTCTAAGAGATACAGAAATTCACTATTAGCAGTAAAAACATATACAGGCGCAGATGTACCAACAGATCACAATATTTTAGTAGGAAAAATAAGACTGTGATTAAAAGGAGTTGTAAGGACGAATACAAACAGTTACTATTGATAGAGAAAAGATGTTAAATGGTACTGTAAAACAAGAAATAACTAGTATATTAGAACAAAAATGAAGTTAACATCAAGCAAAGAGGAAAGTACTGTTCAAGAAACAAAATTGAGTGCGCTAAAAGCAAGAAAAAAAACAGGTGTGGATGACAGAAGAAATACTGAGACTTGGATGGATCAAAGAAGAGAAGTCAGAAATACAGATAAAAACGAATACAAGAGGATCCACGCAATAATCAGGCCGAAGATAAGACACGCCGAAAACACAATTTCATAGTAAAGAATGTAATGAAATTGAACAATATGAAAAGAAACACGATAAATTTCATCTGCACAAGAAATTAAAAGAGGTCGCTGGAAACAAACGAAAAAAAAGTATCTCAAAGTTTAGAAGACAGAAACGGACACAGAATATTAGACATCAATGAACAGGTAAAAGCATGGGGAAAACTACATTTCTGAATTATTTGAACATGAGAGAGTAGAACACTATACACCGATTGTTATATCAGGTCTCTATCAATAACAGAAAGTGAGGTTACACGTTCAATACAAACGGCAAAAAATGGAAAAGCACTTGGCCCCGTTGAAGTAAGTGCTGAAACACTAAAATTTTTGGGAGAAAATGGTATTAAAGCTCTGTGTAAATTTATGACACTGGGATATTACCAACTGATTGGTTAAAGTCGACATGTGTCACAACACCTAAGAAACATCATCCAAAGATATGAGGTGATTATCGGACAATAAGTCTAATGAGTCACGTTTTGAAGATCTTCCTGCGAGTAATACACAGCAGAATTTACACGCCATTAGAGGACAGAATTAGTAATACTTAATTTGTGTTTCGGAGTGGCTTGGGTACAAGAGAAGCCTTGTTTAGTATACAGGTGCTAGTACAGGGATGCAGAGATATAAATCAAACTGTGTACATTTGTGCAATCGATTTTGAAAAGGCTTTTGACAAAGTCCGACATAACAAAATGCTAGAAATATTGGAAACAACTGGATTGGACGATAAAGATCTACGAATAATTACAAATCTATACTAGCATCAAGTGGCAAGAAAAAAGTAAGATGGTTCATCCGCACCCCAAGTGTACTTTGATAGTGACTTGATGATATTAAGTGGAAATTGAAACGTAAATAAACTTATTTTATTTAAACTTCAATTGTAGCTTATTTATATTAAAATAGTAATTACTTTAAGATGCTACAAAAAAATAGCTTCAGAGCAATACTATAGGGAAATGTTAATAAATGATATGTAAAACTACTTGACAAATATAATGTGTTAATTAATTAACAATAACATATTTCTAGACATTTTTTTTCTCGTCTCAGGTATCAGCTACTAATAGGTGTAGTTTTAATACTTCGAGCCGACAGTTGCCAAAAAAAAGCTTTTAGGCGAACATATAGAATACATCATTCCCTATACATATTCACCTAATACCCACCTACTAAATCAAAGTCGACGTAGAAAGTATTTCGTGTTAAAAATAAATATCTAAATGTTAGGGGCATGTCATTTGTCAGCCACCACGCTATCAGAAACGAGATATCGACCAATAGGTGTGTTTAGTTAACTTTTTTATTTAAGATTGTCCTTCTTTCATGAATTTAATGGAAATGAAATGATTAGAAAAAGATAGAGTGCTGTTGGTAATTAGAGTAAATGGGACACATTGAAATATGGGTCAATGGCAGGTTATCTACTGCGTGTTTTACGAAAATTAACCAATCTAGGTCTGACCTAACCTACTCCAAATAAAAATTGCCATAAACCTAATCTTGCATTAATATCTCGCTATACTTGTTGACTAAACAATTCCAAGACAAAAACCGGTAAATAAAATGCAACGTTTACCTATGCATTAAACTTTCAAATCCCTTGTACATTTGTAGTGTGTTTGTGTTAATTTTTGCCTGATAAATTAATATAATTAAAATTATTATAATTAAAAAAAAATAATTCCGAAAACAACCGGAGAGTTAAGCGATGCCCTCAAAAGATCGAAAAACGGTAAAGCAGAAGAGGACCTGGAGACATCCCAATGGAGTTGGTAAAGTATGGACCAAAAATATTACATGAGATGTTGGTTCAACTATTTAACAAATGCTTAAAGGACAAAATATCCCTGATGATTGGAATGTTCGATATATCAGCTCAATATTCAATAAAGGGGATAAACGCAAATGCTCTAATTATGGGAGAATAAATGTTATCAGCTCGGTGGGGAGGTTGTACGGTCGAATAATAAAAGAAAGAATAGAATCAGAATACGAAGACATAGAAGAAAAAAATGGATTTCGTTCAGGAAGATCGTGCAATGATGTTATATTAGTTCTGCAGCAGGTAATCGAAAAATGGAAGGCAAGGAATCTATCTACCCACCTATTGTTAGTAGATTTAGAGAAGGAATACGATACGGGACCTTTGAAAAAACTGCTTTAAACATTGACGAAAGTAGGTCTCAGTATAGAGTGTGTGAATGCTATCGCAAATAGCAAGTATATAAATAAATCGCAAATAGCAAAAAAGGAAACTGTATATCTGAATCATTTCCAATAACAAAGGGTCTTAAACAAGAATGTTATCTATCTCCGACCTTATTTAAAATATATCAAATATATTCAATCATCTCTAGAGCAGTGGAGGAAACAAGTATCTGGAATTTAAATAGACATAGGCGGAAGTAAATCTCTAACAACTTTAGTTTTTGCAGATGATCAGGTAGTCGTAGCGAATGATGAGGAAGACATGGACTACATGTTTAGAAAACTAAAGAAAGAATAGAAAATATGGGGCCTCAATATAAATATGTCAAATACAGGGTATCTTAAAATAGGAGATGTTGAAGAAAATTCAGAGTTAGAAATTAGAAACACAAAAACATGTAGATGCATCCGTTATATAGGGTACGTCGAAAAAGCTTGTTCATTACAATAATAATAGTCTCCTTTTATATATATCTTTTTTTATATAAAAGTCCTCCTTTTATATAAAAGTGAACCCTCCCCCAAAATGTTGAAGTCAGAAGTTGTAAGGGCAATCAAACAGAGCAAATGGTGAAAAGCACCAGGCTCAGATTACATATACATATAGGTTCTAACAATGTTAAGTGAAGACAATATAGACGCCTTGATAGATCTTTTTCCGGTCAAATATCACAGGATTGGCTTCAATCAACCTTTATACCAATCCCAAAAAAGCCAAACGCTAATAGTTGCGAGATAATTGACACAAGAATATACAACAGATTTGAAAGAGACATTAGCCCCACACAGTTCAGTCTCAGACAAGGATTTGGCACAAGAGAAGCTCCTTATAGCTTAAATGTCCTACTTCAGAAATGCAGAGATCAGCAAAAAGATGTATTTCTATTCTTTATAGATTACCAGAAAGCATTCGATTGTGTTAATCATTCAGAATTACTAAGATTGTTCCAGAAACGTTCGATAGATGAGATTGACCTTAAAATCATAAAGAACTCATGGCTTGAAAACATAATAGATTGAACAAACCTCGATGCCCATACCCTCCTTAGAGCCACACAAGATCGAGAGGAGTATGCCAGAATTGTCACCTCTACTACTACTACTAAGGATTTCCACAGTTTTCACTGTCTTTCTTCACTCAACCGTTTTCTCCAATTTTCCCTGTCATTCTAGTCTCCATCTCGCAGGGTTCTTTTCTCCATAGCCTCGTCGATTTCGTCTCTGAATGACCTTCGGGGTCTTCCTCTCTTTCTTCTTCCGAATTGTCACCAACATCCACTAATTGGATAATGCACCATAAGAAGAAGATATTTTCATAATATAGTCAATGTTTTTAGGATGTTTTTTTCGGACATGCGTATTTCCAAGGTTTATGAGGTTTTGCACCAACTCTACATAAAGAAATCTAATTCCATACCTATATTTACATGATTTTAATAATAATCTGTAATATATAAAACGCCAATGCCAACCCATTCTCTTTCACCACCATCAACATCTAATAAATGAAGAAAACACTGCAAAAGAATACGTCGTATAAATTTTATTACATATTGACCTTTTTCTTTTTATTAAATGGATTTCAATTAGATTTATTAAATAATGTATCCTAGAGTAAAATAATGTTTCTTAAATGATTATATATTTACTTAATAATATATTCTGCGAAAGCTAATTTGTATATAAAATCCATATGCACATATTCAATAATAAAAATAAACCATAACTTTGTGTGCAACATAAACACTGAAATGACGCAGTACGAAACGAAAACTTGACTGCACTGTTTATTATTTTAATTATTTTTTAAATCAAATTTATTTTTGTCTAATATATTTACCGTACAATAGTTGTATAAATATACAACCTTGTCATAAAATACTTTTTTCTTGTATTTCTATTATTTCTATTATAGTTGTTATACGATTCTTGTACTATTGTATTATACAGTGCTAGTGAAATGTCTTTTCCCCCCCTCGTATCTTTTAAACGGTTATTGTTATAATAGTGAAATTTGGAGGGAATTAAAAAACAGACGTAGGCTTCTCAACTAGTCATAACAGAAAAAAATCTGATAGTGTGAGGTCCGGTGACCGAGCTGGCCATTCTAGCGTACCTCGTCGTCCAATCCATCTACCACAATATTCCTCATCTAGGTAACGTCTTACTGCACCATAATGGTGTGCTGGAGCACCCTATTGTTGAAACGTTATTTCCAAGTTGCCGAATTCATCTGGATTATCTTCCAGAATTTCTAGAAGCATTAACGGTTCAATTGCATTTTGTAACATTCAGCGGTTAAGTTAGTACTAAGAAAAATAGGCCCAACTATGTGGTTTCCCAAAATACCTGCCCAAACTTTTTTTTTGGAAATTGAGTACGATTCACGAAAGACGTGAGATTACAAACACTAAAGATAGAATGAATGACACTAAATATTAATGTCCAATTTACATAGCCATTCAATTGCTTCTGGGGAACATTCCGCAAAGTCCTGGAGGTTTCCACGGTAGGCACGATTCAAGCAGTCTGAAACACAATGGCTTATGGTCTGTCTAGATTGTCTGCAATCGCACTGTGGACTTTCTGCACGACCCCACCTGAACAGCGAATCAGCACATTTACCATGTCCGGTACGTATACGATTAAGCCTTGCCCAAGTGGACTGGGGCAGATTTGATCCGATGAAACCCTGAGTTGGGGTGGATATCTTAATATAGTCCGATTCTACTGTTGGCATCCATTTTGTTGTCCATTGCCTATGTATATCATAGGAATTACCAATTTTTCGGGCAGATCGTATTGGAGGATTTCTAGATCTCAGTCTCTGGTGCTCTTTTGAGATGTCTGGGATATCTTAATGCATTGGTAATTGTACGTTGACTACAATTTTCTGGTACTCTCTCACTAATGCTGCTGTACGACGTAGATCTGGTGGAGCAATATTGCGCGGAGTAGGCAGCCATCTCACTGGCGTTGGTTTTATTGTTCCAGTGATTATTCTCATGGTTTGGTTAAGTTGGACATCGATTTTGCTTGTATGTGTACTATTTAGCCATACTGCAGAAGCACCCCAAGTTGTTCCAGCAAGTTTTGATATTAAGTTATTTCTTGTTCTTAGTTTACCGGCTGCGTTTGTAAGATAACTTTTGAAGGTGAGTGTTCTATCAAGTGTGACGCCTATATATTTGGGGTTGTTATGTTTGATAGCTCTGTCATTTAGAGTTACATTGAGAGTATCGCCCGCAAGTTGATTCGACAGGTGAAAGAGGCAGATTAATCAGCCTATGATACTGTGCTATGAAGTAAATTGTACTATGAAGTAATTGTACGGACGAACTAATAAGACTGGTAAGGGCTTCAGTGTCTAAAGTTGTTTGCAATATTGTATAAATAAAGGGCGATCAGCCACAAGCTTTTACATATATTGGACTTTCAAGGAAGTAAAAAAGGAGGCAAAACACTTCTCTTGATAATTTTTCAAACGGTGCGACTGATCTGGTCCGAATTATCAACATATCGATTTATTAAACATAATTCCAATAATAATAAACCAAATTAACGTATTATTTTTACTACCTACATTTTCATCAATGACCAATCAAGCGGAATTTTAATTTTATCATTCCAAATTATCAACACGTGCTTGTATTTATATTCGAATCATTTCATTGCTAGAAACAATCGATTTGATAGTGAAGGTTGGCAAAATTTATTCGACATGATTTAAATATTTCCTTGTTTACGTTACGGAAATAATTGTAAAACAAATCTCCTCAAAATAATTGGATAATAATCTCAAGTATTTTTTAATAATTTATTTTTATCAATGAAGAATTCTATTCATTGATAATTGAAATTAAATATTATCGAATTTTTCAATATCAATCAACAGAACGTTATTTGACTACAGATTTTGCATGTTAGTCAACATTTTGGTTTTGTTTTGACTATATTATATTCAGTATTACGGTAGGTACTGTCTGAACCTTTTAAAACAAATGACTGGCTGCGCCAGGCAGACCCTCTTTCTTGTATAATGTTCAATCTGGCTCTGGAAAAAGTAATACGTATGTCATTAATCACTTCTTTCATTAATCTTTCTGTCGGGAAATCTGCAGGTGTGGATGATATATGGAGTGAACAAATAAAGCGTCTAGTCCAAGGAGCAAAAAACTGGATCTTGCAACTTTATAACACGTACTACAAAGCCTGCGAAATTCCAAAATTATGGGAAAATCTAAAGTAATAGCCTTGTTAAAACCAGGAAAGCACCCAGAAAATCCCAGTAGCTACAGGCCTATTTCGCAATTGTGTCACTTTTTCAAGCTATACGGGAGATTCATACTTGCCGGAATAGAAAAAAATGTCGACAAGCACCTCATCCCAAAACAAGGAGGATTCAGACCCGGCAAATCTTGCACCGGTCAAGTCCTCGCACTAACAGAACACATTGAAGAGGGCTTTAAAGAAAAACTTATAACAGATGCTGCTTTAGTAGATTTAACAGCAGCCTATGACACAGTAAGGCACAAAACATTGCTCCGCAAATTATACGACAGTCTCAACGACCACCATCTGGGCAAGGTCGTATATTGCTTACTACAAAACAGACGTTTTTCATCATGCTGGAGGGTAAAGTAAGTAGGTGGAGAATTCAAAAAAACGGCCTCCCGCAGGGAAGTGTTTTAGCACCAATGCTCTTCAATATATACACCAACGACCAACCTACGCCGACCGAAACTAAGCACTTCCTCTATGCTGACGATCTTGCAATATGTGTTCAAGGAAATAGTTTTGAAGAAGTGGAGGAGAAAGTCGAAACTTCCTTAAAAACTATGACAGCGTACTACCTTGCAGAATTCCCTGAGACTCAATTCCTTAAAAACCCAAGTCTGCTCTTTCCACCTTCGCGCAAAGGAAGTCAAGGGAAAACTTCAAATTGCGTGGAATGGTAATACATTAGAACACACAAACAACCTATATATCTTGGAGTAACTTTGGACCGATCCCTCACCTACAGACAACATTGCATAAGAACGAGAGGGAAAGTAACAACTAGGAACAGCATACTCCTAGGGGTGCACGTTCTAGCGTTTTAAGAACAACGGCACAGGCACTGTGTTTCTCAACTGCTAAATATGCGTGCTCCGTTTGGGGCAGATCTGGCCACACCAAACAAGTTGATATTGCGCTAAATGAGACATACAGGATAATAACGGGGTGCATGAAACCAACGCAACTCTCAAATCTATACAAAGCAGCTGGTTTTGCAGAACCCTTTGAGTATTTGATGTACATATGTAGTTGAGTTAAGAAAAAATTATCGTGGCACAAAACTAAGGATTTGCATATGCAGACAGTTTTTTGCAAATTTCTCGAAAGTTAGTTAAATGACTCAAGTACTTCTTTGTATTATATATCTCTGGGTATACTTCGTCTCCAGATCATAATGAGGTTAACTCTTTGCACCGGTATTATCTTGAATACCTATTCATAATATGATTCATATGTTTATACGTTTAATTGACTGTAATACAAAACTGAAAGAAACTTTAGCAGCTATTATAAAGAAAACTTCCTTTTGCATAACTATTTCTATTAATTTTTTATTGAATAATATGCAAGTTTGCCCCAATTAACCAGACCTTGCTCCTCTATATTTTACCTTGTACTTGTAAATAATCGACTGGCTACTAAATTATTAGCCAATACCATTTAAAATGCTGATTAATAACCGCCAGAATATTAAAGTTTCAGTTGTGGACGTATTTTGTCAATACCTTGGCAATGAATCCACGGCGTATCTTATGAATTTTTAAAGCGATGCTATAATTTGTAATCGATATATTACTAAGGAATAAGTATCACTAAATTGTTAATGCCAAATACAGCGACATTCAATATATAATGAATTTTACAAAAATATTTATTATATTTAGAGATATATAGAACAAATTTACATAATGGTCATTATTTTTGTTTATACCGTGTAAAATAGTACATTCGCTTTTTATCTAAAGTTAGGGAATTAAAAAAAATAAAAAAATATAGATAAGAGTGTCAAATAATTAAGACAGTGGGTGATCAAATTATTATTATAGGTAATGGATTTTGGGAACAGCTATGACCTTGAAAATACCACAAAGAATATAACTAAATATCTCTTTTCTTACTCATACTCTTTAAAGTCTTTTACAATATTTTAGAATCGAAGATATGTAATTATATTATTAATGTATTGGATTTTGACAAGAGCTATGCATTATGCCTATTTAGTACACAAGTTTATGTGAAATGTTCAAGGTCATAGCTGTTCCCAAAATCCATTACCTCTAATTCAAAAAACTTTGTATTTTGCTATTGCTTTGTACGTTTAATAAAGAATAAAACTGCCTATGAGCGTCCAATGTTGTGAATATAATATAAAAATAGATCATAAACACATTCTTTTACAAACTTTTAAAATATTTTTTTCTTTGACCTTAAATACCAATTTTTTAAACATTTTTTGAGACCTCCTTTAGCTTCGATGACAGCTTTGATCCTCCTTGGCATGCTTTGAATGTTTCACAGGCAGTCTTCTTTTATTTTATCGTTTGTGTGCAGGTGGCAATGAGTCTCTCAATTAACTGCTGCTTATTTGTGACAGTTTCCTGAGCAATCCCCCTCTTCATAAGCTCCCATAGATTTTTGATCGGATTGAGGTCTGGGGAATTACCTGGTCACTTCAGTACTTTAATTTTCTTTTTTACCAGTTACTGTTTTGCCCTATGGCACGGTGCTAAATCGCGTATAAAGGTAAAATCCTCGGATTCGCCAAACCAGTCTTTGATTTGTGACATGAGCTTTCTTTCCAGAACTTCAATACACTGATGTTGGTTCATTATTCCATTCACAATGGACAGCCTTCCCGTGCCCTTACTGCTGATCACAGACCATACCATGATCTTGAGAGGATACTTTACTCGCTCCACTATGCAATCCTTGTGTGATATTTTTCACCCACTCGCCTTCGGACGAAAGCCGACTTATCCATGAGTATCTCCACTGTAGACTTATCGGGGAAACAAACCTGTGAATAAAAAAAACTTTAAGATATTTTTAGTGGTTATAGAGATTTAAACTTTAGTAGTGACGTAATTTACCTTATTCCAATCCTCAATTGTAAAATTTTCTTATTCTTTGGCCCATTCCAGTCTCTTTTTCATCATTGAGATGGTCAACTTTGGTTTTTGGCAGGACGACAGGATTTGAAACCTTGCTGAGCAAGCCTTTTGCGGGCTGTCATGTCAGAAACTGGCATCCCAGCTTCAAGAATAAGTCCCGTGAGGATTATTCTTGGCTTATTTCTATTGTTTACGAAGATATCCTTAATTTTTTTTCTTTCATCTCTGGGTGTAGTGACACGCTTTCGAGCACATTTTTGGACAAACTGGTAAGTCAGGGGTTTGTTGGTATCAATTTTTTCTTGATATTGCTCACTGTTGCTTGCGCTACTTGGCATTGTTGAGCTATCTGACGTTGGGAAAGAGACTACCACTATTTTAGACACAGAGACGTCGTTAGCCTTACCCATTATGATTTTCTTCTCAAAAATCGAAATGTTTTAAAACTGTATTTAAAATTAAAACTGATAGATATCTTGGCAATATCCAAGATATCATGAGACATAATCGGGCTAACAGAGATTAGAAGAAAATGAGAAAACAGAATTCAACTAATATCTGGTAATATACTGTACTCCAAGGGCAACCCAGATGATACAAAAAACGGAGTAGGATTTATAATCAATAAAAGAATTGGTAAACATGTACAAACTATCAAAGGAATATCAGATAGAGTGGCATATATGATAATTAAATTTAAAAGAACAACTTTGAAACTAATTCCGATATATGCACCAACCAGTACATACTCAGATGAAGACATTGAAACATTCTATGAAGAAATATCAAAAGCTTACTTAAAAACACTTCCAAATCGTGAACATCATGGATAAAAGTTATAATAATAAAAAAAGACAGTTTTATCATTGTCATTTGTCGTATAATGTCATTTCAAATGGAAAAGCTTTATGTATATTTTCCAAAAACAACACTTAATGTACCATTTATGTTAAAAATGCTTGTGACAACATTGATACAACTGAGTTATTCGTAAAAACAATTAATAATCCCCCAGCAATTTGTTCGCTTAAAACTAATTTCTAGGACACTTCCCCTGACCTATTGTGATCCCTGCACGAAAATGTTAAAAGACTTGCGAAATGTCATGACATTAAAATCACTTCGGAAAAAAATTGATTGACTAGCGAAAGTGTTGAGGGTGCCGTTTTACCAGTTGACTTATATTTAGGAAAAATAGGCTAGTGGGTCAGACGTGCCTGAAAACGTGTGTAAAGAAAAGAGAATACTATGTATTGTGTACGTGTACGTATTTTCTATAAGGAAATAACACTGTTATAGCAAGAAGAAATAGAGGTTATCTAGAAACACACACTAAAAAGTATGTATGCTAATGATGTTTAAAATTGTATCATATTAGAATCCAAACACGTAACTATTAATATACTAATTCAGTTATCGATATACCATTCAGTTCATGAAATGTAAATTGATATGGCACCTATTGGAGCCAGCCGTACATTAGATGTATTTTGACGGCGCCAATTAGTGCCACTCGCAGAGATCGAGTTAATAAGCATTGTTTTTCATCTTTGGTGAAATTATTATTTATTATGGTACTGTCTGACTTGTGTCTGTTAAACCCAGAAAAAGAACAAAACCAAGACGAAGAAATAATTCACCACACAGCAGAACAACTAATTGAGCAACCAACATTGAAAGAAACGATAAACGTCATAAAACATCTAAAAAATAACAAAGCACCTGGCACAGATGGAATAACTGTAGAACATGATAAAGAATGGTGGACATGCGCTATGGAGGCGTATCCATAAACTCTTTAATCTATTAAATGGATGTTTTTATAGCATTAAGTGATACTTTTAATAATGATCTTACAAGGGTAAAACAGATTTAAGACAGAAATGGTCATAAGTGACTTTTGAATGAGTTACTATAGTTTTCGATGGAGATATTTTTAAAGTAATAAATACCAGAATTATTTGTTTCTTAACTTTATTTATATAAAATGCTACATTTTGAAGAAGCTACTGATATAATTTGCAGTTTTATATTTTAATTCAATTTTCCTCATCCGACTCTTCTTCGCTCTCAACTGAATTAACTTCGAGCTCGACTTTAGGAGGTACATAACTCTTTGAATTAAGATTTTTATAAAATCCATGGTACATTGTGGGTATTTTGCCGGTATTACACAGCCACAGTAATCCTTTTAGCTTTTTTTCTTCAATTGGTAATGGTGCATCATACAGTTTCGGTGGAAATTTGATAGTAGTGGAAGGCCGTCCTCTGCATTTTCCATTTAATTTTATGTCACAACCTCTAAAACCATCATCGAATTCGTATTTAAACATTATAGAATTTTGGTGTTCATGCGAAAATTTTATTTCTCGTATTTTGCTAACTTTTATTGATTTCTTTTCGTTGTCAAGTTTCCAATTCTCGGTATCAGTCAGTTTTTTAAAATTAAAAAAAATTTCTTGGGACATTTCCGTAACATCATAAACTCTTCCTGTAGTTTTAGCCATTCTAATTAATGTAACCCACTGTTCTGGCACATATACAACCGATTGCCTTTTCTTTGCATTTTCGATAACAGCATGCATACTGTCACCCTCGTTCTGAGTGTGGCCTTTTTCCAGAAATCTGTGAACAATATCAATATGAAAATGAGCAGCAGCAAAAGCAAACATCGAAAACATAAAACGATTCCTATTTTGTCCCCCACAGTTGTCTGAGTAGAATATTATCGTTTTAACACTTTGTTGTGCCTTAAGATCTAAAAATTTCAAGAGGCAACTGGCAATTTCATTAGGACCTCTTTTAGCCACCTGCTCGTGCCATACATAGCAGTAACCCTGATTATTTCCAACATCATAAACTGTAAAGTTACATGTAGAGTATTTGCTTTTGTAGTAAAAATCACTTACGTTAGACAAAGGGGTAGCTAAAACCTTTTGAAGGTCAAAGCAAGCCACACACAAGCTCTTATCATCTAGTGCAAGCTGTTTGTCTATGTCTTTTAAGTTTCTGATAACTTCTTTGTTTTTCATATGGGACTCATATTGTTCGAACAATTTTGTTTTTCAGCATCACTAGCCATATTAAAAACAGAACAAACAGTACACTAGTCCTTTTATGGTTTAAAGAACTCAATATTGAACTGTTCATTGAAAATATCTCTATACTGGCGTGACGTGGCAGCTGTAGTGATGTTATTTTTTTTGCAATGCTCGTTGTGCAATCGCTACATTTTCTGGATAGTTAGCCCTTCTTCAAGGTACATCTTCATCGTATTCTTACGGGTATAATGGGAAGGTACTACAGGAAACTGATTTATGTGATTTTTTACGTTGTCTACAAGTTCTGGTGATAGTTTATGTGGTCTGTTAGTGTGCTTTCCACGTTTATCTTCCTCTAATGATCCACCATCTTTCAGTTTCCTTAATGCTGTAGTGATCCAAGTTTCTGAAACGTTAAGGGTTTCCAAAAACATAATTTTTCAAACACGTTGTTTTTCATTGCGAATGTAGAAGTAATATTCTCGAGAGTAATTTCTTCGAGACCGTTGTTCTGCAGTAATAGTTACTTGTTTTTTGGCAACCTGTCTCACATGATAAGCAATAAAATCCCACTTTCTCGTATGATCTTTTAACTTCCAAAATTCATTGAAAAAAAGGTCTCTATCTTCTTTAGCTATTTTGGTAGCACATTTTAGTCTACATGTGTTTGCGCATGGTGCACCCATCTGTCTTCCTTTAATTTGAATACCTTTTCGCTTTTTATGTTCAAGTCCCAGGTTTAGACTTGTTTTAGATTTTTCATCCGCCCACTTACTAACGTCTCTAATTCTTTTCCTACTTACTCTCTCTATATTGCCTCTGCTTCTTCTCTTTCTATTTGTGGTTGCTTCAGTTATATTCTTATTAGGTTCAATTATTACTTCAGGGATGTTTTTGTCTTCTGTCGGAATGTAATCTGGGTCAGTATCAGAGTCTGCATGAAATGGTTCCTCATCGCTTTCCTTCTCAATTATTTCATTTTCATTCCTATTGGCTTCATTCTCTTCTAAGCTTTATTTTTTATAATATTTTTTCATGCGGAATTTAAACCAACCTGTAGAACATTCAGGATTAATATCAGTCTCGTGGTCACCAGGATCCTCATTCGCCTTTTTGTATTTGCTTTCTTCTACAATACTTTCAGCAATATGTTTACCTTAAAAAATAAGTAGGTTTTTACTTTGCTGTTATTATTTTAAATAAAGTTTATTATAAATTTACCTTCAAAAGAACGATAAGAAATATCCGTTTCAGTGTTTTTATACGCTTTCTCAGCTAATATTATTAGCCAATCATCAGCCAATATTAACTCACTTCTGGAACACATTATGGCAATTATAACAAAACTAAACTTTTGAACATAAACTAACGCAGAATACCATAGTAACTCATGTTACGATACCTATGCTATCGCCTCAGATAACAACGAAGACTATTGTAACTCAAGATACGATGATTTTCTACGGTTGTTTTTCATAAATCGGAGATACTATAAAACTCTTACACGTAATATTGGTTGCATAACTACGTTTACTGAGATACGATTCTTTCCTGGGGAAGATATCATTATGTTTTATTGTTTTGCGCTCGTAACTCAAAAAGTGGAAAATTTGAGTTACTACAGTCTTCGTTGGACCAGTCGATATGATTTATTTGGTTAATCGTCTCATTATCAGGAGATTTCCAGGTTCCCTTATGTATCTCTTTATGGGGAAATCGTGTCCCATCTATTACCATGTAGGATCTCTTTTCCGATGGTGGACGAAAATATATTCTCTCTTTCGACTTTGGCATTAAAGTCTCCTGTTATTATTTTTTGAGCACTCATCGTACTCTCGGTCTAGTGTCTCATAGAACATGTCTTTTTTATCATCCTCTTTTTCTTCCGTTGTAACATGGATGCCGATAATGCTAATATTGGCGAACGTCCCGTTACGTCTTATTCGACATATCCTATGATCAGTAGTTTTGAAATCGGTTACACTATGTTTGACCTTGCTGCTTACAATAAATCCGGTCCCAAATTCGTGTTGGGTAGGATGCCTGAGCTAGTCCACCTTATTTCCTGTAAAGCAATTGTACAAAAAAGGTGTACATATGTGGGAAATTTAGTATAATTTCCGTGTATGTGGACTGTATTATATAGGGCTGGTTCAATAAAATTAGGATAAGTAATAAAAGGTATACAGACAATAGCAATTTAAGTGTATAAAAAGTCTTACCAATATTTTTCTGCTCCACACTCTCGCGGTTTTTCTTTTCTTATGCGGCATACGTCCGGGAACACTCGCGGTTGGTCTAAACACGTGTCTCGCGGTACTACACTTTGCGAGATAGAGCACACTTTGTCTGTACACGATTTAAAATAGTGTTTGCAGTATTTCTCGCGTAACTAAGGCGAGAGAGAGAGAGAGATATTTGCGGTAGAAAAACAGCCAAAATAGATGCTGTTCTTCTTGATAAGCGAAGAGAGAGATAATGAATGAGAGAGGACGTCTGGCACTAGTGATGGCCAAACTAACAGAGTTGAGAAAATGGTCTGTCCTTAACGACGGGCGACCATCAAGAGAGAGAACGTTTGGCACTAGTGATGGCCAAACTAACAGTTCTGTCCTAATCGACAGCTGATGATCAAGAGAGTGAGTTCCTTCTTTGCTATCTTAGAACTGTCTGTATTTCGTAGGGGAGGGGGTTAAAATGTGAGTAGGGAGGATTCAAGGGTTGGACTAAGATAATTATTGTAAAATTGTGATAGAAGGTTAGTTAATAATACAGCGAAAAAATGACATGGTTTTTCGCATGTGAGAAAATTGAACAGCAATGATATCTGCTTTGGCTGTATTCATTTTTTGTATGAGTAGAGCCGTGGCTCCAGGCCGATGAAGACTTCTTACGTTTCACGTGCAAATGTTTAAATCTTTATTTCGTTTAAGATTTCGTCGTAGGTTAGACAGTCCAGTTTCTTTGTTTGTAGCTGTCACAACAAGAGGTATTTTACAGGGTTGGGTAGTTGACCTAACGCCAAACCCCCTTTTCGAATGGCCATTTCACCTAATCTCGTCAGTCCCGACCCAACTTTCCACCCAAATTGGATACCGCATCTCCAATTGGGTTGCTCGTTTCACAGGGGACACCAGCGTGAAGAGAGTCGGATTTGCGTAGAAGAAGCTAATTTTTGTAAACTGGAATAAATTCCATGTTTTCGCATTCTACCCCTTTATCCCCTAGGGGAAGAGCTTCCCTGTCAGATGGCGTACCTTTTGTTTACGAACTTTTAACATTAAGATTCAGACAAAAAGTTTTTTATATCGTTTTCGCGATAATACCAAATCTCTTAGATAAATGTTTTATTATTTTGCATGCAAAATATAATATCCTGCCGCGTTCTCAAGCTATTATTATCTACCCCTCAATAACACACCTTTGCACGTGTTATTGTTTTCCCCTAATTAGTATCTACCGAAACCATTAACAGCAAGGCCACCAGAAACATCCGTAATGAAGAATGAAAATGAAATCGGCAACAGAATGCTTTTCTATCTATTAATCTTTTTACACAAGCAAACGGACGACTGTTCGAAAATCTGAGGAAACAAATCAAATGTAAATACGCCCCAGTAAGTCGTTTACTGCAAAGGCGTATCTTTTCTGTCAGTCACACCCTTCGGATGTACGCCCTGGCCCTAAAACAAATCCTAGTGTCCGTGTCATGTTTCCTTGAAATTCAGGTCACTTTGTTGAGCATTTCCACATGAGCGTATCCCGTTAAAACTTGGGATACATCGATAAGAGTTGATTGAATTATGATACAAAGTAAGAGCTATCGATACAGAAACCGGGATATAAATAGTAGCAATAGTACAATTCGAGCTGAGTTTAGAAGCAATTCTAAACATACAGAACTCTGGATAGACACAGTTTTTAAACATTTTTTATGTTAATGATAAATACCATGACGGAAACTACACTGCGCGCCAAAATTAACGCAAAATTTTAAAAATCCTGGTAAATCAAATAATTTTAATGTTCCGATTTTTGTGATAATATAATATTGTTACCTCCGGCATATTGTAAAATTTATCGAAAGAACGGTAAAAAAATGCTGATGTTTTTATCATTTTTGCAAGCAAATTAAAAACATACTAATACTCCTTCCTCCTATCTTTCCCTGTATTATCAGCCTTAGTAGTTCATATCGCTGTGCCTTCATTACGTGTTCCAGATATTGTATATATATATATATATATATATATATATATATATATATATATATATATATATAACACTGTTTTTGATGGGTTGGAGTCAATAAAACGGGCTATTTGTTGACTATTTTTTACTCGAGCTTTCAATTGTGATTACAATTTTTATCAAGAGCTTCTAAAAAATACAAAATGTCTTACAAAGTTGAACTAGAAATAAAAAATTTTTTGTTAACTCATAATAATTTTTTGTTAAGCTCTTGATAAAAATTGTAATCACAATTGAAAGCTCGAGTAAAAAATAGTCAACAAATAGCCCGTTTTATTGACTCCAACCCATCAAAAACAGTGTTATATTTTTTCCAAACGAGTCACAAGTACTTCTTTTTTCTTACTCTTATATATATATATATATATATATATATATATATATATATATATATATATTCGGTTTTATATCGTCTTACGACGTTTCCGACTCCCAAACGCCACTGTATTCTGTCTTGAGTTGGGTCTTCGTCCAGATTTCGAGCGCTAATCGCTTTCCTAACTCCCAGGTTCCAGCTCTGTGGTGGTCTTCCTCGTTTCCTCTTCTCTGGGGGTTGCCACATCATCGTTTTTTTTAGGCAATCTTTCGTTCCCCATTCGGCTCACATGCCCATACCATATGAGCTGTTTTCTCTCAATATCCTCAACTATAGGGCCCTCTATACTCATTTTATCACTTCATTCCGTATTCTGTCGGCTCTTGATATTCTCATCGATCTTCTGATGGCATCCATTTCCGAGGCTTCGACCTTTTTTTATATTTCTCGGTTATTATCCATGTCTGAGCTCCATAAAGTAGGCTAGTTTTAACCATTGTCTCATAGATGTTCCATTTTCTTTTCTTTGATATTTCTTTACTCCATAGAACTCCGTTCAAATATGCTATAGCTCTTCGTGCTTGTACAATTCGATGTTCTATTTCTCGTTCGTCTTTTCCACTACGGTCGAAGATGACGCCCAGGTATTTATATTCGTCACATGGATTTATTCCAGATATTGTAACTTTCTTATTTTTATTGTGTTTATTATTTCGCATCTTTGCCCATTTCTCGCAATACTTATGTGTTAGTTTTCTTCTGTGTCCATGCTATTCTAAGGATCCTCCTGTAACACCATATTTCAAAGGACTGTAACTTATTTATGTGTTCTTGCTTCAATGTTCCCGGGTTGGAATACGTTGTGCTAAATGTTCAAAGGCGTTTTTTAAGTTTATAAGTGTTTTTTTCTTTGAAATGAACCACCAGCACAAAGAAAATCGAAATTTGTCAGAAAGTGACTGTGTTAGAATCGTTACTCTTCGCGAAGAAGAATACCATCAAGTTGAACTCGCTGAACGGTTTAATATCACTCAGTTAATCATATCAAGAGTATTTTACTGGATCTAACTAACTGGAAGATCCGGTTATGTCGTAGAAGGGTTACAACTCCTACTCAAGACCGGTTTTTGACACTTCGTACACTGAGACAAATGTTTGTTACCAATACTTCTCTACAAAATGATTTTTTGGAATGTTACAACTTATCTTCTTCTTACAGTGCCGTCTGCCTACGGAGGTTGGCGAATTCCATTTCGAAACCCGAACTGCGTGTCGCTAATATCCTCTAGTCTAAGCTCCTCTAGTCTATCGTATATTCGCTTATATATTATTTTCAGCAGTACTTTTAACGTATGACTCATGAGACTCAGTGTTCGATAATCAGAGCACTCTTTTGCTGCTTGTTTTTTAGGGATGGTTATAAATGCTGACTTCAGCCACTCTTGTGGTATTATTCCTGTATGTTGAATAAATCTGCCAATGCTTCCAAGTTATCCTCTTCCACTAGTTTTAACAGTTCTACTGGTATTTCATCTAATCCAACTAGCTTATTGTCTTTAGAGTTTTTGATAGCATATTTCATCTATCGTGATCTTCTGGTTCTCTAAAGGATTTAATTCTTGTGTTTTCTGCATTTCACTCCTTTCATCTTGGAAAAGTTTTCTAACGTACTCCTCCCATCGTCTTAATTTCTCTGGTAAATCTATTAGTAGTACTCCCTTTTTGTCTTTTACGTGTCCTTGCTATTTCGACTCATTCCAGTCACTTCTCTTATTTTTTGTGCATATTTATCATACCATATTTTGTTTCTAGCTCTTCTATCTCTTAACATTATTTCATCAAATAGAGATTTTTTCCTTAATTATTCGTTGTATTTCTTTATACTTCTTTAGATCTTTTCCTTTATATTTCCTTATTTCTTCCATCTGTAATAGTATGTCTTCTGTCATCCACTGTTTTTTAGCCTCTGACCTATGTTGTATCAAACTTTCTTCAGCTGGTTTCAGTAATGTGTTTTTTTACATTATACCACTTTTTATTTACATCCATAATTTGTTTGTTGTCAGTTAGTGTTTTTTGCATATCAACATACATTAATTTTTGGTTGTTGTTTTCTGAGTTCAATTTTTTAAATTTTATTTCCACGTTAGCAACTAACAGATTGTGATCTGAGTTAACAGCTGCTCCAGGATAAGTTTTAACTGAGGTTGTAGATAGTTTTATATCTGTTATTTACGAGTATAAAGTCTATCTGGTTTGTGATAATGTGGTTTTCTGTATGTGAAAGAGACGTCCATGTATATAGTCTTCTTTTAGGAAGCTGAAAGAAAGTATTGGCAATTACCATATTCTTTTCTTGGCAGGATTCTATGAGCCTTTCTCCTCTCTCATTTCTAGTTCCTAATCCGAACTGTCCAACTATATTTTCAACTGTACCTACTCCAATTTTTGAATTACAGTCTCCTAAAATGTAAGTAATGTCTCTAGATTTTGTTAACTTGATTGTATTGTGTAATTCTGAATAAAACTTTTCAATCTCATCTTCGGTCTTATCAGCTTTGGGAGCATAGACTTAGATCATATTAATTTACAGTTCCGTGCTTGAATTTTTAGCAAGCACGGAATTTTTGCATTTTTTTATTCTTTCTGAGATTTTAATCACACCTAGCACTGATTTTCTAATAGTGTTGCTTATGATGAAATCTACTCCGTATCGATGATCAGTTTTGTCTCCTCCAGTGTAATAAATATTGTGGTTATATATCTCTAATAAATATGGTGGTATATCTCTATTTAGTCTCTCTTTCTCTTTAATAACATTATGTAGTTTTCCAGGCTGATACATTCTTCTTACATTCCAGGTAGCTATTTTTATCTGAGAGGGTTGAGTATTTTTTTTTTAGTTTTTTGTGCAAGGGTTTCGCATTTTGACGACCGAGGAGGCCTTGCGTTCTGATGGTTGTCCTCCCCTGCCGGATTTGGGTCTCCGCGAATTACCATACCGCGTTCGTAGTCGAATGACCACTTCTGAAGCCATATTGTGAGTTGACCTTTTTAATCTTCTTTCTTAACGTGCCATATCAAGTCCCCTTGACGTTGGCGATTAACATGGCGAAACTGTCTCTGTCTCGAGCTATTCTAAAGAGTTGCTCAGCTTTCCTTATTCCTGTCCACTCCCTGATATTCTTCAACCAAGAGGCCTGCTTTCTACCAATTCTACCATAAGTCGAAGAATATTATATCGGTCTCCTCTTATTACGTGTCCAGAATAGGTCCTTTTCAATCACTTTCCCAAAAGAGGAAACAATGCTTATGGGTCTGTAATTGTCAGTTTTTGAGGAATCATCTTTTTTGTAGGTTGGTAGTACTTTTGAGTATTTTAGAACTTCTGGAAATACTTCAGTTGATAGAATTAAATTATTAAGATGAGTGAAAGGTGTTAAAGCTATTTAATAAGCGTCTTTTAAAATTTTGCTATTAATTTCGTGAATGTCCCTACAATTAGAATTACTAAGAGACTTTATTATTTGAGAGACCATTTCTTCCACAACGGGACGAAAAAAAGAACTTGCTCGGAGAAGGATAATTGATATAATTGAAGAGGACATCGACATTAATAGTGGGAAGAGATGTAATTATGTTCTCTGCAATTGTAAGAAATTGACTTATTTCGACTGGAGGTAGGTCAGGTTGTACCAAACTGAATCTTATGTTATTTCTTTCGAAATTTAATATTTTCCAGCAGTCTCTAGGTTCATTATTGGACTTAGTAATAAAATTACAATAAGCTGTAATTGCTTGTAATTGTAACTGCAACTGTAAGCTGTTTAGCAGTTTTTAATTGTCGGTTATATTCAAATTTTTGTTGTTTATATACTTTGAACAAATCGGGATCCTTATTGGCATCTGCAAAATGTTTAATAAGAGGAAGAATAATCTGTAAGACCTTAATTCAATATTAAACCATTGCACATGTGTTTTTTCAGCAGTTTGCCGTACTTTTTTTAGTGGAAAATGCTTTAATATTAAATTGTTATGTCTTACCCAGGATCATTATTAATATCATAGAAAAAGTCCATATTTGTACTAGCTAGCGCACGTTTAAGCTTCTGTAAAACAATAGAACAATAACTAAATTGTTAAATTTAGCTAAACAACCTAAATAAGTATATATAAATGTAGAATGCTCAACTGCTTATGTTATAAAATATTTACTATCCGATGTCGCAATAAAATTTTAAATAATCATAATAGTTATGAATATGAAATTACTAAATAACCAGTATAACTGAAATTTTCACAATAATGTGATTAAGCTTTATATATTGCGTCTAGTATAGAGGTTTTATCCATTTGTAAACATGAGCCACTATTTTTCGGTATCCTTGTCCTTTAACACTTTAAAAAAGAGGTTAACTTTCCATGTTCTTCGCGCAATCCTATATTTGCCTTTAAATTAAAGTGTACAGTAGTTTTCTGAGAAATATAATGTTCGGAATATGTGAATATTAAGATGTTCAAGAAGATGGTGGGAGAATTGAAAGAAGTCAATAAATAAAAGAAAGAAATGTAGAAAAAGATATAAAGATAAAACAAGAATTGGAAGATACAACAAAAATAATCCAGATCGAAAACAAACTGGAAAGAATTGAAAAAGAGATGAAAAGAAATAACACAGTAATTACGATTCTACAATAACCGCAAAAGATGAAACACTTTTAAAAAATAACATGAAAGATTTTATACAAAAGCTCGTAAAATAGGATGTTGAAATAGAATCTGCAATGAAGCTAAGAAACAAAACATGTCTGGAACAAATGAAGGATTGTTGCAAAAAAAAACAAGGCAATGAAAGAATAACGCAAACTCAGATTTCTTACTGGAGCAGTGGCGGATACAGAATTTTGTCGGGGGGAGGGGGGGGGGGTCATGGGTCTTGAAGGTGATTTTGATAGAGGATTTAGATTTTTGCACCTTTTAGTGACTGATCCTCAGACATTTTTGTCGGGGGGGGGGGTCTTGGGTCTTAAGGGTGATTTTGATTTGATTTGTGCCTCATGTAAGGGAACCATTTTTTCAATACTTAATTATTTTAAGTGATATATTAAACAAATGAGAAGTTATTAAAATCCAAGTACCCTACGGGGGCAAAGAAGGGTACAACATTGAGGGGTCTTAAACCTTAACAAAAAAAAAATAATTTAAACCCACATACTCTATGACAGTAAAATCAAGTGTAAATGAGTATTAAACCAAAGGAAAGTTATTAAAATATAAATACTGAAAAATCAATTACTGTCAATTAAAACTATAGGTATTTTAAAGACAATTAATTTAAACCCACCTATCCTATGGCTACAAAATCAAGAACAAACCAAGGATAAATAAGTATAAACCAAAGTTAAGTAATTTAAATGCAATAACTCAATGTAAGGGTAAACATTAATGAATGTATTAAACATTCCTAATAAACTCTCTCTTATCGTTGGATGTCCGATATCAATTTGTAAAAACATTCATTTATTCCTTTTTGCTATACAGAGTGGAAACATTGACTCTCGGAATTATAAGTATGAGGCGTAAAGAAGCCTTTAAAATGTGTGTTTTTCGAAGGATACTGAAGATTTCGTGGACAGAGCACGTGACCAACATCGAGGTGCTAAGAAGAATAAGGACTAAGAGAGAGAAATTCTATATTGTAAACCATAGAAAAACGAGTTATCTAGAACATATTTAAAGAAGTCCAGAAAGAAGAAAATGCTCCTGGCTGAAGAATGTAAGAGACTGTCTTATCGTTACAAAACTTTTATCTACAACATTATAATGTCCTACGACCTGTAAAACCGAAGTTAGACCTTTTTTTCACAAATTTCCGGAGCTTTGTTTATAAACAATAAGCAATTTACAGAGCAATTTGAAAGCTTAAGAGTTCAAGTTTAAACAAAAAAAAATTAAAAATGATTCCTTTATAAATGAGCCGTCCATGATGCGCTAAAGAAAAGGGAATAAAAGTGAAGCGATTTGACTATTTCAAAGACTGAATTCATAAATTTAAATTTCTAAAAGTAGCAATATCTTCTATTCTAATCATAGTTTCCGGTAATAAGCATTGGTCAAATACTATTCTTTTAAGGCTAATTGGTATGTTGGTCCTGTGCCTCGCGGTTTTCCAAAGGCTGTCCACGCTAAAGTAATTCGTCTTTGGATTTTGCATGTTTGGTTATCCCTACTGATTCTTATTTCATGACCCAAATACGTATATTTCTCCACCAGTTCTACCAGTTTGTCTTGAATAGTTAAATGGTTATTGTGGACCATATTTGTCATAAACTTAGTTTTGGTAAGTTTATTCTGAGGCCCAACTCCGAACATGCAAAGTCCAGTTCATTTAACATATCTGTGATAAGGACAATGTTATCTGCGAAACGGAGATGGTTAAGCTTTTTGCCGTCTCTGTGGTCCCAATTGACCATCTTAAAGGCATACTCTAATGCCGTTATGAATAATTTCGGTCACAATGTATCTCCTTGCATTTTGCCACGTTTTATTTTTATTGGTCGGGTTTTATCATGTATCTTAACAGTCATAGTGGCATTTTGGTAAATATTGTAAATAAGTTCACTATACCTATGGTCAATCCTGCTATCATTCATTGCTTCTATAAGGCTGTCTATTTTGATCGTGTCAAACGCTTCATGAAAATCTATGATAGTGAGGACAAGAGGTTTGTTGTATTCAATAGATTTTTCACTGAGGTTCTTTATAGTATGGAAGTGATCATTGGTACCATAATTTGATCGGAACCCTGCCTGCTCTCTCGGTTGGTAGAAATATAAATTTTTTCTCCAATCTTAATGTCACTAACGGAGTGAAGAGCTTGTATATGTGGTTCAACAGGCTAATAGATCTATAATTTTCTGAGTCCTTTATATCTCCTTTTTTATGCAAAAGGATGGTTAATTAAGTTTTCTTAATTTGTTTAATAGCATATCTCCTCCATTTATGATAGCTTCTATTGCAATTCCATCCTCTCCTGTAATTTTGTAATTTTTCATTTTTTTAACGCTTGTCGAATCTCATCTACCTTTATTTCTGGCATTACTTGGGAACCTTGATTCCTGATCTTCTTTGAAATGGCTGTTTGTATTCCTATTTGATCTTCACGTGTACTTCCATATAATTCCTTGTAAAACTCTTCGACGACCTCGTAAAAATAAAATACTATAAGTAAATCTATATTATTTAAAAATGTTGAGTTATTTTTAAAGAGCACAATAAAAAAATAATTATAATTTGTTTATGTACGTTACACAAAACATAGTTTAGTTTTCCATAGTTTTTGATTTAATCAAAAATATTCAATATAATTTATATCGACATACAAAAGAATTAGGTTACCTGCCTTCGCATCCTTAACTTTCTAATGATGGGTTGTGTTCACTTTTGTTATCAATCCAAATTTAATTTCGGTATATATTGGAGTATAGAAAATTATATGTTTACCCTTTTAGTTTCCATGGATAAAATAAAGTATTAACAGATTTTTACGGTAATTTTTTCGATCGATAGTTTTTAAAATTATTAAAAAATATTGTTACACTATTAACTTCAAAAACTCAATTAGAACTGTTCTCCAAACTGTCAATTACATATATGTATATTTTTTGACGTTTCAAACTTCACTATAATTTTTAGGATTTTTCTATGTAATCTTGAATATACTAGAATGTTAATACTTCTTGTTTTTCGTCAATAGACTTCTTCTATGTGGGATAAATCTTACGGAACTTTCGTAACAATATTTTCAAATAATTTGAAAATCTAAATTTTAAAATTTTCTTCTACAGCTCATGATTCTAGAATCTTCTTTCTTCTTCTTTTCTACCGTAGTTCAGATATCATCAGAACTATCAGTCAGATTGTCTTGCGACAATCGTATCCGACCCAACGCAATTTCGTTTTTGTCACTTCTTCTATTACATTTGTGATTTTTCTTTTATTTCATTTTCCTCCGTCACAACGATTGACACAGTTGGAATTCTTTTTTTTTGTCTTTGACAATTTTTGAGTCTTGATATACACAGGCGCCGGCAAAAAGTTTAGGCTACATTGAAATTGTTATGTTTTGTTGATATTTTTGATTATAAACTTCTGTTTGCGATTGTAAACCGTTGGTATGTTATTTTGTAAACTAACTTTAATAAAAATATTGAATTAATTGCAATATTTTTATTTTTGTGCTTTATTTAGAAGTAACAAATTTACAGCTAACACAATAGCTCGTAGCTCCTGTGCAGTTCTTGGAGCGGGTATATGCCTTCGAATACTTTGGCCCAACTCATCACAAACATGTTCGATATGATTCATATCTGTACCAAGTGGTGGGCCATCTACTTCATCAAAATATTCTTTGACAACTCTGGCAGTATGGGGTCTAGCATTATCTTGCATGAAAATGCCATGTTCGCCCATAATAGTCATGCGAGGCTTAACATGAGCATCTAAAACTTCTGTAATGTAGGCATCTGTAGGAGAAAGGATGAGGTAGCTAGTTCGATGATTTAAAAGCAAATATTTGTAACACTATATTCTTACCTCGAAGGACCAGCGAGCAGGACCAGCTCTTATAAATTGATGCTTCTCTATGCTAGAACTATCTTTAAACTATACAATACTTATTACAGAATGTCTATGTATAAGATATATAAATATACTAAGATAAGAAAAAAATATATTTAGAAAGTCAACAAAATTAATGACTTACAATACTACATTTAAGATTACAATAGATGCTCAAAGTGCCCTCCATTGTTATCCATGCACAAGTAATATATTCGTCTCAAATTTTCTAATGCGTCAGATATTGTGTTATTATAACCATTTAAATTTTCAATTTCCTAATAAAATTTCCAAAAAATATAATGAGAAACCCTGTACGTCATTACCGTCAATTTCTATGAAAACGAAATTAAACTTAAATTTTATATTCTTCAAAACTATTAAAATGTTTAAAATTTATTTATCAGTCATACTGAAAAGTTTATATTATTGAATATATGACTTATTCACAGATGGTACAGATATTGTTCTTATTCTCACGTGAAATCAAAGACTCATGGCATTCCGATAATATGCAGAATATTATTTTGATATATAATACGTTGAATATATTATTTAATATAAGTTTCGTTTTATCTGGTACTTCAGAATGGGTCGGAAATATAGTTTTTGATTACGCAATAGAAACCACTGGTTTTAGATTAAAGATAACAGATAACCAACCATGAGGTAATACAGGAATATTTCATTCAATTATCTGAATGATACAATTCCATATTTTAGTGTGTGGTTAATGTCAACTGCACAGCGTTTTGACTTTAGGAAATCACATAAAATATTATAAAATAGTGTACTTGTCGGTAGAACTTGGTTATCTACCACAGCTTTTATTTATTTAAGATAATTGACTTAATGTTAATTTATTTTCGAATGCGTCTAAATTATAATCATAAAAAAGGATGAAAATTTCTACAGTCGGATAGAAATGGAACAAAAAGTGGTTATTTTAGATCTCTGGAAACTGGTCAAACTTTTCTAAATATGTTTTTTTTTTAATTCGAGTGGGGGAACATGTAAATAAAGAAAAAAAGGCAAAAACGTAATTTCTTAATTTTAATGAAACCTTATATTTTACTCGCGATATCTCAGCTTGCTTGTAATATTTCTATTTCTTATTTTGACACAATATACTGTGGGCATTTTTTAATAGACTTCTAGACTTAATTTTGATTATAAACAAAATGGCGATTTTTTGGAAAAACTGTATTGGGATATTTTTTTCTACTTGGTTGAAAAAGAAGAGGCGTTCGACAGGGATGTGTGCTTTCCCCTCTTTTATTTTATTCTATTTATTTATTCGTAAGCCATATTTCAAGAGTCTTTGGAGGATGCAGAGATGGGAATCAAGGTGAATGGAGTATTGATCAACAACATACGATATGCTGATGGTGCTGTCTTAATTTGCGACAACATAGTCGATCTTCAACAACTTGTCACTATAATCGGAGAATACAGTAAGCGAATGGGATTAGAGATTAATACCAAAAAAACCAAATTTATGATCATCTCCAGAAACTTAGATGCACTTGAAAACTCCACCATAACACTGAATACTAAGTCCATTGAAAGAGTGAGTAAATTTAAATACCTGGGATCGAGGCTTTTTGAAGACTGGGCATCGGACAGAGAAGTAAAATGTCGCATTCAGCAAGCTCGACAAGCTTTCGTAAAATTCAAGAAAGTACTGACTTGTTCAGAGTTTGATCTTCAACTGAGACTAAGGTTTACTAAGTGCTACGTTTGGTCAGTGCTGCTATATGGTGTAGAGGGCTGGACACTCAAAACGAGGGATATAAACAGATTAGAAGCTTTCGAAATGTGGCTTTATCGCCGTATCCTAAAAATACCATGGACAGCGAAAATCACAAATATAGATGTCCTTAAAAGAATAAACCAAGAACGCCAACTTTTCGAAACCATCAAGAAAAGGAAAACGGCGTATCTAGGTCACAACATGCGAAATGAAAAATACCAGTTCCTCCAACTTATAATCGAGGGTAAAATTGAAGGCAAGAGAGGAATGGGACGCAAGAAAATGTCCTGGCTCCGAAACATAAGGCAATGGACAGGGATTAACGACATACAATCTCTGATACATATTGCAAGAAATAGAGAATTAATGGAAAATGTGATCGCTAACATCCATTAGTGGATTTGCATCTGAAGAAGAAGAAGAAGATGCCAAATTAATATGAAACATGCTTACCGTAACTTGTCGAATTCGTTTATTTGGATAAAAGTTTGTAGAATCGTCTAGATTTCTTCAGCCGTCTTCTTTATCTGCTGAAATTTTATCTTGAGGTTAAATCTACTAACTGCAGTTTCTTTGTGGTAAATATTAGGTTTGTAGACAGTTCTATTTATCTGTCCATTACACGCATTTGAAAGTAGTATCGGGTACCGTCTCACCCAAAAATTTTAGAAGCTCGACGGCTTTCATATCAACACTTCCAAGGTAAGTGTCCTGTTTTTCGATTGTTTTTATTTTCTTTTTGTTTATCACTCATGTATGAATGAGGTCGACTTGTGTTTTTCTTTGTCAATTTAATGCTGCTCAGTGGTTGATGCTGCTAATAAAAAAGACGGTTTAAATAATTATACAGCTTTCAAATAAGAATGTATTTATAGCTTTAAAAGATTTTCTAAAAAAATCTACAACATAGGAAAAATATTTAGTTTTATTTTGTTAAAAATAAATTAATTTATTACAAAACTAAAACATCTTTGCTCCTTCAGAAGTCGAGAAAATACATTTTTTAGGAACCGAATTTTGAACTTTTTTTTGAACTTTGAAATTCAAGCGTACCTATCTACGAAATTATTATTTTTTATGTGAAGAATTTTTGTGGTGTGTACATTATTGCATTTCCACCTGGCAAAATTTCTCATGCAATTTATATTATTCTAGAAAATCCTACTTTTATAAATCGATAAAATATAAAACACGTGAGAACTCTTTCCAGTTGAAGGATCAATTATTTATGTCCGTTATATTAAGGAACTTTACCTTGATTCCATCTAATTGATGGGTTGCTCCTGATTCGTTATGTATATACACGTATTATATTCAAGGCATATTATGTGTTAATAAACTCGATTTTTATTCGTGTTTTTTTGTCGTGATATTGGGAGGGTTGCTTGTTTTTTTTATTTCTGTATTGTTATATATTTATAGTATTATAATAAATAAGATTCAACTAACTTCAAGTAACTTATTTATTGACTCCTTCACAATTCACATGAGACAGATAACCTAACATAACATAAAACGTAGTGGTCTCTTTTCTAAAGGTACTTTCATAACAATCTTCTCCGCGTAAAAAAGTTAAAAAAAAAATAATTAAATAAACAAATCTTACAAATTTAATTTGGTAGGAGCTTTATTTACTTTACCTGAACGAGTAGCAGTAACTTTTGGAGTAGTAGAAAGTTTGACCTCAGTTTTATCAAAGATCCTTTCAGTATTTTCATTAAAATCATTGAATTCATTCTTATCATTACTAATAGGACTGTCTACTACTTCATTTGTAATTGATAATTCTCTCGACATTACATTATTAGGGTTTACATGTGTAACTGATTCTTGAAAAGAATTATTTACAACTTTTTCAGTAGTAGAAACTATCCGTTTTTATTCAATATAGGTAACTTCCTCAAATTTACATTTACAATTATCACTAGCATATATAAAACTTATATTTCCCCCTATTTGTACGAAATATGTTGACGCACTTACAACTTGTACTATCTTACCCCTGGACCATAACTTGGTTAATTTATTCTTTACATATACAACTTCGTTACAATATTATATGGTTTTATACCATTAGACGAACTTGATTCTGCGATATAAGTTTAATTATTAGGTTTAATTAAATCAAATCGCACTCTAGGCTTAACTTTAAATAAGTTCTCTGATGGACTAATGCCTGTAACCGTTGATGGTGTATTTCTTTATGTAAACAAAAAATTTAACAACTGGCTTGCAATGATCTCTCTTGTTATTACACCGCTTCTTCCAAAATTTAATGTTTTATCCAATTCCTTTTTTACCATTTGCAATGACCTCTCCGCAATGCCATTACTTTGTGGGTGATAGAGTGGTGCCTTTATTGGTATGATCCCATTGGCTTGACAGCGGATTGATGAGGAACAGCGAATGGTATGGGTTGCTGCAATTAATTCTACAAGGAAAAGTAGGAGGAAAACGAGGACCAGAAAAGCGAAAGATTTCCTGGCTGAAAAATCTACATACGTGGTTCAACATAAAAACCACAAATCTTTTCAGAGCAGCAGTTTACAAATTGTTACAAGTTTACAGATTGCTACAAACGGATAGGCACTACAAGAAGAAAATAATTGATGGTTTTGCTATATTTTTTCTGTAAAACTCATACGAACAAGCTGAATTGTTAATTTTTTGATCCCAAAAGAATCCAAAAAATATTGACACTCCTATTGTCGTACGGTTGGATTATCCTCCATATTACATGGAGTTCCAGGATGGTTTCCAACCGCCGCTTTTGAGGAGGTACAAAGTTTCTTCGATTCCATCCTCTAGTTACTCGGGAAGTTACGTATCTTCATCTTACACTTGGCGAGAAGTTCACCGGGGGCTCTGTCGCTAACGAGGTGCTACCGGCAATGTAGACTACTTTACCAGTTCGAATTTCTTACACTTGAATATATATTTATCTTACATAAAATGTTTGCCAGTATTCTACGCACAGTAGACACCTCGAATACCAACAGAAATGCTGGTTCCTCAAGCCTCGGCGTGTAATCGAGATTACAATTCTCGATGTATAGGACTACCGGCAGAGTGTCGACTCTTTTACTAGCCTCTGATTGAGGAATAGCCCCTTCCGGACTATTAGTTTCCTACCAATCCAACGAAGAGGATAAGTGGTATCAAGAAGATTTTTAACAGTTCTGGTAAAATGTGCTAGGGCTCCGTTGTAAAGAAACCAAATTACATGGCACGTTTGCAAAGGCACGTTTTCAAGAAGTACCGGGCAAAACATTTTGTAAGAAATTATAGTAGGCCTCTCCATTAATGTTTTGGGTAATTCTTATAGTCCTATCAAACGGTTGTTAATTATTCCAGCCCTTAAATTTATACTAAATTATCGTTAAAAATTTGTCCTACGTATTAAATAATGGTTCTCGTCACCCCATATGTGGCAATTATGAAAAAGATACACACCGTTTCTTGTGAAACATGCTTTATTCGCACATAATACTTTAGATAGATTAAAGTTCTCTTACGAGTGTATTGTACTGTTTTTATTAATCTAATTGATTGTCTTTATTTATTATAAAAGGGTTCTACACTTTAACAACACTTACAAGCTTATTAATGTCTTTATTTACAATATTACACGAATTTATTTATACAGTCTAACACTAATTTATTTTACACAATTTACCGATTCTACTACATTTCCGCGTTACAATAATTCTCAATATAACTATATCTTTGGACTGACTTGACTCGATATTCAAAACTAACTAACGTAAATAAAAGGTTCCTCTATATTTATACTAAACAACCGTTATTCTGGACTTCCGGCGACCCCTTTCGAATAGATTAGAAGGTAGACAGGTTTTTAGCTGAGGGGGACCCATATGTCTAGAATTTCTGCCGACCCCGATCGCAACGCTGTATGATCTGGAAAATACTTTAATGCAATAGAATTAGAAATATAAGTGTACAGTTTTATGAGTCATTATTTATCGTAACAGTATCTTGAAACCACCTACAAAATGTTCATTTTAGAGGAGTATCACCTTGTTGTAATTCTTGTACTCTTTGAATAGTGGTGTGGATGTAGAAGTTGTTACCTAAATGTTCTATTAACAAAGTTTTTTGAGATTCCAATATACGTAAATTCCTGACATAAATTTGGACAGCTACATTACTGTTACACTGTGCTTCTCCATAAATAATCAACATATCATGGTACTCACGAATCGAAAACATTTTCGCGGTGTTGCTCCAAAAATATGTTTACTAAAGGTGTGACTGTCTACGTTTAGATTTTTGTACTGCAGATTTCTACCATACCAAAATGTATTCTGATTTTTGGTCAAACAATTGAATTTAGAAAAAATTGTTATAAGACATTTTTGCTCTAATTAATTCATACCCTATAGATCTTCTATTATAGATATCTCGGCTGTTTAACTCTGTTTACCTAGTTTGATCGTTATGTTATAATAGTATATCGTTCAACAGACTTCGATAAGCAGCCAGAGTTAATCGTACTGGTTTTGGTTAATTTTTTTCTATATTAAAAATTTTTCTATGCTATTAAATTAAATAAAAAATACTAGACAAACAATATTTAGGATTTTTACAAATCATTTTAGATAAAATATAATGTATTCTAAAGTGTTTCATTAGTACTAATAATTAGTGTAAATGACATTGTCAATTATACCAGGAAATTTGTATAAACTAGTTTATGTGTAGACGATATAGTATAACTCTACCCAGACAATATCAATATTTACGCTGCAACTACCTCTCAAAGAAATAGGAAATTTCTATCGAAATTTCTTTAATTTATTTTAAGGGACTATTTTAATTTATTTTATTTATTTTAATTAATTTTATCGAAAGAAATTTAATTAAAGAAGTACCATATCGATAGTACTGATTGTACCATTCACTATAAGACGATCTTTTGCGTCGATATGTCCGTTTAGGATATCAATAGGTTTTAACTTGGTTGCTGAATGTATAGAATTATTGTACCGAATTATAGCGTATACCATTTGTTCTTTTATTGATAACTTTGCTTTGGTGTTTCTTAGGATCCGAAGATGTTCAATTAGTGTAGAATGAAATCTCTCGGATGATTGCCGATATGGATTGCGGATTCTCTGGCGTTGTATGTGATGGATTCTGTGAGAAATAATCTGTGTTACTCCATTTGATCGTACCATTATGGACTATCATGCTCCTCTTTGACTTCGTCTCTTGTGGTTTTATTCTCCATACCTCTGGATGTCAGGACGTTTTTGTGCTTTTTTTATGGACTTTTCTCATGTGGAGTTTGAAACGTCCTAGTAAAATTCTTCTAGTAGTCCTTCTTAATAGAAACTTTAGCTGAAACCTCTTGGTCTACAATATACAATATATATTACACATCTTGTATAAAAATGCATAACTCCAATTTTAATAAAAATGATAATTAGCAGCCTGGCATAATACTAAATACTATTACAATTAAATTATCAGAAATTCTATTATTCACATCATCACTCCAATAGTAACTACCGCAAAACAATTATATATCATAAATGAGTGTATAAAAAATGTTAAGAATGTATTTTATAACGTGTTTCTGTGTACAAAATGTTACATCGGATAATTTTGCGGTACACGCTTTTAAAATATAATCAAGCACTATTTTTAGAACTGGTGCTGATATCAAAAACGGAAAACCACATTTCGCTTCATTTCGTCATCGTTGTACAGAGAACAAAACTAGAGTTTTTGCATTTAATAATTCTAGCTATACCGGCTTAAATAAACATAATATTGATAATCGAGGCTGATAACGATAAGAAAAACTCAGTGCCGGTACATCGTACATGAAATATGTTATGGCTTATAGACAATGCCAAAAGCTCTGGTTCGTTCGGAAAAATATTCCCATTAAAGTTTTTTGCATAATCACTTTCATGAGATACTCCAAAATTGGATTTACGAGATCGTCTAGGCGAAAAGTTCAATTTTTTTTTAAACAATTTTTTTTAACAAATTTTAACAGTGAATTGTTTCGGCCAGGACAAATTTTGAATTGGAATTTTTTGGACAAAATAGGTCTCTTGTAATTTTTCTGTAAACGTGATCGTTTACAAGTTACAAAGAATTTAAAACTAAAAATAAACGCAAAATTATTATTTTCAAGGCTCAAAACAGAACTAAAAATATTATTTTTAAATTGGCCAAGGACATAAATTCAAGTTCAAACGTTGTTCTATCATTTCCCGAAGTATTTCTTCGGGATGTGAATCACTTATTTCTTGTTCTAATTTCATGTGGATTCTGTTATGTATGATTTTAAAGAAAGTTTTCAATGTGTGACTCATTAATGCAATTGTCCAATAGTCATTACAATCTTTAGCATTTGTGATTTTTGGAATGATAAGCCTTATGAGCCACACTTTTGAAAATATTTCTACGCATCATCCACAGTAGAATCAGAGATAAATGTGAAGAAGACCAGGATGAAACAAAATTTGGCTTCAGAAATGGACTGCGAACTCGGGACGCCCTCTTTGCACTAAATGTATTACTGCAGAAATGTCGAGATCAAAGGAAAGACGTATTTGCTGTATTTATTGACTATGAAAAGGCCTTTGATCGAGTACAGCATCACAAATTAATTACAATATTAAAAGATAAAGGAGTTGATAGTCAAGACATACGATTCATAGAAAAGTTATACTGGCGTCAAACAGCGACAGCTTGCATAAACGGAAAATCAACAGAAATATGTAAAATACAAAGAGGGTATCAGACAGGGTTGTATACTATCCCCACTGTTATTTAATTTATGTTCAGATAGAATATTTAAAGAAGCGCTGCATAATTTGGAATGGGGCGTGAAAGATAATGGAATCCTGATAAATACAATCAGATATGCAGACGATACAGTTATTTTAAGTGATGACATGAATGGATTACAATGCCTTTTAAATGCCATTGATACAGTGGGAAGACAGTTTGGCCTAAACATAAACTGTTCAAAAACAAAACACATGGTGTTTAGCCGTTTAGCACATCAAGATGCACGATTATATGTTGATGGTCATATAATTCAAAGAGTGTCCAGTTTTAAATATCTTGGTTACCATATTACTGAACAACTAGATCCAGATCAAGAGATAAAATGTAGAATCGAGATAGCCCGCACGACATTTTTAAAAATTAGGTCATTCTTCTGTAATGATAATTTCAACTTCAACTTCGAAAGCGCATGGTTAAATGCTACATTTGGTCAGTCCTCTTATACGGTATCGAAGCATGGACATTAAAAATATCCACCATTAATCGTCTGGAGGCCTTTGAAATGTGGCTGCACCGACGTACACTAAAAATTCCATGGACGGCTATGCTGACAAATGCGGCAGTCCTTAAGAGAGCAAAGCTGCTTGATAACATCAAATGTAGAAAAATGACCTATGTTGGGCACGTAGTAAGGGGAGACCGATATAATATTCTTCAACTTATTATGATGGGTAAAATCGAAGGACGCAGAGGAATTGTTAGAAAGCAGGCCTCTTGGTTGAAGAATATCAGAGAGTGGACAGGAATAAAGAAAGCTGAGCAGCTCTTTAGAATAGCTCGAGACAGAGACAGTTTCGCCATGTTAATCGCCAACGTCAAGGGGACTTGATAGGGCACGTTAAGAAGAGAAGATTTTTGGAATCATTACAAAAGTTGAGAGAAACCATTCTTTGGGTATGTATCCCGTCTTGTATATGGAGTTAAAAAGGTCTACCAAGACATCAATATTATCTTCATCAATTAACTTCAATAGTTCAATTGGTATTTTATCGGTTCCTGGAGCTTTCTACCTTTTGTGTGTTTTATGACATAAATAACTTCTTCTTTCATTATTTCTGATCATGTGGTTTCTCCGTCAACTTCTAATTGTTCTACTTTTTGGTCATAAAATAGGTCTTCAATGTATTCTTTCCATCTACGTAATTTGTGTTGCGTTTCAGTTATAGTGGTACCAACTGCATTTGTTAATATCCCGATTGGTTTGTTACGATTTCCTGAAATCATTTCTTTAACCTTGTTATGGGTGTTGAAAGTGTCATACCTTGCCTCACATTCCTCAATTTCTTAACATTTAATGGACATCCATGTTTCCTTAGCTTGTTTTATTTTCTGTTTTATTTGTTTATTAATTTCTTGATATTTAATTTTATCTTTGTTTTTATGTATTCTTCTTTCGTCTATCTTTTCGAGATTTTCTTGTGTCATCCATTCTTGTTTGGCAGCTTTTGTAAATGTTAATGTTTTCCGTCCTACAGTCTCTATTGTGTTCTTTATATTCTTCCATTTTTTTTTTATTTTGTTGTTTTATTTCTTTTATACTCTGTTTTATTTTATTTCGAGTTTCTTGGTGTGTATTTGGTTCTCTTAGTTCATCAATATATATTTGTGGTCTGGATCTTTTCATTAATGGTTTTCTCAATCTTACATTCATATTTGCTACTACTGGGTTGTGATCGAGTTTACATCTGCTCCAAGATAAGTTTTCCACTACTGTAATAGAGTTCTTGTACCTGTTCCTTATCAAGATGTAATCTATCTGATTGCTCGATTACATATACAGGCAAAATATCAACAAAAATAGCCAAACACATAAAAAAGGAAGGAATAACACCAGCTTTCAGAACAAATAACAACTTAGGCAAATGTATTAAAAACAACAAGAGTCAAAATAAAAAGCACTTACACAGTGGTGTATACAAACTTAAATGTGGCGACAAAACTTACATCGGTCAAACTGGTTAAATTTTTAATAAACGAATAGCAGAACATAAAAGGGCTTTCAATAATAGAAAAACAGATTCTGCAGACGCACTTCACCTTCTAGATCATAATCATTCTTTTAATGACGAATTAAAAATTCTTCACATTCAAAATAAATGCCTTAAGCTATCTTTTTGAGAATCTATGGAAATTAACAAATTAAAAAACACAGATATAATTCTGAATGGCAAACTTGAGACAAAAAGTTCTCCCCTTCCCAACCTATTCCATTAAATCAACTTAAGATCACTTGGGAAAGACAATCAGCCGAAACAGCTGTAGTGATAAGAGTTTATAATAAATATTGTGGAAGTTTTGAAAACAAAGTTTTCTGTGTTTTATTGTTACATAAAATGAATTTTCATAAACTTAAGGTCGAATCCATCATTTATTTTTGTTTTTGTCTTAGTTTTATGTAACTTTAGAAGGCTATGGAAGGTAGGATCGTATCCATACTTTTTCAATGCAAGTAATTTCTTTTTATGCGATTTTTTATATACGTTCTGTTAACCGTACTCACTCCCTAAAACGAAACTTTAATGTATATTATTTTTATTCAATACTGTTTGTGGAATACGATATTTAAACATGTTTTGAAAATGTTCCATTTTCCTTGTGTTTGCGCATATTGTACTCGCTATACTCGTTTAAAGGTATTTTTTAATATTTACACTACGCCGCTGCCTTAATTAACCTCCCATTGTAAAGCATTTGTTATCTCTCAGCGGAGCGAACCAACTAGGTGAAGATATCGAAAAACAATCGACGAAAACCCCGCGGAATAAACACAAATGAAAAGTCGAGAATCTTTTTATAAAGTGATTGATTTTTCCAAGGTACTTTGACTATTTGTCAATTTATTGGACGTCACTAGGTAACTGTAGACCATCCCCGTGGAGGTCTAGGAGTTGCCCGTCTAACCCCACGTAAGCGCTTATCAGTTTCAGTTCAGTGTCTGTGATATCAATCCGCGGGTCGTTCCTGCCAAATTGAATTCATTATATACGGGGTAATTTGTTTTTGGGCAGTCGTTTTGTGAAAATAATTTGATAGTTTGAATCTGGTAGTGTTTGGTTTGGTTGGCTCTTTATGAGTAACATGGTTTTCCACATTTTTTAAGGTATGTTCATAACAATTTATAAATTTCGGTTGACATTTAAAAATATGTCGTTATGTTTAACTATTCCCTCAAATACAAATTAAATATTTTACTTTTTTTATTATTGTATGAAAACAATACAGCACCAACCCAACTGGATTAAAAAATTTATAGGATTAAGAAAGTTACTTAATTTTTTTCGTTTAACCTTTTCAATAGAAATTGTACAGGTGTTAAATAAATTATTTTTGTATAATTTATTAATTTAATTATTTTTTTGAATAACCACCTTCGATATAAAATTAGTAGAATTAATAATAAGCATTAGTAGAATTAAAAAAAAAACTCCTCTTCTTGCTTTTAAGTTCAGCTCAGACCAATGAACAATTTAATCCTAACCTAAATTTCTAGAGTCTACGATTAGTGTTAAGATCCGCTTCCAGTTTTCAAATGTGGACTTTTACCATAGATTCGCTGGATTTTTGCACATTGTTATCATTCGTGTTACATCGGTCATAAGGATTAGAAAATAGATAATATTATAATGGACGTTTGTATACTTCTCTTTTATTTCATTTATTGCTTTTTAACAACTGGATATATTTTTATAAACGTGGACTCTAGCCTCAGGATGATCGTAGATGCTTTTTAAATGTGCCCAAAACACGAGTTCGGGGGTGTAAGATCTGGAGATCGCGCAGGCCACTTCATCATCATCATCATCAATCAGCCCTGAGTTGTCCATTGTTGAACATAGGCCTCCTCTAGACTTTTCCATCTGCTTCTGTTCTGCGCCTCTGCTATCCAATTGGTCACGATTCTTTTGAGGTCTTCGGTCCATCGCGTTGGGGGTCTTCCTCGGCTTCGCTTGTCAGCCCGTGGTCTCCACTCAAGCAATTTTTTTGTCCAACTGTCGTCTTTCATTCTTGCAACATGTCCTGCCCATCAACATTTTTGCCTTGTAATATGTTCGATAATGTCTTCCAATCCGGTTCGTCTACAAACTTCCTCGTTTCTTATTCCATTTCTTAAGCTTAAGATCTCTCCATCTTTAGTTGTGTCCTTCTCAATTTTTCGGCTGATGTTCTTAAATGGATCGGTATATTTGTTTTAAATACGTCTCTCATTTTTCCGAATGCAGCCCAACCCAGACTTATTCTTCTAAGTAGCTCGCAGGTTTGATTATCTCGCGTTGACCTTATTTCATGACCCAAAGACACATATTTTTCCACAAGTTCTATGGGCGATTTTTCGATTTCTATTAGCTCATTGGGACGAGATTGGTCATCATTTTTCTTTTTCCATAGTTTATTTTTAAACCGACTTTCTGGGATACTTGCTGTAGTTGTTGTACCATAAACTCTGGCTTCTCCTAAGTTGTCTGTTTATGAGAACAATATCATCGGCATATCTGAGATGATTGAATATCTTTCCATCGATGCTAATACCCTTTGATTCCCACTCTAGCCGTTTAAATCCGTACTCCATAACTGTTATAAATAGTTTTGACGACAAGGTATGTCCCTGCCCGCACCCCTCTGTGAATTTTTATCTTCTCAGTCATGCAATGGAGGTTAACGGTTGTTGTCGCATTTTCGTATATATTTCGAATAATATTTGCATAACTGTGATCTATTCTGCATTCTGATAGTGCTTTTAAGATAGCAACTGTTTCGACTGTGTCAAATGCTTTGTGGAAGTCGACAAACATAAGAGTAAGGGTTCTGTTATATTCGATAGACTTTTCAACTAGAGTTTTAAGGCATTGCAAATGGTCGTTTGTTTCCGTGTCCCGCTCGAAATCCTGCCTGTTCTTCTGATTGATAGAAATCGAGTTTTGCTTCTAATCTGTTTGTCAGTATTAGAGTAAAGAGCTTGTATAGGTGGTTAAGCAAACTAATTGACCTATAGTTTTCAAGATCTGATTTATCCCCTTTTTGTGGAGGAGGATTGTAACCGAATTCCTCCATTTACTGGAATATTTTCACTATGCAGACAGATTAAAAAGTGTTTGGATTCGGGACATCAAAAGTGGACCTCCTAGTTTAATTGTCTCAATGACTACACCATCTTCCCCCGGAGCTCTATTATTTTTCATATTTTTGAGGGCATGGTGAATTTCCTCTCGTGATATATCTGGTATATCCTCCGATCCTACATTATTTACCTTTTGTATTGGTTGTTCGCTAAGCTCTGGAATAACTTGACTTTTATATAATGTTTCATGTAAACTTTCCACTATATGTAAATATGCTTGGTCTAATCTGAGGTAATATTTCCATTTTTGTCTTTAAGCTGAAAGATTTCTTTTTTGCCATTTTCCATTTTTCTCCTCAATGCTTTCATGCTTTTGTTGTCTTCTATAGTTTCTATAATTTTCTTGTTGTATTTTCTAATATCCCGTCTGATGGCTTTAGAGATTTCTTTATTGATGCTGTTTATATCTTGTGAGTCAACATTTCCTTGACTTCTCAGCATTCTAACGATCTTCCATTTTTTTTTTTCGTTTCTTTACTAATTTTTTGTTCTTTTCCATGTTTAGGGCCAAATTTTTTCCTGAGCTTGTGTTAATGTATCTACTATTTCTTCGTTTAGGTTATTTATGCAAAAATGCAAACAAAATAAATACTTTGTTAGTACATGTCATATACTGTATTCCGCACTGCCATTTTTGATCCCTCAAGTAGATCATTTAACTTGTTTTTCGGACGAGGTTTATTTTTGTCTGGCTTTGAAAGAATATGATTATAGTCCTTCCCTTTTATAATTGTACTTACTTTACGTCGTGATATTTTTAATGTAGCAGCTACTGTCTTAAATCAAGAATTGTTCAATGATATGTATTTTGATATATATAATAACGGATTGATTACGGCTGTCGCCGCTTCTCCGCCCCCAATTTCCATCTTTTTCTGTCATATACAGTTGCCTCTTCTAAGTCTCTTGCCGCCATTGCTTCGTCAATATCAATATCGTTGCGCCAACTTCTCCGTGGTCGTCCTCTCTTTCTTCTTTCAGGAGGGATCCATTCCAGTACTCTTCTAGGCCATCTGTACTCTGGCATTCTTTTAACATGTCCGAACCAGATTAATTGTTTTCCTTCTATTTCATCATTGATATTTCGCTCCATTTTCATTTCGTTTCTAACTCTCTCCATTTCGATCTACCGCAGCTTCGTCTCAGATAATCCATTTCTGTCGTCATAAGTTTGTTTTTATTAGCTTGGGTGACGTCCCATACTTCCGAACCGTAAAGTGTATTACTTTGGACTATACTACCGTAAATGTGTTTTTTTTGGTTTCTCGTCGAACTGTTTTTTGCCAGAGAAGAGAGTTTAAGGAACGGGTCGCTGCTCTAACCCTTGTTTATTCTTTCCCTGATTTCATCTGTGCTATTTCCCTTCTTGTTGAAAATGACCCCGAAATATTTGCAGGATTGCACGCCTTTTATTTTGTCTAGGTCACATATTTCATCTTTTCCCACTGATAGATATTCACATTTTGTCTAATAAAAAACTAATAAATAAATTCTTACGCTAATAAATAGAACACGAAGGTAAAAAGAACTGTGTTAAAAAAATATGTATATACAAAGGATGAAAAACGATTGAATATTTTAAATGACATGAAAATAATTTATAAATTTATGGATATGGATTGGATGGTGATGTCTGACCATATAATACCCAGATATAGATACAGGTCTAAAGTTCCTGTCCAATTGGACATTTGCCCACGAGAGGGATGAAAGAGCGTCAAAATCTGTAGTAAATGTATAAATAGTCTGCATTATTATGAATTTCTTTTACATACTTTGAAACAAAAACTTACTTCAATGAGGTTGCAAGTTTTATAAAATATATAATAATACAAAACACGCAAGGATACTATCAAATAGATTTCAGTTTGTCGCAAAATATTTAATTTTTCATCTATTTACCTCTCAACAATTTTTCTTTTTCTTATCTAAAACCGATATCAAATATAAAAGTTATAAAAATGTTAATAAACATTCTGCTAAGTCATTTTTATATAAATAAAATGTAGGTATATAGGTCGGTATAAATTTGGATTTTAAAGATTCACGTTCTGCTATTATATGAAATTCACAACAGTAAAAAATATAGGTAATAAATTAAACCACATATTCTGGGACAAAACATAGCTCGGCTGAACCTAATTTATGTTTACACAAATAATTCGCACACACACAAAGTTCAAGCGTCTTAAACTTACAAAATGGAACCGATTTTTTTCAATGTGTCATTTATTTTTCACGTGCCTCTCTCCAAGTAAGAGCATCTTTCAGGAAAAAAACTGTAATAATAAATAAATCTGTACATACCTCTTTTTCCATCTACTCCTGAATGTAGGTCTCTCCCAATTGCTTCCATCCTTCCTCTATCTTGCGCCAATCTAATCCACTGTTTGCCTGCCACTGCTCTTATGTCATCTACCCATCTTTTGTGAGGTCTTCCCATGCTTCTTGTTGTCGTCCTTGGTCTCCATTCTAGAATTCTCCGTTTCCACATTTCATTTTTGTGATTTCTTTCACAAAATCCTTAATCTTCGTTCTACATCTTATCTCGGTGTTTCTTCTAATCTTGTATCTCAGTGATATTCCAAACATGATTCGTTCCATTGCTCTTTACGTTGTTTTCTAATTTTTTTGGCAGATTTTTTTGGTAAGGGCTACTGTCTCCAAGCAGTAGGTACAAACTGGTAGTATGCATGTGTTATACACCTTTTTCTTTAAGTTTACAGGAATGGAGGTGTTTTTTCAAGATATATGCTAGTTTGTCGAAAGCGCCCCATGCCAGTTGTGTTTCTTCTTTTAATTTTAGCATCCTGATTTGGTTTTCCTAGTTTGATGATATGACCTAGCTATACATAATGTTCAACATTTTCTATGGTATGATTTTGTATTGTTATATTGTCTGGTCTCGGCTCAGTATTTTTGTTTTGCTGTACTTTCATTTTTAAGCCTACCGCTCCTGAAACTGCAATTTAATTGTTGTAACATATCATTTTAGTTCTTGGATATTATCGGCTATTAAAACTACGTCATCTGCGAATCTCAAGTGGTTTAAGTATGATCCGTCGACGTTGATACCCTTATTGTTCTATTCCAGTTTCTATAAAAATATCTTCTAGAGCAAGGGTAAATAGTTTGGGAGAGATGGGTGTACTCCTTGTCTTACATCCCCGTTGTAGTCTTGTGGGATAGTTTTTGTGCTTTCGTCCACTTTATATACATTGTGGCATTTTCATATATGTTTTATAATTATGTTCATGGTATCTTGAAATCTATGCGTGCATTTTCTAGAGATTCAAGCACTGCCCATAATTCGATGGAATCAAATGCTTTATGGAAAATCGACGAACGCCATATGAATTGGAACATTAATACTCGGTGCATTTTTCTATCGGTGTTCTTACGGTGTGCAAGTGGTCTATGGTATTAAAATGTTTTCTGAATCCAGCCTGCTCGATAGGTATTGAGTAAAATCGAGCTTATGTGTTAGGGCGGTTGGTTATGATTTTAGTTAAGTAATTTATACAGATGTGATAGCAAGGATATTGGTCGGTAATTCTCGATGTTTGCTCTATCTCCTTTCTTGAATAGTAGAATGACTTCGAAGTTGTACCATTCTTGAGGAATCTTTCCTTCATCAATTACTTTATTAAATTAAATATTTAGTACCTGTTCCATTCTTTTACCACCAAATTTCAACTGTAATTTTATCCTCTCCCGGACATTTATTCGTTTTTAGTTGATTTAGGGTCATTCTTAACTTTTGAAGCTGTGCTCTCCACATACACATTACAATGAATTTTTAATGTGTTATGTTTTGAAGCCATTTTGTTTCTTGGTGCGTTTTCGAAAATCCAGTGTTTATCAAGATACGACATTATAGTTCCAAATCGTTTCTTACTACAGGTACTATTAAACAGTGTCATCAACAATTTTTATTGTAAATAATACATTAAAGTTCTTTTTGTCATTTAAGATTATTACGAAAAATTTTATTTTGTATTAAAATGGCGAATACATTTTTTAAGATTTCGAGATATGGCTCTAATTTGCAGTAAATTTGGTAAAACCAAATTAGGATTTCAGATAATTATCGACAATTTTGGTAATTACAAGTGAATTCCAGAAGAACAGTGCAGCAGGTAAAGGAGGTATCTGAAAAAATATCCCTATCGGAATGCACCAGACAAACTATTTTCTCTTTCCATTGATCGTCGTTTACAAGAGACAGCTACATTGAGACAGCTACAGTTGAATAAATCTTTGCAGCAGCTACAAAGCTCCATTAAATGTTTATAGTATGATAGTTTACAGACGATTCAATGAACAGAAGCGTCATTCCTCGTATTTAACAATCATTCAAGCTATGAGGATTATCTTAAAGAATTCAAATTGGCACTTAGTTGTTAACGCAACATCTGACATTTAGTTGGTAGGTATTTGCCTTAAAACATCACACTGGCAAGGCGGGTTGGTTAGTTTTTAATTCCGCCGCACATTGTGAGTATCGACGCTGATTGAAGCCGCCTGCTCCGGATCAGACGCTTCTAGGTTTGTGATCTTATACTATCCCTAAAATCAGGGGTTGCCAACTCTGCCATCTTCGCAGTACCGAAAATATTCTTCAACGTCTTATATGTCGTTCTGGACTTCATGCGTGACCCTGGACAAGGGACCCTTAGCATGTGCTAGCTTCACGGGTCAAGAAACTCCTGGAATCTGCAGAGCGCAGGGATTGATTCACTTTTTCTAATAGGACTATCCAATAGAATCCAAAGGACTCCAAAGGAATTCCTAAACCTTAGATACCGTGAAATTAGACAGCATTATAACTGCTCTGAATAATAGTAGAATAGACCACAGGCTTACAAAGTTAGTACAAACATTGTACCGTAACGCTACAATGCGTGGAAAACCACATGATACCACCAGAGAAATTCATATAAAGCGAGGTGTGAGACACTCTCTCACCCAAATTAATTCTAACGGTCCTCTAATCCGCCTTTAAAATACTAAAGTGGTGAAATAGAGGAATAAAACTAGACGGGGAAAATGCTTAATCATCTGCGTTTTGCCAACGATATAGTTTTTACTACCGAAGATCTGCGTGAAGCATAACAAATGTTACAAGAATTAGAAAACGTATCTTCAACAATAGGTCTAAAAATGAACATCAGTAAGACCAAGTTTATGACAAATTTGGTTCCCAGGGAACACCTAACCATTGTAGAATTGACAGAAAAGTTCATATATCTTGGTCATCGAAATCAGAATAAACAAGGTTAATCAGACCTGTGAATTTCAACGATGAATAACACTTGCTTGAGACATCTTTAAGAGCAACATCTCATGTTGCTCTTGTCGTGGTATAAATGTCAACCAACAACGCGATTCAGTGGCCTAACGATCTGTATCAAATGGTTTTTTTTCTGTGATAATATCAACAATTATATTTAGGCCATCTTCATAAAATAGCACAATATTTTCAAACTATATAGCTCGTATGTGCATTTCTTGGAGTTTCAACCTTCTATATTATATTACTGTATAGCTAAGTTTCCTGTTATAGTAACTTTTTGATATTACTGAATTATGGAACTGGGAACTTTTTAATGGTACTAGAAAATTAGTGTTAAACGGCTCCTTTTGGTTTATTATTTCGTAAGGGTGTAAGATATAATAATTCCTTCTTATTATGCTGTCATAAAGAATAATGAAAGTTAAATGTTGTTATATTTTAAAAATGATAATAATACAAATAAAAAGATCTTTTCTGGATTTTTCATGTTACATATAAGTTGAAATGCACGTGTCGAATGTTCGAGCTAATCACACCATTCTGGAATCTTTGCATATGTAGACATACTTTATAGACATAACAGCAGGCAAAATTCAAGATAAGTAACATAATATTAATATTGTAATATCCGGCTTATATAATACATATATATGTTTGCTTACAACAATGTAAATAAAGAGTATTATCATAGAAATAGTGGTAAAAGATTGTGATACATGGAATATCCAACTGAACATGAAAGCTGATTTAACAGAGATTATTTTATTTGCACTCAATATTCAAGTTTGCAGAAAGTAAAGGAACTAACTAGAACTACTTTTTATAACTGCCCTAGAACTAGAACGTGCTTTTAAAACCCTTCATTGGGATCATAAATGTATAAGTGTCGATGGGGATAGACTGCGCCACCTAAGTTATGCTGATGACATAGTTTTGATAGAAAAACCGAAAAGAGCCTGCATAGAAATCGGTTTAAAGATAAATATCACCAAACCAAAATAAATGACGAATCTCGTGCCTAGTAACAATTTAAAAATTCAGAAAGACGAAGTAGACGAAAGAACCGTCCTACAGGCCTTCTCTCATCTGGACTTTCCCAAAACACATTGTTTCTAAGGCGATTGTCGTTACTGCGTATCATAATATGATATGCAGGACATATTATGCCCTTCCAGCTTAGTCTATTGGCCTTTATATACTTATCACAATAGATTTTCCTTTCCGAAGAGAAAATTTAACTCATTGCTGTGTCTGCTCGTCCATCAAATATATTAAGAATAATAAGAACCGAAAGAAAGAGCACTTAACCAATGGTGTATACAAACTTACATCGGTCAAACTGGTAAAACTTTTAACAAACGTATAGCAGAACACAAAAGGGCTTTTAATAATAGAAAAATAGATTCTACATACGTACTTCACCTTCTTCTAGATTATAACCATTCTTTTAATTACCAAGTTTCGGATGTTGACGACCATTATGGCAATCTGTACTTGATACACTGCCGCTCTGAAAATATTTGTAGTTGTTGTGTTAAACCATGTACTTAGATTCTTCAGTCAGGAAGAATTCTTCGCCAGGAAGGCAAAGAAAAAAGATTCTTCTTCGTCTTCCTGGGCCTCGTTTTCCGTCTATTTTCCCTGTAAAATTAGTTGCAACAATCCATATCTTTCGCTGTTACTCATGATGTGGCCGAGGTAAGGCTGTGTTGTTGTGATTAATTAGCTCTTTATCTTTATGCATCCTAAATAAAACGTCTTGATTAATAACGTGGTTGGTATAAGATATCTTAATAATTCGACGATAAAGCCACATTTCGAAAGCCTCAATGTTCTTGCAGGTAGGTTCTGTCAGAGTCCACGACTCAACTCCATACAACAGTATAGGAAATATATAACATCGTAGTAACCTGATTTTATGGGTGTTGATAAATTATGATATTTGAATAGCTTAGCCATTTAAAAAAAATGTGACAGAAAAATGTTCGCACTGGCTATTACCTCACCCAGGACCAAGTATCGGTTATGCAATGAGATTGGGAACCACAGGAAACCAATTTGTAAGTAGTACTAGAAACTGCTTTACCAAGCCACACAATCTCGAGTCAAATGCCGCGCTCTTTAAGGTCTGGAGTCCAGGTGGTATTAATTTGGAGACTGATGTAAAAAACTCAGGGTGTCGAAGCGATACAGGTTCAGGGAAGGATAACGTCGTTTTTTTATTGCTTTTTTCTTGGTTTTTTAGGGCGAGGTGTAATCGTTTTTTGGTTTTGGATGATTTTATTTGGATTTTGTTAGGTTCGTTTGGAACTGTATAGAGATTAAAGAGAATCAGATTTGTTGATGTCTTTGTGGCAATGAGTGTAGGGTAGCAGGGGCTATTATCTCACCTACGACAGGTATCGTTGTGCGATGAGATTTTTTTTTCTTTATTAACCGCATCAACTACTTGGAGTTATTAGCGGGAGGACATAATATATAATTAATTAAATTACAAACAGTCAGGATTTGTACAGTTGTACATTACAATTAAGGGGTAGGTTTGTAGTACAATATTTAAGTTATTATTAATTTAGTACAATATTTAAAAAAATTTAACTCATTTAAAATTTGTTTAAAATATTAATATCCTTTAGATAATTAAAGAGGTTTCTCGGATTACAATTATCTCCTAAAACATCTTTGATATTTCCAGGTATTGAATGTTAGTTTCTTTCATTAATAAATTTGGGACAATCTACCAAAATATTGTGGTATATATAGTTACAAATATCACATATAGGGCGATTTGATTTGACGATAATATAACCATGAGTTAGTTTGCTGTGTCCTATACGCAATCGAGTCATTTTAACGAATACCCGGCGGTTAATGTTTATTTCAGACCATGGATGTGTTGTAGGCTTAATAGTGTTTAGAAATGATTTTGAATGTTGCCATTTATTTCCCCATTCACTTAGCGCGTTCTTTTTTACGAGTGATTTAAAATCCGGCACAGTCACTGTATTCACTGTTATTAAAGATGCACTTTGTATTGCTTCACGAGCGTAATGATCCGCTTTTTCATTGCCTTCCAAACCAGTGTGTGATGGAACTCAGAGGAAACGAATTTGCTGTTTTGCCTGGTTTATAAAATGTAATTGATGTCGTATTAGATGAACGATAGGATTACTGGTATAGAGCTGCTTTATTGAATGTAATGCACTAAGAGAGTCAGTAATTATCAGGGTTTTTGAGATGTTGTGGTTGTTTATATGAATTAATTCTTGTAGAATCGAGTACAGTTCTCCAGAGAGAATACTGCTAGTAGGTGATAATTTGAATTGCAATGTGGTATTTGGAGTGACGATTGCTGATCCTACACCATCAGCGGATTTGGATGCATCTGTATAGATGTGATAATGATCAGAAAAACAGGACAGTTTGTTAAATGATTCTTGGTTTATTAATTTGTGAGAAGTTTTAAATTTGTTGTATTTGATAAGAGTTAGATCGCATTGTAAAGGGGCTATTGTCCATGGTGGAAATGCAGTCGACTTATCAAAGAAGTTTGGAAATTGAATGCTATAAGAGGATAACAACCTTCGAATTCTCTCGTTGAATGGAGGATCTGTTCGAGTTTTTTTAATATAAATATCTTTAAAACGGTCCCCAATTGTGTTATGAAGAACGTGATGTGACTTTATCGATTGAAGATTTGAAGCATAAGCTAACGATAGATAAATTCTCCTGAATTTCAAAGGTGGTTCGCCAGTTAAGCATTGTAGACTTTCAATTGGGCTGGTACAAAAAGCTCCTGTGGCTATTTTTAATCCTGTATTCTGTATAGTTTCGATCTGAGCAAGTAATGTTTTCTTGGCAGAAGCGTAAACTATTGATCCGTAATCATCTTTGATCGTATAAATGATTTGTAAATGTTAATAAGGCTTTTAAAATCTGAACCCCAATTGTTATTACACAGAGTTCGCAATAAATTCAGACCAGTTTGGCAAGTTTTCTTGACGTACATAATGTGCATTTTCCAAGAGAGTTTGTTATCAAAAAACATACCTAAAAATTTTATATGATCAACATATTCTAAGCTGTTTCCATATATCTGCAAATTTGGCTTTGTAGAATGTCGATTTTTTGAGAACAATATACATTTTGTTTTGGTAATAGAAAATTGTACTCCCACAGCTTTTGACCAATTCTTAAGATGATTTAATGTACATTGTAGATTTTTTTTTGTATCGAGCGAATATTTTTTCCTTTTGCATATAATACTAAATCATCAGCATATAATCTTGCTTTGACAAGTTTTTGGAAAATTATCTAATATTTTATTTATTGAAATCAAAAAAGTGTTTAACTGATAACAGATCGTTATGGAGTTCCATTTTCTTGATTTTTCATACTTGATGTAATATCATTTACACGTACTTTAAATTTCCGATTTTTTAGGAAATTACGAATAAAACAGAGCATGTGACCTTTGACTCCCAGTGACTTTATGTGTTTAAAATATCATACCTCCAAGCCATATCGAAAGCTTTATTTATATTAACAAATACTGGCATTCCTGTTTGATAGCAAAACTTTCGTGTATTTCTGACTCTAAATCTATTAAATTATCCAGAGTTGACCTGTTTCTTCGAAATCCACTTTGATCGTGGTACATTTGGTGGTACTAAAAAGTCGGCACCAGGACCAGATGACATTCCAGTAAGTTTTCTTCAAAATCTACCTGACAATGCAAAGCTGTTCCTCCTTGACCTCCATAACAAAATTTGGTATAGTCATGAATTTCCATCGAAATGGGCGGAGGCAATAGTAATACCCTTATTAAAAGCAAACAAAACACGAACTGACTAAATCATATAGACCAATTTCCCTTACTAACTCAATATGCAAAATATTTAAAAAAATGGTAAATAAAAGGTTGTTGTGGTTTCTAGAGGACAATAATTTAATAATTAACGAACAAAGTAGATTTCGAAGAATCAGGTCAACTCTGGATAATTTAATATAATAATATGATAGTCAGCAATATCCCCATTCTCCTATTTAATAACATGTGCAGTAACTATCTATAAGGAGTGTTTAAGGGGAATATACTCTGCAAGTTTTTTCAGGCATTTATTGTGGATTATATTGCTGTTTTTACCGAAACCACACAGTTCTGTGAGTGTGGAAGTCCTGATCAGGTGATCAATGTTTTCCTCATGACGAATAAGGTGATTGAGTATATTTGTGACCTAAATTTTGACTCGTTTTTTAAAGTTTATTATGGATGGAAATTATAAGATTTTATCTCTAACGGTTAGGTATAAAACTAAGTATTGTGCCATTAATGACCTACTATGCGGTAAGGGGTTAATTTTTTTACAAAGAAATTTTATATAAATAAATTATATCTATCGACGAGCTGTTTACTTTGATCCATAAACTTTTGTAAAAGTTAATAATGTCATCCTTTTTTATTAAGTTCTAATATAATTTTTTGTTGTATGCAGTGACAGCTCATCCACAAAAATCACATTTAGAGTCATATATCATAATGTTGCTTTTTCTGTCTATTTTGGCGTCCTAAATATTTGAACTGGTCCACCAGATAAACATGAAAACACGGTGGTAGTTTATAAAAAATTCTAACCCAATTTGTCACGCTATGTTTGCCACAACCATTCATTATATTGAAATGAAGTGATTGGCCGAGACCTTCATTGTGAAATGTCAGAAAAAAGATTAGTCTATCTCGATTGTGATATATTTATACGAAGTGTTTTTAAAAAGTTTATTTTGCTAGTATCTTTCCTTGAAAACTAAAAGGTTTCAAATATACAACACATTAGCGCTTTAAAAGGCATGGTAATTTAATGGATTACGAGCAAGATAGATCGATGTAAAAATATGCATTATAGCGTTCAGCGAGGACTGTATAAATAAATCCAGTTTGATTATAATTTCTACAGTGTAAACAAACTGAGGAAAAAATAAAAATATTTGATGGATTTGTTCCAAACTTTATGAAAATTTGTTTTATAAATGTAAGATTGAAAACTACTGTACTCTTATTATGAAAAGTCAGTAATTTTTCGATCATCGCAACTCTACATGTCCTAAAATCAAATATCAGATTATTTTTCCTACAAACATAAGTAAACAGAATTACTTTCAAGCATCTTTTCTACCGTTTTTTTTTTGTAATCTTTGTAATCTCACTTACAATATTACAATAACCACATTCTAATAGAAAGAAAAATTAGAGAAATGTCCAAAGGTTTTCAAAACATTCTTATACCCACACGAAATAATAACTACCCCTAATATTTAGTGTATGATGAGAAGACACAATTCATGTCTAAACCATTGGTACTGAGAATAACCTACTTGAAGTGAAAACAGCTGAAGCTGTTTTCACTTGACGATCTTTTTGTGTGGGGGGATCATCCCATTCTGGTTTGGTTTTTCAGTTTCTGGTATGACTTCGCTGTTTCCACTACTTTTCTCCATTCTTCTCTCTCTTTAATTATCCTTTCTATATTTCTAATTTTTATACTTCTTAAGTCTTGTTTCACTTGTTGTCTCCATCTCAGTTTAAGTCTGACTCTGAACCAGAGGCAGACAGGTTCTAACGGAATGGATACCAGGTACAAGACCTATGGTATTGTATGTTCTAACCTATGGTATGTAATAACGGAATGCATACAGATCTATGATCTGGTATTTGGTACCCATTCCTTTATAACTCTTAACGGATTGCTCTTCTCTCTTCTCATTATTTCGTGATTCATCCATTGTCTTGCAAGCTGCTCGTTTTCCCTCTTTGGTTCCAGTATTTTTCTGATATTTTTTCAAAAACTTTCTATTACTCTTCTTCTCTTGCATATACTTAGATATACTCTCGTGTCCAAGATATATGTATTTTTACACCAGCAACTTCGTTGTCTTCAATATTGATATTCGCTAGGTACTAGGTTTGTCATGAATTTTGTTTTGGAGATGTTTATTTTAAGACCCACAGGTATCACCCTGTCGGACTCCTCTGCCAATTGGGATATGAATCCGTGTTTTCATGTAGTATAGAGAAGAGTGATTTTAGTTAAAGAAAAAATTTCCGTACCAGTCAAAATAAGCCATCGCTGGCTTCTTACGATATTTCGTCTTGTGATTGGCAACGAAATATATCCCTGTACTTATAGCCACTAGCTCTGAGTCAAAATACTATCTCTGTAGTAAAGTAACATTCATTATGTATCAAATAAAACTTTAGTCCAGTTTTCAGAGAGGATACAGAGGGAAAGGGCATACATTTTTTGGACCCAGAAAGGGATTTACTAGCTAATGTCATGCCCAAGTGGAACACATCGACGTATAATAGGTCTCTCTGCATTTTTGTGGAGGTAATCTTGAGACCGCTCGAGTATATTATTCTTGTAGCTTCCACATTCCTTAGTTGTGGAAACTACAGTAACTCAATTTATGCCATGACCCTTGCAATCATTTGGTCGTCTGTAAAGATGCTTATGTTTTCTCTTATATGTATTCGTTTTCTCAATTGTATCCCATTGCTTTGTATTTTCTTATGGTTTAGTATGTTTCCCGAGTATCTTTTAAATAATAATAGAAAGTACTCAATAGAGATAAGGAACATCTCTGTAAGAGATCCTTTTTTATATTGAAGTTCTCCATCATTTTCGTTTAAATGTTAATTAACACTTTTTCTTTGTACATATTGCCTATCATTCCTCAACCTCTTGCATCCACTGTTGGTTATAGGTCTCCTCCATGTTCTTCCACTGTTCTCTATCTTGCGCCTTCTGTATCCAATTTCCGACTGTTTTTCTCAAGTCGTCCATCCATCTTTTTGGTGGTCTGCCTCGGTGTCTTTTGTCTTCTCTAGATCTCCATTCTATGAGTCTTTTGGTCCACCTATTATCATTTAAAACGTGCTATATGTCCAGCCCATCTCCATTTTGAATTGTCTTTTCCTATTCTAATTTTATGCCCTAAATAGATATAGCTAAAGACATGATGTACTTCGTTCCCATCTACCCTCATAACATCACTTGGAACTAAATTGGTCATGTATTTTGTTTTTTCAAAGTTTATGTTCAGGCCTATTTGTTCTATTGCCTGTTTTAGTTCTTTTGTGAGCTTCATTTAAACTCTCGGCTATAATGACAATATCATCTGCAAAGCGCAAGTGGCTTAAGTATTCACCATCAATATTTATTCCCCTTTTAGCCCAATCTAGTTTTTTAAAGGCATATTCCAGAGCTGCAGTGAATAGTTGGGGGGAGATGGTGTCGCCCTGTCTAATTCCTCGCTCAATTCTATATTTATCGGTAAAGTCATGGAGTTTAACAGATGCTGTTGCATTGTTGTATATATGTTTTATCAAATTTGTATATCTATAGTCTACTCGGCTTTGTTCTAATGCTCCTAATACTGCCGGTAATTCCACGGTATCAAAAGCTTTCTTGAAGTCTTTGAAAGATAAACGTGAGTGGTTTATTATATTCAACACATTTTTCAATTAGTATTTTAAGTGCTTGTAGGTGGTCATTTGTTCCATAACCTTTCCTAAACCCAGCTTGCTCCTTAGACTGATAGAAATCTAATTTTCGTTCTAAACGTTTTGTGATGATCTTGGTAAACCATTTGTAGAGATGGAGATAGAGACTTATCGGTCTATAATTCTCTAGATCTGATATATCTCATTTTTTTGTGTATTAGGATAGTAATTGCATTGTTCTATTTTGTAGGGACAATACCTTGGTTTAGACATAGGTTGAATAGTTCAGTTACTACTTCTAGCAGTTTCTTGCCTCCTACTTTAACGGCTTCTATTACTATTTGGTCATCTCCCGGAGCCTTGTTGTTTTTCATTTCCTTTAGAGTTCGTTTCCTATATTGCCTATATTGCCGTTTATATTGCCTATAGCTTTTATTAATTTTTTCCAGTTTGTAAATGATTGAATACTATTTTATACAATTTTGATTTCTTTGATTTTTTGTGCTGCACTCAACATTGGTCCTAAGCCTAACGAGTCACAACCGATTAACCAACCCTGGACGCTGACGTCGTCAGCAGCAAGCCATGAACAGAAACGAATCTTCGACCTTTAATATTGATTTTAGCAAAAAATAAAAATAAAAGACGATTAAAAGACAAATAAACCTTACAAATAGGGCATACTATGGACTCCAAAAATAATGCCACTCAAGAAATATCCAAAGAAAAACTAAAATTATTATATACAAAACACTGCTGAGACCGGTCCTCACATACGGAGTGGAAACATGGACTCTAGCACAGAAGAATGAAAGACTTACAGGAATATTCGAGGGTAAGATACTTCGCAAAATATTAGGAGCTATGAAAGATCAAGGGCAGTGGCGCAAAAGATTTATTTTCGAATTATATGAGCCGCACACATAATACGAATGTCTGACAACATTATTGCTAAAAAACTAACGATAGGGACACTTATAGGAAGAAGAAGCAGAGGCTGACCACGAATTAGGTGGTTAGATGGACTAACTTAGGGATACTAGAGATCAGAAGATGGCAACACGTTGCCAGAAACCGAACAGAATGGCGACTAATCTTAGAGCAGGTCAAGATACACAGAGGATTGTCGAGCCAAAAATGATGATAGAAAAATGAAAGAGATCAAAATTGTATAAAATATAATTATCTTCATTTTTGTTTTGACTTCATTCACGTCGTATAGTTAAGAATAAACGATATAAATTCACTAATTAAGCTTCCCCACTTCCACTATTTTCCCCCTTAACTGAGAAAATATAGACCGAACGACAAATTTGTGAAAAAATTGTAGGAAATCGCATTTACAACAATTTCAGTTCTTACTTGGAGATATTGAGCAAAAACGGTTCAATAGTTTAGAACCTCTTTATACCACTGATGCATTTCCTCTTGTGTCGTTAAAAGTATACTTATTTTTTCTTTCGGTAACAAAATCCGTCAGAAATAATGGTGTGTACCTCTGAGTAATGATAAACAGCTAATACAGAAATCAATTTTTATTCAAATCGATTGAAACGGGATAGTTTCAATTCAATTTATCATAAAGACACAGTACAGCGATTATAGTTCAAAGCAAAACGTTGTATTGAAAGATATTTATTTTAAACCCCTACTTAAACTGCCATTTTTCATTTCCACTGACTTGAAATTATATTTTAAATGTCAGTTGGTGCGTTTATATAATATGCAGTTCCTTTCACTTTAGTAAATTGTACTAGTTATATATCAGGCAATTAAAGTTTTGAATTAAAAGCGTATCACTCGTAATATGTTTGCGAGGTATCAAAGTTTTCTTGGCATCCTCATTTTTATCTGTACTTTCGGAAAGAAAAATAAAGAAGAATGAATAATTAGCCAGTCAATCGATTAGTTTTGTTAATTTTTTCTAAATAAACATTTATCTTTAATATTCTAAAGTTTGCTTTCATTTCAGTTTAAAGTTTTATAAGTAAATAAAAGTTTTATGGATCAGCTAATTGTTATATTTTGGTGAGGTGGAGCACGAAGCAGTAGACAACTGGACGGTTGGAGAAGATGCGATAGTTGAAAGTCAGTCTACAGAGGAGGAGGTGGTGACAGTAATACACAAAATGAAAAATAACAGAAGTCCTGGTAAAAATGACATATGCATATAAATGATCAAGTTTGGTGGAGAACAACTACAAAGAAAAATATATCAGCTACTAATGCAAGTATGGGAAAAGGAAATAATGCTATCGGAGTGCTATGAAGCCCGCATATGCCCTCTGCATAAAAAAGGAGACAAACTGAAGTGTGACAACTGTAGAGGTATAGCCTTACTAGACACGGTATACAAAATCTTGGCAAGAATATTGAGAAATCAGGCCGGCTTTAGAAAGGACAGATCTACTGTAGACCAAACCTTCTAATTAAAGGAGATACAAACGACTTGTTATGAAGGTAAAGTTCCCCTGCATGTTTTGTTTGTGGATTTTAGACAAGCATATGGTAGAGTCGATAGAGTCAAAATGTATCGAGTAATGGAACTGGAGTAATGGAGTAATGGGTTTATTTAAAATAAAAATAAATATGTAATGTTTCTCTTTAAACCAGGATTTTAAAATTATTTTTTTTTTTTAAGATATTCTCCCTTGAAATTTTTTATGGGAGAAAAACTTTTTCTTTCTAACCAGCAAGAGGACGGCGCGGCGTCCTATTTTAAATAGTTTGGGAATTTTCTTGTGTAGTGTTGCTCAGACATCTCTGTAAGAAATGTTTGATTTCTTTTTTATAGTTAGTCTACCCAGTCCACTCAGTAGACTCGGCTCTCCAACCAAAACACAAGTAGCCATTCGCCAACGTTTCAATTTATTTGCTCACCCTATCTCTAAGCCCAGTAATTGTTCAGTCCGCCCTTTCAACCCCCAATAAGCAAATTATAATTGTTAACAACTTTTAATGATAAATATTTGTCTTATAGGAAAATAAAATTCTATTCAGTCAATACCCACGAACAAAACAATCGAATTTAGAATTCTCGTGGGTGTAATTATGTATTATATTGATAATTAATTATATAAATAAACTATAAATAATTGAAAGCGATGATGTTACAACTACACATTGATATATTCATACTCCTAAATAAATATAAATGGATAAATAATCATCTTTACAAGGACCGCACTAAAATAAAAAATAAAAAAATGTTTAGAGCCGAAAATGTGGCAATTTAATTGGAGATCAAGTCCTTGACAAAATATTTTTCTTTACAGTTCTACAAAATTTGATAGCTTTGGTTTCCCTTAAAAGATCCTTTTAGAGTTCTGTAGTATTAAAGTAGTATAAAAGACGTATTTTAAAATATGGAGATAAATATAGTGGTCCAAACATATGGGAAGTATCAAAAATTTTCTATTGCAGTAAATAATTGTTTTTCAATAGAAAACTAGGCACACTTATTTGTTTAAACTAAGTTTAACCTTGTAGATTCAGCAGTTTTATAAACGTATTTGGCCTAGTAACGAGTCAATTTGTAGTAGAACCCTGTCGGTACTTTGTAATTAAACAAATGTATAATGGTATTAACCACTCTATTCCTGAGTCTAGATTCTATCCAGTTCAAACATATGTACTCGACTCCTTTACGTATCAGGGCATTGGTTATGGACGTTATCGAAGTGTAACACTTCGATAGTGTGTGTAGTGCTGATTGAATTCCCTGCTTTATAGCATGTTATTCTTGATATATTGGATTATGTATCAATGTTTCATTCCTAATATACATTTAGAGCAGTTTCTCTAATGTTTTTTGTAGGATGACATTAGACTTATTGGTCTAAGAGACTTTGCCTTTTCCTGTCCTGACAGCTTACTTTGGTCTGTTACATGTGATGTACCATGTGGTTTGGGTGTTTCACTATAAAGAGGGACTAGACAGATTCAAATTAATATAAAAAAACCTAAGAGGAATTTAAAAAATATAAATGAATTTCGAAAAAAGTCCCACTTTAAAAAGACGAAATACATTATATAAAAAATGTTTTCTTTCTATTAGTTTAAAGTGAAACTGGCATGCGGAGGTCAAGAGTTGCCAACCAATATGACTAGATGTAAGTTATAGCAGAATTGTAATATACAGGGTACGAAGTCGGGGATATACCCGATATAGTAAATGGGAATAGAAATGAAATAAATGAAAATTTTAAAATTGAAAAATAACAATTAAACATGTGACGTTTATAACGTTATAAAGATTTTCACTTCACTGTAAGTTTTTTTAGCTAAGGTATACAGTCAGCCTCTAAGCCCTTTATCAGTTAATTTTTATAGCTTTTCGGTGTCAAAACAATTTTCTTAGTCTTTTATTAGAATATGATATAAATTTCTACTCAAACGTATAAGTATAATTTTAAACATCGGTTTCTATAATTTTATTGTTCTTGAAAATAGCCGTTTTAGTAATTTCAAATGCCCTGTTTGTGTGTCAAGGTATAAAAAAGTTTGTACACAATTAGATCTGTTCCAAATATTAATAATATATTCGCTTTGATCTATTATTTATTTACCACGTCCAAGTCCCCTTAGAACTTTTCTGGAGAAGGTCAGTAGTAAATTAATGGTGATTTTGTCTTGCGTTAGATACTTTTATAATATCAAAAATTTCGAATTTATTAGGCTAATGTATACAATCAAAAAGGGATTAACTATTCAAATTCATTCAGCATTTTAGAATGATTTGTTTAAGTGTTTACAAAAAGGTCGATATTACATTCGTTTTTTTCGCTGATTGCATTATGTTAATACGTATGATATTATTGAAAGCATTATTATGTTATGTCTGTTTATTCAACATGAAAGCTACTATTTTTTTCTAGCAATAAATAATTTATGTGCTGATTTTTAACGCTTCTTCTGCTTCTCCTTCTTTTTATATAGACATGACTCTGTCTGTTTTTCAATATGCCTTCAGTAAGTTGTCGTCCCATCGTTTTCGTGGTTTTCTTACTGATCATCTTTCTATTGGGGGACGGCCTCTTGACGTCTTTACTACTCTATTTTATTTGTTGTCATTCTGCTTATAGGATCGTTCCATTCTACTCTTCTATTTCTTACCCAGTTCCTGATGTTCTCCACCTTTCTTCTACGTCGTATATCTGGACTTCTAGCTCTGTCTCATAATGTCTTACCATCCATTTTTCCAAGTGTTTTCATCTCTGCTGTTTTTAACATTCTTTTTTTCCTCTACATATCAGGTCGTGTTTCTGCCGCGTATGTCTATTATTGGTCTGATGACTCTTTTTTAAATTCTCCCTTTCATTGCTTTTCCGATGTTTTTATTTCTTTATATTGTTTCATACAGGCAGCTTGCGGCTCTGTTTGATCTATTCGCTTGATCTTTCTCTTCAGTTTTGAACTTTCAGTAGCTAGATATTGTGATGCTTAGATATTTAAACTCCATCACTTGTTCTATTATCTGACCTTCCAGCTCCAATTTACATCTTAGTAAATTTGCTGTTGTAACCATGCATTTTGTCTTCTTTGGGGAAATTAACATTTTCTGGAGGTCATATTAAATTGGTGCAGTATACGTTGTAAATCATCTTCACTTTGAGAGAGTAGTATTGTGTCGTTTGCATAGCAGATTATTTTAAGTTGTTTTTCTCCCATTTGGTATCCTATTTAAGTTCTTACTTTTTTTTTATTAAAATTAATGAGGAAAAACCCCGTAATTGGCCGTATACCATCGTTTAAAAAAACACAGAAGTTAAAACACTTCACAATTGTGAAGTGTTTATACACAATTTTGTGAAGTGTTTTAACTTCTGTGTTTTTTTTTTATTAATTCATCCATAATCGATTTGAGCAATCGAGGACTCAGGGAATATCTGTCTTATCCCATTGAAAGCTTTAATAGGGTCGGTTAGTTCTTCTACTTTTACTTTTATTGTGTTGTTTTGGTAGATATTTTCGATCGTTTTGATTATTCTTAGAGGTATCACGAAACAGATATGCCGGATTATTGTATTCTAATGGTTTCTCTTGCACTTGCCCATCATAAATATGTCGTCAGTGCATGATCTTCTCAACCTAAAACCTTATTGTCCTTCTGCTTCTGCTAGTGTTATAAGTTCATTTAGTTTATGTGTTATCACTTTGGTGGTTAATTTTAGTGTTTTGTTTAATAAATAAATTTCTCTGTAATTTTCCGGGTCCAATGTGTCTCCATTTGAAGAGAGGTGTTAGGATGCTTGTTCTCCATTCTTAGGTAATTTTTTGTTCTATTATTTTTTGGATTAGTTGGTGATTTTCTATTTTTTAATTTCGTTAATGCTTCCTTTACCTCTTCCTCCTCAATATTGATTTCTTCGTATGTCATCACTTCTGATGTTGGTAGTTTATTATCGCGTAAGAAAATCTTTAAAATTATAATGTGAGATTTCTAACGACTAAAACCACGCATACAAGAGTGCACGGTAGAAGTAAAATGCATCTAATGTACTACTAAACTCTATTCTATATTTAAAGTTCAATATTCTCAATGCGTCACTCTGGGTCCAGAGTTTCCTCTGCTCCATGCCTGTCGTGGGCAAATGCCCACTTGAAAATGTACTTCAGGATTGTATCTAGGTGTCATATGGTCAGAAATCATCATTCATCGGAATCTCTAGTTTCATTTATTATGTTACTATGTCCTATGTTCAGGTAACTTCCATTAAATATTTGGGAGCAAATATCAACAGCCAGTGTAACCCAAAAAAAGAAATCCTATCAATAATCGAACAAGTGGAGAAAAACATTCATGAACATAAAAACATTTTTTACAAGAAAAGACCTTAGTCTAGAGCTCAGAAGTCGAATGATCAGATGTTAAGTTTTCTCTGTTTTCCTGTATGGCTGGAAAGTTGGACAGTAGACTCTGAAACAGAAAAAAGAATAGATACCTTTGAAATGTATATATACAGACGAATTGCTGAGAATTCCATGGATACAAAAAGTTACCAATGATGAGATACTTCCGTGCATGTGTAAACAAAAAGAATAACTAAGAATAATCAAAGAGCGAAAAATACTATATTCGGGTCGTGTTTTGATAGGTGAAAGATATGAATTACTCCAAATCATATTGGAAGGTAAAGTGCAGGGCAAAAGATCAGCTGGAAGACGCCAGAACTCGTGGATGAAAGACTTAATGAGATGTTTTGTCCGCTCATCCACAGAAATCTTTCGTGTAGCAGTTTCCAAAGATACAATTGCCATTTAGATCGCCAACCTTCGGTCAACAAGAAGAAGAAGTAGAAAGTAGGCGTAGAGATAGATCAAGACTTAGATGGGGGGACAGTGTGGACGAGGACGTGAGGAAGATTGCTGCCGCAAACTGACAACGGATTTTGATGAACAGAAACAACTGGTGAAATAGACTGGGAAAGGTCGAGGATCAATAGGGATGTAGCATCACTGATGATGATGAAACATAAAAAGATCAGAATGAGATATCAATATAGATACACCAATGAGATAAGTCACGATTTGGTGACTTATCGCATGCTATTCGTACTATCTTATTCTCTGCCATTCTACTGATATGTTCGTTCCACTCCTGTTTCCGTTTTTTCACCCATCCATTTGTCTTCTATATTGTATGCTCTTCTTATGTTTTCGCTTCTCTTCCTATCCAACAGACTTTTCCCTGATATTCGTCGAAGTATTTTCATCTCTGTTGTTTCTAGAAATCGTCTCGTTTCAAGTTTCATGTGTCAGATCTTGTTTTCGCCATGTATGTTAATATAGGTCTAATTACTGCTTTATAGATTGTTGTTTTTGGGTCTACTCTTAGGTGTTTGTTCTTCCAGATTATGTAATCAAGAGATCCCGCCGCTTTACTTGCTTTTAACCTTTGTTGTCGTACTTCTTCTTCAACATCTCCCTAACTTGCTATATATATTCCCAGATATGTAAACCTTGCTTCCTGCTTTATTATTTTCCCAGCAATTTCGATTTTACATCGTAGTGGGTGTTTAGATGTCATACATTTGGTTTTTTTACTGATATTATCATATTGTATATCTTGGCAGTTGTATTGAAAATATGTGCTATCTTTGGAGCTCGTCTTCTGTCTCTGCGATTAATGCGGTGTCGTCTACATAACATAATACATATATGGATTTCTTTGTTTCCGTTCTGTAACTATGACCTTTACGTACTGCTTGTATTATTTCGTTCATTATTATATTAAAGAGAAGTGGGTTAATGAATCACCCTGTCTGACTCCGCTTTGCACTGGTATATATTGTGTTAGTTTGCCATTTATCTTTGCCTGTATTCGATTATGGAAGTAGATGTTTTCGATGGTTTGTATAATATTGATTGGCATGTTTCTTTTATATAGTGGGTGTATGACGTCTTCGACTTGGATGCGATCGAAAGCCTTTGTCAGGTCTATAAAACGTAGATATGCTGGTTTATTGTACTCGATGATCTTTTGTGTGATTTGTCTTAGTACAAATACGGCGTCCACGCAGAATCTTCCGGATCTTAATCCTTGTTGTTCATCTGATAAAGTTGTTAGTTTATTGATTTTGTTGGTTAGTACTTTTGTGGTCAGCTTAAGTGCGGTGTTCAGTAGATTTATACCTCTATAATTATTGGGGTCTTCTTTATCTCCTTTCTAGAACATTGGTATCATTATGCTGTTTTTCATGCGTCTGGTATCTTGCAGTGCAATATTAGTTTTTCTATAAGTTTTGTCATCTCTAAGGTTATACTTTCTCCTTCTTGTTTTAGAAATCTTGGGTTATTCCGCCTGGTCCTGATGACTTTCTATTTTTGAGTGAATTTATGGCTATATCTACTTCCTGAAAACTTATTTCTATTTCGTGTCTTAATTCAGGTACGTTATTGTGTTGATTATTATTTTTATTTCCTTTAAACAGTTCCGTCAGATATCTTTCCCATTCGTTTGCTGGTATGTTATTGTATTCCTTCAATCCTGCCATTTTTTTTCCGTTGTTTTCTTATGAATCTCCATTTTTTTTTGTGTACCGTAGAAGTCGATTGCAGTGTTCATTTTTTGTTCTCACCAACTGCTTTGTTTTATTTCGTATTCTTCTATAGGTATCTTGGAATCCTGGAATATTTGATGTTTTGGACTTAGTGTAGGCCTCGCGTTGCTCTTTACATGTCTCTTTTATTCCTTTTCTGAACCATGGTGTATTGTTGTTGTTTTTTTTTTTGTTCAGTATGACTTTGAGTTTTCCTAGGGCTTCTGCTACTGCTTCTTCAATGTTGTTTTTAATTTTCTTCAAACTCGCTTTTATGCCTTCGATGTCGTCGATTTGTTTCAACAGTATCTTCTGTTCTAGCCTCCTTTGGTACATTTCTCTTGTAGAGTCATTCCACAGTGATTCTACAATAAATTTTTCCCGGTGATTTCCTGTAGAAAATGCTTTGAAAAATTTATGAGTTCCGCCAATCCATTGCCAATTTTATTCACATTCCCGTATTGTATTTTTCATTTATTATTTTAATTAATTAACCAGCTAATTACAATACTTCCAAAAACAATTGTAGTCCCGTCTAAAAAATATGTGTGTTAAACATATGTATGCATTTTTCATAAAGTAAAATACCACAATTTTCTTTTGTAGCAAAATTTGTATACAAATTAAAAATATTGTCCGAGACGTCCCACACAACATTCAACATTATGTACTTCTGTCTCGAGTCTGAAACCTACATAAGTTATGGCTGTTTAAACAACAATGATATGTATGGTTAGAGCATACTTTTACAACATTCACACGCACGCTCCCATATAACATCAATTCCGAACAATTTTCATGTTTTCCGTTTGAATTATGTATCGCTAGCCCGATGGTGCTCCTGACCTTTCAATGCAAATTCGTTCTGAAAATCAATGGTCAATGCAGAAGGCAATTCCATAAAATATCCAATATTTTCCTATTTATACGACGTGACATTGATACTGACCGCTTTTTGTCGACTTCCTCTTTTCCCGCGAGTGTTTAATATCATTAATAAACAGGTACACCGTTCCCTTGAGAAGGTGGACGTATAGGGGAGTAGTGTGACTTTGTGGGTAATTTTTATAAAACCAATTTTTGAATTTGGCGTTTAAAATAAATCTGAAAATAATTTTGCTCTGTTCGTAAAGCTTTTTATGTGGTTCAGACCCTTTAGACTCTCCCTTTTTAGTCCCTAGGTACTCATTATTCATTAAGATCTTCAAGACCTACAGTACTATTTACTGTAAAAAACAGTTTATTTAGAAAAAAATAGATTTTGACAGAACTATAAAGGTAAATTTAGAAATAAGACACAAGAAAATGACACCAAAAGTGAAAATATTAGCAAAGGTACAAAAGCGCTCATGGAAATACGACGAAACCTAAGCGAGAACGAAAAGGGAAACAAAGAAGAATATAAAAAACTAAATAAAAATTTCAGCAGAAATTAGAAAAGGTGTAAGAAGATATCATACTAATGTAATTACTCAAACAGTAGAAGAGAACAAAGGTTTAAAGATAATGAAAACAAAACTCACACAAAGTAAAAAAGAAATATACAAGCTGAGAGATAAAGACGGAAAGGCAACAACAGATAAACAAAACATTCTGAAAATAACCAGAGAGTTTTAGAAAGAACTCTATTCCAGCTAAAGGACACAAGACAATTTCCCGACACGAGTAAAGACTCTCATAAATCAGGGATCGGAAATACTTTTACCCATTACTGTGTCAGAAGTAAGAGCATCTTTAAAGGAAATGAAGAACCATCGATCGCCTGGTGATGATAGACTCGTTATCGAGGCAATAAAAGCAGGAGGAGAAATTTTATTAAAATCAGTAAGCGAACTGTTTAATAAATGCTTACATGCGGGTACGATTCCAAAAGACTGGAATAATGCAGTAATAGTCTTGTTACACAAAAGGCGATATTACTAAATTAGAAAATTATAGACCCATCAGCCTCTTGACACATGTGTACAAACTCTTTATTAACAAAGAGGATAACACCTAAACTTGATTTCTATCAGCCCAAAGAACAGACAGGCTTCAGGACAGGATATGGCACAAATCACCATTTGCATACCATAAAGATCTTAATAGAAAAGTGCTTCGAGTACAACATACCACTGGTTCTTGCATTGGTCGATTACGAGAAGCTTTTGATTCTGTAGAGTTTGAAACAATACTGGAAGCCCTAAATCAAAGCCGAATAGATTACAGGTACACGACACTAATCAAAAATATCTACGAGAACGCTACATCAAGTATATGACTACACGAAGACACAGAAAAATTCAGCTTAGGTCGAGGAGTTAGACAAGGAGACAATATTTCACCAAAATTGTTCATGGCAGCTCTAGAGTCAATATTTAAGAGCACTCAATGGCAAGATATGGGCATCAATATAGATGGAGAAAGATTAAATCACCTAAGGTTTGTAGATGATGTTGTATTAATCGCAGATAACTTACATGATACAGTTTCTATGCTACATTCGCTTAAAAGTCTGTCTGAAAGAGCAGGATTAAAAATAAACTTTAAGAAAACTAAACTTATAACAAATCTCGTAACGAGTGGAAATATAACTATTGACAATAATATCATTCAACAAACAGACACTTAAAAATATCTGGGACACGAAGTCAAAATAAGCAGAGACAAACATGAAATACAGAGGCGAATGGGCCTAACATGGGCAGCATTTGGCAAATTAAGCCATATTCTAAAAAGTTCAATTCCCATCTGTCTTAAGCGAAAGGTTTATAACCAATGTCTTTTACCTGTACAAACTGATGGAGCAGAAACTTTAACACTCACGCAAAAATCTGCGAATAAACTCAGAGTTACACAACGAACGTGCAATGCTGAACGTGAGCCTTCGAGACCACATAACAAACCAACAGATCAGGCAAAGGTCAGGATTTCAAGACGTCATCGAAAGAACCGCGACGCTTGAGTGGAGCTGGGCAGGGCACTTAGCCAGAACACAAGATGGACGGTGGACAAGACGTATTACGGAATGGAGGCCCAGAAACTATAAAAGAAGCCGAGGACGACCACCGACTAGATGGACCGATGATATAAAACGTGTAGCCGGAAACTGGCTACAAGCGGCCCAGTGTAGAGAACACTGGAAAGAACTGAGGGAGGGATATATCCAGCAGTGGACGCAGTGATGATGATGATAAAGGTATTAACGGGTATGCCAAAACGGGTAATTTACCCGTTTTGGCATAGATTCTACGAGCTTCTGGCAGTTCCCAGATATCCTTTCATCTCGAAATCAAACCTGAATGACCGCTTCTATCATTTTTATTTATGTATTACAGTTGATTTTGCGCAGTCTAGCTTTGCAAATGGCCCTAAATTTTCAATAGGGTTGAGGTCTGGCGGATTACCGGGCTAATCTGAAACAGTAATCTTCTTATTTTTGAAAAATTCCATCATGTGCTTTGACCTGTGACAATGAACAGAGTCCTGTTAAAGAATCGGTCCTCCTTGGGGTTAACATTTTTGGAGTTCTGTGTCCCAACGCTGTTCCAACTTGGATTTGTATTTCTGGCAGCTCATCATACCTTCGACTGGTACCAAAGATCCAACCCCCATGTATGAAAAACATCCCCAAAACATTTTTGTGACTGGATGTTGTATGGTTTGATCAATATGAGAAGGTGTAAGGTTTTCATTGTCCTGACGAATTTTGACCGCTGTCCCTGAACTATAAAGTGAGTTTCATCTATAAATAGGAGTTTTCTCTAGTCGTCTATAGTCGAATTAGAGTATTTTTGGCCCACAATAGCCTTTGTTTCTTCATTCGTTCAGTTAGAAGATGTTTGTTTTGTGTAGGCATTGGCCTTCAACCCCTTCGACTCACTCGAAGTCCTTTCCGAACAGTTAAGTCACTACACATGATGCTACTAGATCTTGTTAAAGCTCTTGGCTTGTTTTCCTGGGTCCAATTTGCTCTTTCGAAGTAAAAATCTTTCATCTGCTGGTGTTGTTTTTCTCTTTCTTCCGCATTTTCCAAACCTTTTTACATTCATTAATCCCGTTTCTCGTTATGCTTCAAAATCTTGCTTACGACCCCCTGACTTACTCCACACGTTCTTGAGATTTCTCGTTCTGACATAGAAGTTTATTCACTTCTATGTCAGACTACTGTTCTTTCTGTGTTTTGTTTTGATTCTACCTCCAGATACTGGATAAAACATCACAGTACTACCCACGGTCATATCGGGAAGCGGTGGAAATATATAAGCATCCAAATAATTTTAATCGGTTAGAATAAGGGCTAAAAATTAACAAAACATGGATCATTACACAGCCAAATTTTACACTGTCGAACATAGTCCTCATCAAGATGTCTCCACTCTTCTCTGTCCTGTGCAGCTGCGATCCAGTTTGTCACTATTCTTTTAATGTCGTCCGTCCATCTGGTAGGTGGTCTTCCACGATTTCGCTGGTCTGCCCTTGGCCGCCATTCTAAAATCTTCTTTGTCCATCTGTTGTCTCTCTGTCTTGCGACGTGTCCTGACCATTTCCACTTCAACTTCGTAATCCGTTTTATGACGTCTTCCACTCCAGTTCTTCGCCGTATCTCATCATTTCGTATTCGGTCTCTCAAAGTTACGCCAAGCATAGATCTTTCCATTTTTCGTTGTGCTACTTGTAACTTTTTTATTGACGCTTTAGTCAATGTCAGTGTTTCAGCTCCATAAGTGAGCACCGGAAGTACGCACTAGTTAAATGCTTTTCTCTTTAGCTTTATTGGGATGTTTTCCTTAAACACGTCTTTTAGCTTGCCATAGGCTGCCCATCCTAAAGCTATTCTTCTAGATAATTCGCATGTTTGGTTGTCTCTACTTATTTGTATTTCGTGGCCCAGATATATGTATTTGTCAACCGTTTCAATATGCCAGTTTTCTAGTTTCAATGGTCCACTAGGTACTAAGTTGGTCATCATTTTAGTTGTCGCAAAGTTTATTTCCAGCCCTACTTTTTGGGAGACTCGTTGTAAATCTTGTAGTATTTCGTTGGCCTCCTTTAAGTCGTCGGTTATTAGAACTATGTCATCTGCAAATCGTAGGTGGTTCAGCCTTTCGCCATCGACACTCAAACCTCTGTTTTCCCATTCTAACATCTGGAATGCATGCTGCATTACGGCATTGAATAGTTTTGGTGACATGTTGTCTCCTTGTCTAACTCCCCTTTTTAGTTTTATTTTTTGAGTAGGGGTGTGGAGGTTTATTGCTGTTGTGGCATTTGCATATATATGTTGAATAATGCTGGTATATTGGTAGTCGATTCTACAATCTCTCAAAGCTCTTAAGATAGCTACCATCTCGATAGTGTCAAAGGCTTTTTTATAGTCAACAAATACTAGAACTAGTGGCCGGTTGTACTCTATAGTTTTTTCAATTAGGGTCTTTAGACAAGTTAGATGGTCATTTGTATCATACCCAGGGCGGAAACCTGCCTGTTCTCTTGGTTGGCATGTTTCTAGTTTGTTCTCAATTCTGGCAGTGATAATTCGAGCAAATAATTTATACAGGTGACTTAGAAGACTGATTGGCCTATAGTTTTCGAGGTCTGTTTGATCTCCTTTCTTATGCATGAGGAGCGTTATAGAATTATTCCATTCAGCTGGTATTGCTTGGTTTTCTAAGCATATATTGAAGAGCTGCTTGATTGTCCTGATGAGAGCAGAGCCTCCGATTTTTAGCGCATCCGCCACTACTCCATCTTCTCCTGGTGCTTTGTTTTTTTTCATTTTCTTTAGAGCATGGTAAATTTCAGCCGTTGATATGTCGGGAATATCTTCTGAACCTTGATTCATAATTTTTTGTTCTCTATGTTCTGTCGGGTTTAAGTCCAATTTATTTGTGTATAGTGTTTTATAGAAGTTTTCTACTATCTCTAGCATTTCGTCTCTGTTGGACGTTAGTTTGCCATTCTTTCCCTTAAGTCTGATGATTTCTTTTCTGCTGTTCGTCAATTTTCTGCTGTAAATTTGTGCTCGATTGTCTGCGAGATTTTCTCATTTTTATATGCCCTTATGTCCTTTCTAATTGCTTTTGAGACCTCTTTGTTGATTTTATTTATGCTTTGTGGTTCTATACTCTTATCTTTTAGCATTTCTCTTCTTTCTTCCATTTTAAGTTTGGTGTTAGCAGTGATTCTCTCCTCATCAGTGATTGTTACCTGTACAACATTTTCTTTGAGCTTCTGCTATGGTATTAGTAATTACTTTATTTAGCTGATTTATATCATTTGTGGGGGGCCTGTTTTGTAGACGTACCGTTATTTGATCTGCAAACTCTGTTTCTTTTTTTGGTTGTGATACCAAAACATGGATACCAATATTAAAATCCACAAACACAAATTAGTTTCAGCTTACAAGTGAAGCAGGTTCGGAAGATGCCAACCACTTCTTCTTCTTCGCGTGCCATATCAGATTTATCCGACGTTGGCGATCACCATTGCGAAGGCTTCTCGAACTTCTGCAATATGGAATAATTGTCCTGCATTTGGTATTTGAGTCCATTCACGAATGTTTTTTAACCAAGAAACTTGTTTTCTTCCTACACCTCTACGGCCTATATTTTGCCTTTAAGGATCATTTGTAAAATTTTATATCGACTTCCCCTTACTATATGTCCCAGATAAGACATTTTTCGATGTTTAACAGTCTTTAGCAGTTCTCCATCTTTGTTGAGGTTCCTTAGTACTTCTTCATTAGTTTTTCTTGCTGTCCAAGGTATTTTCAGCATTCGTCTATGAACCCACATTTCCAATGCTTCAATTTTATTCATGATCGATACTTTTAGCGTCCATACTTCTGCACTATACAAAAGTACAGACCAAACATAGCACTTAACCATTCTTTGCCTTACCCCTTGTGTTGGCGAAACGTCGAGAACTAATCTCAGAAGATAACGGCCTAAAAGCCTGAACAAACAGTTTATCAAGTTACACTTTTTGTGTTTTTAAACAAACTTAACATGTCTGGCGGTCGCTGTCTCTTATTCTATTATGTATGTAACCCACATTTTCACGGTCAGAAAAGTTTCGTAGTCGTTAACTTAAACTACCACAGAAAAGTAAGTACAGTCTACGGTAACGGTAACATTTATCGAAATATTAATCGAACATCATTAATAAATAATGAAATTTGTGAAATTCTAATTGTGAGAACAAACCATCTGTTTCTCGACGTTTTGTGTCTGTCATGATATTGTGGTGGTCACTGGTATTTGTCCATACTTTGTACAGTAGTCAGAATACAGGGACGGCTTGAAATGTATGAGAGTAATACTGAACTCTCAAATAATATACTTAGCGCCTACAATTATCTTTTATAACATTTTATAGGTAAATATTAGGTACCAAAGTTTCATATGACAGTGTCTTAAGACCAAGTCTTTACAGCGCTATGAATGAGTTAGGAATTCCAAAAAAACTCATATATTTGATAAAAGTGACAATGGCCAAGATTCTACCAGCAGTAAAAATTCAAAACGACTCGTAAATCCTATATGAAATACATAGAGGGTTAAGGCAGGGAGATGCGCTGGCATGTCAGCTTTTTAATGTCGCCTTAGAAAAAGTTGTACGAGACGCTAATTGAGATAGCAGGGGAAAAATATTTAATAGATCAGTCCAAATTCTAGCATAAGCAGACGACGTGGACATTATAACAAGAACCAGGGCGAGAACTGCGGAAATCCTAACCGAGCTAGTAGCAGCAGCAGAACGAATGGGGTTACATATAAATCAAAATAAAACCAAATTCATGGCGACTAACACAAACACAAGAGCTGGAAATGTTGACGCAGATTTAATCATCAATGACCAAAACTTCGAAGCAGTCAAAGAGTTCATATATCTAGGGACATCGATTAACCCCAATAATAACACATCTGATGAAATAAAAAGGCGAATAATAATTGCAAACAGGTGTTATCATGGTCTATCAAAGTACTTAGCTAACAAACGTCTGTCTCAAAAAACTCGTATAAGGCTGTATAGAACATTGATAGTCCCCATTCTCACATATGGATCAGAGGCATGGACGCTAACTAAAAACAGATGCATCCGCTCTATCGATTTTTGAAAGAAACGTGCTACACAAGATATTCGGAGCGGTCTGTGAGAACGGAATATGGAGGCGTAAATATAACTTTAAACTGCAGAATATCTACAAGCATACGTTTAGTGGTAAAGGGATGAACCAATAAAAATGAAATAAACAGTTAATATTTGATTCCGATTTATATTCTTAATAGACTAATACTTCATCCATGGTTATGACACGGTGCTAAATACTTAATTGAAAAATCTTCACGATACTATTTTTGCTTAAGTGTGTGTAAACCTGGATCCCATCGAGCACCCAAGTACAAATTTTCAGTTAATATGCGATGTACCGTACTTTTTGCTGCGAAGGAGCTGACTGATTAGAAGTATGTGGCGCAGAGTAGAGAATTGCATTACCTTAAGAGGAACTCTAATTCATTACATTTAGTTTACATTATACCATATAATGTAAACTAAATTTAAACATATAACTTTAAACGGGTTTTTACCCAGATATTTAGTGGCTCAATACATATAACCAAGCTTATATTAAGGTTGGAAACCAAATTTCCAAGGGTTTCACCCAAACAAAGGGTGTCAAACAGGGCTCTTGCCTCTCCCCAACCCTATTTAAAATATATCTTGGTAATGCTTTAAAACATTGGATGAGAAAATGCAGCCCAATGGGCATATTGGTAAATGACACTCCTATATATACAATCCTCTTCGCAGACGACCAGGTAGTTTTTGCCGAGTACCTACAAGATATGACGTACATGATAAACAAACTAATAGACGAATTCAAAAAATGGGGATTAGAGGTTAATACCGAAAAGACACAATATATGAATATAGGAGGCATTGGTCAAGACATGGAAACAGAAAGCGGATTAATTAAAAACGTTGATCAGTACGAATATCTCGGAGTTACACTAAGCGAAGACGGGAGAGACGACAAAGATATAGCAAGAAAAATAGGAAAAGGAAAAAACATGATAAAAACACTACATCCGATCCTGTGGAATAAAACTTTAACTAAGAAAACAAAGAAAAATATATATCAGGCTATGATTCAGCCGGTGCTGACGTATGGGTCAGAAGTGTGGGTCTTTAACAATAATATGTCACAAAAACTCCTCTCAACGGAAATGATGTACTGGAGAAGATGTTCCGGGTTAACTTTGTTTGACCACATAAGAAATGAAAACATAAGAGAGATAATGAAAGTAAAGAACACAATAATGGATACGATAGCCGAAAAACAATTAAAATGGTATGGACACCTGAGACGGATGAACAAAGAAAGGATACCACGAAAGGTTTGGAACTGGAGACCTACACAGAGAAATAAAAGGGGAAGGCCAAGAAAGAAATGGATATTCAATATTCGTGTAGAAATGGAAAATAGAGGTCTTCAAGAAGGAGACTTGGGATGCGAGAAGCGACAAAATTAAAGTTGCAAACACTCGCTATATATATATATATATATATATATATATATATATATATATATATATATATATATATATATATATATATATATATATATATATATATATATATATATATAATACATGTACACCTAGACACTGATGATGGAACATGGATTCCGAAAACGTTTTGTGATATAGCCCGATTGGATTTTTAAATTATATACCTTTTATAAAGGATTTTAATAAATTTTTTCAGGTTCTAAATATCTAAATTACATTACTCCAACGTCAGGTACAGGAAGACATATTCCCACATCTATATTAATTTTTTTTGAAGAATCCGGCATTGGCACTGGTAATCTTTTAGTGGTAGTACTAGTTGACGGCAGAGCAGTTAACACTGGGAGTAAGAATGGGGTTTTACGGTTTTTAGAGACAAAACTGAAACGTCCTCTGCAGTGATCAATTTGTTTGTTACACATGGATGAATTGCCCCTCCGGCATATCTTTCAATATCTCGATGAAGAAACTTCGGGACCTCGTGAATACTCTGGCACTATAGGTAAACTATTGGAGTCTTGCGAAAATTTGCCAGTAGTCCATTTTATTCCTATTCATACCACTCTACCACAATTACATACTGCAGTAGCAGTGATCAAAAATACTTATATGAAATTTGTCATTCGGTTTCTAGTGGAAAGTGCTCGGTAGATTTAGCAACTATTTGGCTGAATTTGTGGTAAAGTTTATGCGCCAGTGTGGTTTATTATTAAAATAAAGCCGTCGTGTAGTGAAGGAGCAAAACACGTCTTTAAAATTATTCAATTGTCACGCTACCTAAGCAACGAGTTAAAAGCCGTCATTGATCTTGTTATCAAAAGAAATTCGTATTTTTGTCATCCGGAGAACCTTCTCCTAGCAATGCTTTCTGATGATCGTCCTGCCATAAAACAACTTGCCTTACGCAGAATGTTAAAGACGCGCACAAAAGTACCTACTTTGGACACGAACGTAAGAGAATTTCTAATTCCTGATTAATTTCAATTCATCCCCTTTATGTGCTACAACTGATGACGATATTAGAAAATGTAATAATGGTAAAGACATTTTTCCAACAAATTTTCTGTTATTTTCTTGTAGAAAGATGTGTGAAGATTGTAACAGAAACTTCCAATTCTGTCCTCGGCTATGACTGTGCATACATTTTTTAGGAGTTTAAAGACAAGTAGCAGTTTAATTTCGATTTAATAGTCTAGGATATAATATTTAGTTGAACTTTTTTTTAAAGACAACCTGTTTATTTAGTAAATGGTTTGTTTTCTATATTAAAAGTATTTACAAAATAAGAGATTTTTATTGTTTTCTGTATTAAAAGTTTTTATAAAATTTATATATTATAAAAGTTTTTTTAAAAAGACTTTTTGAAACTATAAAAGTTGGTAAAAAGCCTAATAGTCATTAATATATTTTTTAGCTTCCGCGCTATTACTTTATTTATTTTTGTTTCGCCCTGGAGAACCCTGAAGATGAAATAGTAGAAAAAAAATATAAAAAACATGGTACTCCTCTATGCGGTAAGCAACTTTTCCGTGCTATTACATTTTCTAAACTATTTAACCCACTTAACAATACTTATTTTTTATCATGATTTATTAATATTTATGATATCGTCTTGGTAGTTTAAAGTACGGTTCTGTTTATTATATTCCCTAGAATATTTGATTAGAGTTAGGTATTGCCGATAGAGACATTCGTCGTTTGATGAAAATACCTTATGGGTTGGGCGGAGTTTTCAGTTCTTTGAAGGATGCGTCACATTGTTACTCCCACATTGTAAATAGTGATATTGATATTGTGTAGTTAAATGACAGTGTGTAATCGAACTGGCGGCACGGGAAGTTCAAGTTCACGCAATAGATTTTACTTGGTTTTAAAGTATATCGAATAGTAGTTTGTTAAAGTATTTTACAAGATACACATAAGATATGGCTTATGATTAATCGATATTATATATTCTTCATATATGTGCCTTCCCCTCGGCGGACCTTGGCTACATTGGACTTTAATATTCTTTCTGTCAATAAACCACAATATTAGTAATTAATATTAAATATTTTATTGACGTTTCGATTCTATTCAGGAAATTGTTGTCAAGATGTAAAACACATAATCGTAAATATTATGTTTACCTCTAAATTAGCGGTAAATCAATTCTATTAGAATTTAAACTTCACCTGCCGAGCTTGTAATGACAATTCAACCTTATTACTATACATCTACATCAACACTGAAAAGTCGACACCATCTATCTATCGTCTCTCGGCGAATGTAAACAAAAATATAACTTCCAGACCATCTTTTACCACTTTTAGTCCAGTCAAATTAATATATGTATTTAATAAATTTTTACGACCAAAAATGAGATCTTTATACACATCTATAATGTGCAGAATAATTTTGAATTAGGTTCCGCTAATGAACTTGCTTTTTTGTCAATAAAAGTAGAAAAAAGTTTCAATTATATTGCTTAATATTTCGTCTAAGTATAATCTCCTAACAATTTTAACTGTACTAATGCTCAAGTATCAATTTTCAAGTTTTAAACTGATTGATTTACAATGAGTAATCCGGTTGTAAAAATACGATATATTACATGCATTTAAAAGACTAACGTGGCAACAGAAAGGAAGATATCGTGCTTCTGTCAGATAATCTGGGAGACATCAAAGACATGCTCCAAGAACTGAATGACATACTACAAGAAACTGGGCTGGAGATAAATTTCGAGAAAACCAAAATGATGACCAATATGGTTTCCAGCGAAGAGATACAGATCAATAACGACAAAGTAGAATTAATCGATAAATACACATACTTGGGCAATGAAATTAGAATAACAAGAGTCAACCAAACCTGCGAGCTAAATAGACGATGGGCGGCATATGGAAGGATGAGAGACATTGTTAAAACAAATATCCCAATTCACCTAAAAAGGAAGGTATTTAACCAATGCATCCTACCAGTCTTGACCTAGTAAGCAGAGACCCCAACTTTAACGAAAGCTACTGCCGAAAAACTGAGGGTAACACAAAGGCGAATGAAGAGATCAATGCTGGGCCTGACCTTGAAAGATCGCGTGAGAAATGAGGAGATACGCCCACGAACTGGCGTAGACGATCTTATACTGCGAATCAATAGACAAAAGTGGAGATGGGCTGGACATGTTGCTAGAATGGAAGACGGAATATGGACGAAGAAATTATTGGAGTGCAGACCAAGAGCCGACAAGCGAAGACAATGATGGATGTGAAAAAATGGGGCTGGATGATGATGATGATGACTGTAGTTCTAAATATTCTAAGTTTTGTCTACAGAATAAATTACCAAGAATCATATAAATATTTTTGTTTATTTCTAGCTGTATTTTCCTCATATTATTTTAGTACACGTTTTTTGTAGTAATTTGGTAACTCCGCGTTGGTGAATCGCCCGACCTCCAAATTTTCGTGATTTATACGAATTTTTCCTGCAATAACAGTAAAAGCTTTCGGGAATGAAGAGCTTAATTGGGTCATTCTGGAAATAGATCAGGTGATAAACCTCGGTTTACGTTTATGAGCTTTACAGGACGACATCTTGATGGACAACTACTTTCGTGTTGAGCTGAAATTATAGGGGATTGGCTAATATTAATGAAAAGCACATCGGGAAAATCAAATTAAAATACTGAATACAGAAATAGGTATAAATTTATGAGAAACTTAGTGTGATAGCGTGGCATAGGCCTAAACAAGATGAATTCTGAAAGCTCTTTAGTAATTATACTTTTTTAACATGAGAAACGGAGAAAGTAAGTTATGGCTTTTTACACTCATTGACAAAAATATCGAATATTTTGGAATTTTCAAATTTTTTTTTTTTTTCAAAATAAATTCTGGTCAATTAAGTCGTTTATTGTAAAAAATATTTTATTTTAACAACGTTTAATGAAAAATTTTAAGTATTTATGCGGAGAAAATTTCGAAAATACTAAAAGCTTAATATTAGGTAAATAAGGTTCTTTTACTCTAAACTTAAATGCTAATTAAAATTAAGTCGAAAGAAAATGCAAAAAAGTATTTTTGAAGTGTGTATATTTTAGGCAATTCCTAGCTAAGCGCTTTCGGCTTTACAAAGCCATCATCAGAGCTATGCTACAATAAAATGTTCTTATAAGTACTAATTGGTAAAGATTATAATTTTTAACTTACGTCAAGTTTTTTAAATACCACTACAAAGGAGAGATCTCATTTCCTTAAATTTCAAAATTATGGTTTTTTGTAGGTGTTGAAATTCTTAAAACATATAAAAACATATAAAAAGCCGACACTGGACTTCACAAACACGTTAAAAAATTTAAAAAATTTTTGTCATGGTACGGGTGTAAGAACCCGACCATTGATTGATGTGAGGACGTAGACAGAATAGAACTAATGAAATCAAATGTCGGTCCTTTTAAACGATTTTTCAAAAGTGACAGTTGACAAATGTCATATATAGGAAATAGAGATTGTTTTTTAAATTCTTACAAAATTATTTAGTAGTTTGGAATTACTAATAGTCATCAAAGACTTTCTAAAAATTAAGTTTTTTAAAATTAAATTTTATGTGTTCATCACATCATACAGAATGACATTAGTTTGTAAATTCACTCAAGTCATTGCTCAAGGTCAATGTATGTTCAATCTGACAGCCATCCTTAAGAAACAAGGGCTCAAATTGTTCAACAACAATATAAAGAAGAAACATGGTATTAATGTTACGTTATCTGATACTTAAGTGTATTGAGAATTGTATCTCTTGATGGAAAATTGTAAGAAATTTGCATAAAAAATTTTTTAAGAATGTATTTTCATGTTTCAATTAAGAATAACTGTCAAATGAATTACAAAATGTTGTAAATTTCTAATAAAGTTTAAAATTTGTTTAAAAATATAAAAGTATGAAAAATATATAATAAGATTGCATGAGGTCACCCTTCTTCCTCTAAAGTCTCCCATAATAATTTAAAAAGAGGTTTATAGTTGCAATTGAGGTTGATTTGTGTGTTTAAGCAACAATCAGGGTTTAGTTTCATTTCTTTGGATATCTCTAGATCTTCCAAGAGATTCATGAGGCTAAAGTTTTTATTGGGAATGTTGTGTAAAATTTTACTGTTTTCAGAAGTAGAAAAGGAATGATTATTAAATTTAATGTGATATCCAAAGTTTGATTTTTCTGGGTTATTGAGGTGTTCTTTGATTCTTTGATTCAGAGTTCTCATTGTTCTACCTACATAAGTCATATTACAGTCACCACAGGACAGCTTGTAAATACCACTTCTGTTTAGTTTGTCAACTTTGTCTTTGGTCTTGCTGAAGATGGACTTGATGTTATATTTGGTTTTAAAGGAGATGTTTAAGTCACTAATTTTATTAACAAGTACTCTTGAATTTTTTCTGAAATTGGTCCTAAGTAAGTTAAGGATCTATATATGGAAGTAGCGTTGGATTTTTTATCAACATTAAAAGCTTGGTTTAGTCTCTTTTTGAGTATAGATTTTCTAATGACTTTATCAACAGTAGTAGAAGGAAAACCATTGTTGTTTGCTATCTGTTTAATGATGGAGATTTCTTTATTGTAATTTTCTTGAGACATAGGGATATTAAGAAGTCTGTGGACATAACATTGAATAGCTGCCATCTTGTGTTGAAAAGGGTGATTTGATGATGTTGGTATCATATGGTCAGTTTGAGTAGGTTTTCTGAATATTGAAAATTCTAGTGTAGGCAAAGAAGAAGAGGAGGAAGTATTCTTTTTGATAGTTAGGTCTAAAAAGTTGATAATGTTGTTGCTTTCTACTTCTAAGGTAAAATTAATTGCAGGATGTAGATTATTAATTAAGTGTCATAAGTGTGTACAAAAAAATATCAGTCTTTTGATTGTTAATCTCTGATTACTAATTAAAATTGCTTAAACAAGTATTTTTAACTAAAAGAAGTACATGATCAGTAACGAGTATTCTTCCCTCTAGCTCTTATTACTGCTTGCATCTTTCTCAGCATGCTTGCAAGTAAATGTTGGTAAATTGCATTCCATTCATACTGTGCAGCAGAACGAAGCTGCTCTATCGTATTTGGAACGGAATTTCTTTGTCATATGCTGCATTTTAAGTGATCCCACATGTGATATATTGTGTATAAATCCGGGCTAAACGGTAGCCAATCCAATCTTCGAATTTGGACCTCATCAAGATAATTACTATCTATGGCACAAGCATGTGGTCGAGCATCGTGCATTAACATGAATCTTCCATATCCAATATTACCAACATGTGACAAAACATGATCTTGCTGGATGTTTTAAACGTAAGAATCACCAGTCACCCATGCAATCACTTCCACAAATGCGGTATGTACCTCCCAACTAATACCTTCCCAAAGAATTATGCCGTCACCTCCAAACCTAACGGTCTGGGCGAGATTGCAGCTGGCGAATCGCTCTCCAACTTTTCTGGTAGACGTGGTTTTGACCATCTGGCTTCCATAATAGGATTCTGGTCTCATCAGTGAAAAGAACATTTTTCCAGTTGTCGATATGTCACTAAATATGTGTTTTTGGAAATTCTAAATGACGAGCTTTATGATTTTATTGATTTATTTGATTAAGCAAACAAAAAAAAACAAAAACGGGCAATTTTTGAAAGAAAAAGTGCCTCTCTGGATTTTACAATAACACAAAAACTTTAACATTGAATAACTCTATTTCTATTTTTTGTCACTTGTACCCTTTTGCTTCTAACCCCTTTAATTGTTAGTTCTTCTATCAGTTCATCCATTTTATAGATGATTTGAGGTTCTGACTTTGAGACTAGCATTATAAATATGTTGATTTCGATGTGTTGAATTTTTGCCTTCCCCAGATTTCATGAGGCTGATCTCCTTAGAGGTGTGAGATTGCACACACCTTGGGGACAGACCTTTTTTATAGGATGTTCTAGTTTTCAGCTAAAAGTCAACCCGAAGTAGATCAAATCGAGAGATTAACTCCAAACCATGGAGCTGATCCACCCTGTTGGCTTCAGTCGGTCCTTGATTTGAGATTCTTCTTCTTCTTCTCGTGCCACTCCTAGCGGAGATTGGAAATCATCATGGCCACTGCGACTTTGTTAGCAGCGCGCCTAAAAAGTTCAATCGAACTACACCCGAACCATTCACGTAGATTACGAAGCCACGATATTTTATTTCTTCCCACACATCTTTTGCCCTTAATTTTGCCCTGCATGATGTTTCTTAAAAGTAAAAGTACTTTTTACCTCTCACAATGTGCCCCAAGTATTCCATCTTTCTAGTTTTTATCTCATTTAGAATTTCGCATCTTTTGTCTAAAGTTTGGAGTACTTGCGTGTTAGTTTCGCGGTCCATCCATGATATTCTGAGAATGCGCCTATAGCACCACATCTCGAAAGCTTCGATGTTTTTTATGGTCAACTGTTTTAGTGTCCAAGCCTCAACTCCATATAACAGGGTAGAAAAGACATAACACCGCAGCATTCGTATTCGTAACTTTATATTGATATCACGATTGCAAAAGAGTTTGCGCATTCTATTAAAGACTGATCTAGCGATTTCTATTCTACATCTAATCTCTTTTGTTTGATCAGTGTCGTCTGTGATCCAAGCACCTAGATATTTATAACAGGGCACACGCTCAATCGTTGTATTGTCTATTACAAGACGATTTGAGATGAATAACTATAAAGGCAGGAGCAGTATTACAATAGTTCCGTAAAATTTAATCCGTATAGAAAAGGCCCCTTGATGAAATAGAAGTAGTATTAAAAAATCTAGAATGTTCGAGATATAATAAAAAAATCCCGAAATCTCTAGGACGTAAGAAAATATATATAACGTAAATAAATACAGGCAGTTGATAGTTCAAGTAGCAGGAGTAATTAAGTTTTTGAATAGTTCTGTGTTTAATTAAAGTTGTATCAAGTATTGTAATATTGTTTGCTGTTTCAATAAAAGGATATAAAAAGAACTGTAACATTATTCACTTTTTTGTCAAATATTCATTTATTATAAAACATGACAAAATGTATTAATTGTTCTCTTAAACATCTATAAATTAAATAAATATGTCGTGAATAAAAGCAAATATTGTTGCTGATAAACATTCCACAATTTATACTTTATTGCTTTTATGCAATTATGATTTTTATCGTAAGATAATAATATAGTTACGTATAAATATATATTAACATACTGTTAAATATCTCTTATTGAAAATGATTTGTAATTTTTCACAATAGAATATTTATTGTTGAGTTCCTGCTTCCCTAATTATTCTATACCGAAAGTCAAGGAAAACTATTTGTAGAGGACTGAAATATTATACGTATCGAAAACAAATAATGTTAAAATTTTTCTACGAATTAAACGTATTCCAAAATTTTGCAAGAATATAATACATTTTTCAGGCCACCCCTTAAACTCAGGCCACACGCGGTGCAAGAATGTATATGACATGTTGCGTTTGGTCATATTGATGTTACTGATATTTGACAATATTTGAATTGCCAAAATTTTTATTTTGTGATTTATTGTTTAAAAAACAATAAAGTTGATTAAAAAATGTAGTCAGTTGAAGAGAAAGTAGCAATAATAAAAATGTTTTATTCAGGCAATAGTGAGCGAATTGTCAGTTCTTTATTTACCGTAAGATATCCCATTAGACCAATTTTAAAACACTCAACAATTCAAAGGATTTTACAACATTTTGAAAATACTAGGTCCGTGATTTCTAATTGTACCCGTACAAACAATATTGCTGAGGTACCAAGAAATTTAGAAAATTGAAATGAAATAAATGTATTAACAACAGTTGTACAAAATCCTAGAATAAGTTCTCGGACCATTGCAGACCAATTTAATATTCATAATTCCACGGACCTCATAAATTTCAATGTCATCAAGAACTAAGAGAAGGAGTTTCTGAGCAATGAGCGGAATTTTGTTATGAAAGTTTAGAGGGGGCTAATGCAGACAGGCAATTTTTAAAAAAACATTTTGTTTAGTACAGTTACATTAAATAATGAAACAAATGTTCAAAATTATAGAATTTGGTCGAAAAGAAAGCCTGAGGATATTATTGAAAGCCACACCAATATCGTCGAAAAATAAATGTCTGGTTAGGAATATTTAGACTCATTGGACCAGAAAAATTTTAATTCAAAGAGGTTTTTAGACTTGCTTCAAGAAGAGAATTTAACCAGGCTTGCAGAAATAGCTCCAGAAGAAAAAGAAATTTGGTGTAAAATGGATGGATGCCCTTTCTTCCTTCTTTTTGATCAAAATCTATTTTGATCAAAAATTTACAGATATTGAAGCATTAAAATGAGAATTATTGAAGAATGTGCAAAAATAACTCCACACCTACTGGCTAATGATAGACGAGAATTTTACAATCGAGTGGGATACTGCTTAGTACAAAATGGTTTATTGTTTGAACATTTGTTATAGTTTTATGTTTAGAAATTATCATAAATGTATCGTCAGGAAGGATCACAGTAAAACTATATTGAAATTCTTTGAATTGTTGTATAACCTGGAATTGAATTGAAGTGTATTACAATATCTTAATATCTTACGTTAAATAAAAATCTGGTAGTGCTCGCACTATTACCTGAACATTATTGCCATTTTTCGTGAACTGGTCGATTTCATCAGCTTTATTGCTTTGTAAACAATATAATTTATTGTTTTTTTTTAACCTATTCTCTATCCTTCCATTGTTGGATATAGGTCTCCCCCAGTGCTCTCCATCTTTCCCTATCTTGAGCTGTTCTCTGCCATGTGGGACCTCCTTGTTTCCTGATGTCATCTTTCCACCTCATCTGTGGTCTGCCTCTTGATCTCTTTGCATTGTATGGACGCCACTTTCCGATGGCATTGTTCCATCGTCCGTCTTGGAGACGTTCATTGTGTCCAGCCCATTTCCATTTCCATGGAAAGCTTTATTACCTTTATTCCCTGCCCAAGAAAGTCAATGCAAAAAGATGTGAGGATCACAGACTCATTAGCCTGATGAGTCACACTTTAAAGATATTCTTAAAAATACTACATCAAAGATTATACAAAAAATGTGAATTGGACATCAGTAATTCCCAGTTCGGGTTTAGGCAAGGTTTAGGAACACGAGAAGCAATAGTAGCAACACAGGTGCTGGTCAAAAATTGTTACGATCAGAGGAAAGATGTGTTCCTATGCTTTTTAGATTACCAAAAAGCGTTTGATCGTGTCCAACACCAAAAGTTAATGGTCAAGAAAGTTGATATAGACCAAAAAGACATAAGATGCATTGAAAACTTGTACTGGCATCAAACGGCACAGTTAAAAATAGACAATTCTATATCCAAATCCATATATATAAGAAGAGGCATTCGACAGGGATGTGTGCTTTCCCCTCTTTTATTTAACATTTATTCGGAAACCATATTTCAAGAGTCTTTGGAGGATGCAGAAATGGGAATCAAGGTGAATGGAGTATTGATCAACAACATACGATACGCTGAAGATGGTGTCTTAATTTGTGACAACATAGTCGATATTCAACAACTTGTCACTATAATCGGAGAATACAGTAAGCGAATGGGATTAGAGATTAATACCAAAAAGACCAAATTCATGATCATCTCCAGAAACTTGGATGCACTTGAAAACTCCACCATAACACTGAATACTAAGTCCATTGAAAGAGTGAGTAAATTTAAATACTGGTTCCAAGTTCCAATAAATTCCAAAAAGTTCCAATAATTATTCGTGGCTTTTGAAGACTGGGCATCGGACAGGGAAGTAAAATGTCGCATTGAGCAAGCTCGACAAGCTTTCGTAAAATTCAAGAAGGTACTGACTTATTCAGAGTTCGATCTTCATTTGAGACTAAGGTTTACTAAGTGCTATGTATGGTCAGTGCTGCTATATGGCGTAGAGGTCTGGACACTCAAAACGAGGGATATAAACAGATTAGAAGCTTTCGAAATGTGGCTTTATCGCCGTATCCTAAAAATACCATGGACAGCGAAAATCACAAATATAGATGTCCTTAAAAGAATAAACCAAGAACGCCAACTTTTCGAAACCATCAAGAACAGGAAAACGGCGGATCTAGGTCACGTAATGCGAAATGAAAAATACCAGTTCCTCCAACTTATAATCGAGGGAAAATTGAAGGCAAGAGAGGAATGGGACGCAAGAAAATGTCCTAGTTCCGAAACATAAGGCAATGGACAGGGATTAACAACATACAATCTATGATACATACTGCAAGAAATAGAGAATTAATGGAAAATGTGACCGCTAACATCCATTAGTGGATTTGCATCTGAAGAAGAAGAAGATTACTGCTGGACCTTGAAGAGAGACTCGATCACAAAAATCCATAAAAAAAGATCATAAAACGCAGTTTTCATTATTCAAAAAAACCAAATATTGTCTAACGTAGGTTATACTGAATTCTTTTTTTAAGAACAACTCAATTTTGCAGTGTAATTTTGTATTAAATATAGTTCCAATAAATATTTTCTCAGCATTTTTGGCAGTATTTTATGAACAGAGTAAAGTATTTTTACAAATAAATTTGTTAACGTAGATTTATGGAATTGATTTATAAAAGCTTTAACTACAGTCTTCTTATGTTTAATAAAGGGAGAAAGAGTGATAGAGAGAGAGAGGGAGAGAAAAAAAAGAGATAGAGAGAGAGAGAGAGAGAGAGAGAGAGAGAGAGAGAGAGAGAGAGAGAGCTGGAGATCTGCTAAAAAGATCACTTGACTAATTTTACTATTTCGTTTTGTTCACTTTGTCACTCTTTCCCTCTCACTGTTTCCTCTTTTTTTTTTCTTTCTTGCTCTCTTAATATCAATGAAAGTGTATGACAAAACGTTATAATCATGTAATGCAGCATTGAATGCTCAGGGACATTACAATATGTCACAATAATACAACATTATACATTGAAGATGTTTTTTGGTTTTAATTGGCAATTTTTTTAATGATTGATGTTTTTGTTTCAGAACGGTTCATGGCCGGGATATCTGGTTCGGCAGGCATCCATGCTCGCCTTCTGTACTCCCCTTTTGCCCGCCATCGACATCGCCGACCGCCTTCAACAACTCCACCTAGCCGACTACGCCTGCGCCATTTTTTGACCAGTTTTCTAAGCCCAAACCTTAGCCATCCACCTTACCAGATAAATTCTACTTAACCAAAAAGACAACGAAGAGTTAGGCCCCACAATTGATTTTCTACCTCTGCAATATTTATATATAAACGTATTTTATAGTTTTTTACTACTATATCTTTATATACTTGTAGACTTAAGAATAAAGTGGCCTTATTTTCATACCTGAAGTAGGAATTTGAGAGTAATTATTATTAATTAATATTTTTTAAGTGACCTTATATGTTTGCATTTAAGTCTGTGGCGTTGATATTGTACCTGTACCTGCTTTAACCCTCATCCTTTATTCCTAAAAATGGTGGGCAGGTCTTCGTTTAGAAGTAGTAGTAGAACACATGCCGTAGGTGAGTTATGAAAAACAATTTTTTAATTCAATAAAAATAATAACCAATTATTAGTTATATTAAATAGTGTTATTTTGTACTTTGTAAATAGTGCTATTTTAAATAGTGTATTTCATAAATTGCGAGAAATGCATGAAGAATACTGTTGTTGTACAACTATGTAAATATCCTTAATATTGCAGCCCAAATAGCATATTTTTTTCACTATTTCTAACGGTGTATCGTTAATTATAATTTGGGCGTTTATGCCGGTGTTCTTACTAATTAATGATCATTATTTTTGTCTTCTTGCAATTTAATTTTGAGCCGTATTTGTTACACAACATTATCCATCATCCTTTGGAGCCATTGCGCACTATCTGCCATCAACACTGTATAGTTTGCATATAATGTTGTTTATAAGTTAGCCATTACAGCAATCCCATCTTGTGATTCATCCAAGGCCTCTCTAAAGATGTTTTCAGAGTATATGTTAAATTAGCAGGTGACAATATCAAACCCTGTGAAGATCTCGGACAGTTCATTTTCTAATCGTACTGTTGCTTTTTGTTGGAGATATAAGATTGAGATCAGTCTTATATCCTTACCATCTAGTCCTGATGTTTTTAGGATATCGATTAGTTTCCCATGTGGGACTTTATCAAATGCCTTCTCGAATGAATGAATGAATATTGATAGTAGCCAGTCTTTTGGTAAGTAACTAGTCTCATAGATGTTGTTGAATAGCTTCGTAAGAGCTGTGATTTGGTGTACCTCTTAGTAGCTAATCAAAATTTCACCATGCACCTCATCAGGTCTTGGTGATTTCCTATCTTTAATCCGCTTAATAGCCTTAGTTACTTCTTCGTTTGTTATTTCTGGGCCGTGGGGATTGTTCATTTCAGTCGGACTTCGTGCTGCATCTTCGCACAATTCTTGCAAATATTCTTTTCATCTGCATAGTTTATCTTCAATGGTAGTCAAAATTTGACCTCCAATGTCTACAACTATGCCTGTATTGCGTTGTTTTCTGGCATTCTGTACCTCTTTAATTTTTTTGTGCATATGGAAATCGTCATGTTTGCGTTATAGTGTTTCAACTTCCATACATTTCATCCGTCAGCCGTGCTTCTTTTGCTCCTTTTATCTCCTTTAGTATAGTCTTATGCAACTTCTTATATTCGTTGTCATTTCTACCTTTTAATTTTGTTCGCTCTTCCATCATCTGCAATATTTTATCTGTTATCCATTCTTGCTTTCTCTTTTGATTTTAGATATTCATGCGAAATTGTGGTAATAGATGTCTTCATTTCCTTCCACTGTTCTTCTATGCCTCTAGTAGTATCTTCAACTATTTTCGCAAAATTCCTATTAATCTCTGTTTTTACTTTTTTCTGGATATTCACTTAAGGGGTACCTAGGACTGAAGGCCGGTTGTTTTGGATTTTCAGCCAGTGTAGTGTCTTGGGGATATCTTTACGGATCTTTAATGTGGCTAATGTAGTCATCCCGTGGCTTTCCGCATCTCAATGCCGTCAGAGCCTTATTCACATCTGTCCCACATATCTGTAGGGCGTTCCCTATCAGTCATTGGGACGCGCCGTGTTGAGGTTGAGAACTACCCCCCTCCATCACTACTACACCCCAGTGGTTGTTACAGTGTTGTTGAAAAAGGTGTTTTTTTTTTCGAATTGATATCTCTGTTGCAAAAAGATGTGCCCTCATTGCCAGCACAATTTAGAGACGACCTTAATGGAGTCTGTAAAACCCCAGAGGACGAGGTCCTCCTGGGCATCATGTAGCTTGAGGACCATCGTCGTTATAGTATTCGTATTCAGCCACCTCAAAAACCACCGAGCACCAAATTTAACTCATTTTAATTAAAATGTTATAATTTTATTTTATTTTAACTTAAAAAACAACCCTTATTAGTTTGCAAGGATAGGTAAAAGTATGTCTGCATCTTACAATGCTCCAGTATAATCGTTCTGTTTAATTTGTTTCTGAATTTTGATTTGTTGATAATGCTCTTTGCACTCCAGTTCGCCTATTTAGTTGTAAAAAACTAACTATTTTCACATATTGCTCTTTCTGGTATCCTATATAATTTTAATAGGTATCACCACCTCATTAAAAAAGTTCCCTTCATTTCATTCACATAAACATCTAATGATTTCTTGAACCCAAAACTCATAAAACAGAAAACTACTTTCGTTGTCTGCGATAAAAACGGAATTTCCCATTTTCGCTTAATAAAAGAGTCAACTGCATAGGAAATTTTCGAGTGTATGTTAAATTGCCTGTGACAACCCTCACGGCCAACTCATTTCTAAAAATGCTCTAGAGCATTCTGCTGATCTGCAGGATTACTAAACAATGGCCTCGGTCGTGCATTGTAGGGTTTTAAAGATATCAGAAAAATACTAGTTATTTGTTTCTTTCTAACTGTGGTTATGGATGTGTGTATTTATGAATAATATAAAGAACGTGTTCGTGTTCAATTTGTACTTGATTGCGAAATGTTTCAATCTATATCCATTGACATTTAGGTGCTATTCTCCGTTTTTTAATTATATCGAAGATATAAATTAATGACAAAAAGAAGTTAAATTGGAAGCTAGAGAATCATTATCGCCAAAATCAAAATAAAAACTTTTAGTCCAGGTATGTTCAGGACCTTGCAATAGCTAGGTATTTGATGAGTTTTTTCGTCAATATAATATGTACGACCTATAGCAGTGTCCAAGCTTGGACACTTAAAAAATCCAACATTAGAAAACTTAGAAGCATTCGAAATGTGGTGTTACCGACGTATTTTAAAAATATCATGGATCGCAAAACAAACGAACAAGCTCTCGAACAACTAGGAAAACAATGCGAAGTTTTAAATTCCATAAAAATCAGGAAATTGGAATACTTGGGGCACATCATGAGAGGTGAAAAGTACGAACTACTAAGGAATATAATGCGGGGTAAAATCAAAGGTAGAAGAAGCGTAGGAAGACGTAACATCTCGTGGCTACGCAATCTCCGTGAACGGTTTGGATGCAGTTCAATTGAACTATTTAGGCGAGTAACCAATAAAATTATAATTGCCAGAATGATTTCCAATCTCCGATAGGAGTGGAACTTGAAGAAAAAGAAGAACTGGAATTTTGTGATTGGTTCTGGATGTTGACTCCCATTGGATTGTTAAAAGGCTCAAGATCGGGTTTTAGTGCATCAAATTCCGAAAACCTTTAATCGGATTCTCTTTTTATTTCTGTAAGAACCTTTGCAAACCTCGAGAAATCGACCATGGTTTCTTCTTAATTTATTTCGAAACACGCAGCCTTTTGGGACGGCCGAACACGATCGTGCACTTTATTTCAAATAATATAATAATATAATAATTGGTGATGATAATGATGTACCTCCGACTCCAGGTCCATCATCTGCAAGTGCATTGAGATCTCGTGAGAAGTCAACAAAATGCTCAGATATTCGCAGAAGAATCTGGAAGTAGGATAGCAATTTAACCAGTAGGAACACTCCTGTCCACAGCGACCGGCAGCAATAGTAAAGTCCCCATTATTCTACTTTGAGGACTGTTTTGACGATAAGTTTTTTGAACATGTTTCAGTTTGCAAGTATAAATATTACATGCGTAAAACGAAAAATGGAATTGAAATTCGGAACATGGAATACCCGAACCCTGTACCGAGCTGGAGAGCTCACGTATTTACTAGACAAAGTGAACACGTACAAAGTAGATGTTTTAGCACTATAGGAAATGCGGTTGATGGGAATTGGCACTCTTGACAAGACATTCTATATAATAGCTGCAGAAACCAAGGCAGATACGAGCTACTCCAATGCATTCTGCAAGGTAAAATTGAAGGAAAAAGTGCCCCAGAATGAAGAAGAACATCCTGGCTTGCTAACCTGAGAGCATGATATAGAAAGATCTCAACACAGCTATTCCGTATAGGAACCAACAAAGTCATAATAGCCAGAATGATCGCCAAGGTTCGGAATGGACAGGCACCCTAAGAAGAAGAATAATAGCTGTAATGAAAGTCAACACATAGATGGTGTGGGATTTATACTAAACCAAAGAACAAAAGACCTTATTATTGACTTTAAACCCTACAGTCAAAAAATGTGCAATTTATACTTACAAGGGGGAAATTCTTCGATTATAGTTTGATCAATGCACATGCCTCAACTCATGACAAACCAGACGAAATAAAAAAATGGTTCTTCGAAGACCTAGAGTAAGTCTACAGAAGGTATTGTTCTGAAGCTATTTTCTTGTGGCATTGTAAATTAATTACTATTTATAACTGGGAATAAGCCACAATTAAAGATAAAAATACGTTTATTGACGTTTCAATTTCCAATTCGGAAATCGTTCTCAAAATACAAACCCGAAAATTGTATTTTGAGAACGATTTCCGAATTGGAAATTGAAACGTCAATAAACGTATTTTTATCTTTAATTGTGGCTTATTCCCAGTTATAAATAGTAATTAATCTCCAGAAGGTGTCTCAGAAATGATACTAAGATTGTGTTAGGTGATATGAATGCAAGAATAGGACGAGATCGTGTTTTAATTTCCACTATAGGAAGGCATAGCCTATACAACATAAATAGCGATAATGGATTGAGACTGATAAACTTAGCAGCATCGCTAAATATGACAATCAAGTGGACATTTTTAATATTTCTCCAGGGCCATTTAATTTTGCCGCCAGAAATTTAAGGTAGTGTTTTAGAATTGAAATAACTGTAATATGACCGTACTGCAACAGAAACCGGTGAAATTTGGCTGTTATTATTGCACTTTGCTTTATTGTAGACTTTTTTTAATAACAAACAAACTTTTTAACCAAGGAGAATGAAAATTTAATAAAACATTGTGATAATCGATTATATTATAAAAATTTCGTATTTGTCCAAATTATTGCAAACCATTGGCCCATATTCAGATATATTATAGAAAAATGTAATATATTGTGGGTCATTTAAAACGATGAATTAAGAATCTTTAAATATATAGATATTTTTTTCGCTTGGCAACGCTGTGAAGCTGGAATTAAAATGCTAACTTCAGTAGCGTCACGAAAGCAGGGATGTGAGTATAGATATTATAATATAATATAAATACAATCAATATTTTTACTAGCAATTAAAGCAGGCTTCAAATTAAATTTATTTTTGTTATGCAATTTTTCCTGTCGTTATTAAAGGATTTTATTCATGCTTTAAAATTAAAGTTCAGCATTAGGAATTATACTTAAAACACCACATAAATACAGGTCCTACTGCAACCAATTGGATTATTTTCCTATGGACAGAAAATGTTCCAAGTGGTTTCGACGAAGGCTTACCTTTTCGGTACGTTTATGTGTAACGTACCCAAATCATTGTGTTTTCATTTCATCGTTCATAAATCTGCGAATATCTTCATTGGTAACTCTTTCTCAACATGATTTTCCCGCTGACCTTTTCTAGAACTCCATTTCCGTGGTTAGAAGTATTTTTCTGTTTTTATTTTTAGTTGCCAAACTTTAGAACCATATGTGACAATATTTTATATGATGGTCTGGTTTATTATTCTTTTGTTTCTTTTAAGATATTTTTGTCCCACAGAACCCCGTTCATCATTTTAATTGTTTTTATGCCTTGCGTAGTTCTCTCTTTAATTACTTTATCCAGAGTCCCATCATCTGTCAATTTTATGTCTAAATATTTGTACGTTTAGTTATTTTTCATACGTTCATCCATCATTAAGTATCAGATATTCTCTTCTTCTCCTACACACCTATATTTATATTTAGTTTTATTCATATGTACTTTCAGGTCTCATATTTTGTATTATACAACTAGTTTGTGGGTAATAAACTCTAGTTCCTCATATTTTTAAATTCAGGTCCCATATTTTGTAATATTCAACTAGTTTGTGGGTAATAAATTCTAGTTCCTCTTATTTTTAAATTTCCTCCTCCAGAGTTTTAAAGCATGTTCCAAGTATATTTTAAACAGAGCCGATATGAGGCAACATCCCTATTTTAGACCTTTATTACCTTAAATTGATTTGACAAACCATTTGTCGTTTTCACTTTTAGATGTATTTCTGTATAACTCTTTCACATAATTTTTTAGCGTTACACTAATGCTCGTACTTTCTAGGACTTCCCACAGTTTTGTATGAGCTACACAATCATAGACTTTCTTCAAATCGACAATAAATGTGTATTTCTTGATTACATGCTCTTTTATTTTCTACTGTTTAGATAATAGTAAAAAAGTGATCGATAGTAGATCTTTCTGTTCTAAAATCTTCTTGTTTTTTCGCTTCCATCTCCCTATATTCTGCTTTGATCTTATTTTTTAAAAGTTTACCATATATTCTGATGATCGTATTTGATACTGCAATTCCTCGATAGTTGTGACAATTTTCTTTGCTTTCCTTTTTATGAATGGTTAATAGGTGTGACAATTTTCATTCTTTCGGAAGTTTGTTCCCATTAAGACAGCTTTGGAACAGTCTTGATAGCTGTTGATGAAAGTTTTTTGCCTGGGCCTGGTGCTTTAATGTCTTACATATATTAAGTAGTGCCCTTAAGAAATCTTAACATATTAACAAATTCTCGGGATTTGTGCTTTAAACTCCCTACTGTTTTATTTTTTTATAAGTTATAAACACTTCTATATCACACCTTCCTTGAAAATTATGTGTAGCTCCAGCCCTTATGAAGCCGAATATGGCGCATAACGAATAACACATAGCGAAGTGTGGTGCCACCATCCCATATTGGAAATTAATATCCTAGAAAGGAAAATAATATCCTAGAAAGAAACTCCTTGTACAATAACTGTTAACTATTGCGATATTGCATTCTTTTTATCCCATGTATACTTCGATATCGAAGAATTATAGAATACAGATCCACTCACAAAAAATAATTCATCATTCATCATATAATGCAAAACTTAACGTCCAAAGCTTCCTTTTGTAGAAACTATACAATTGTTTGTTAGTGGTGAAGGCAAACATTTTTGCAAATCAGCAGATAGTACTTTGTATTTTGGTGACTCTTTAGCCATTATAAAGTACAATTGTTTTAAGTTATACCGAGTTTTAGATTCAATTGGGTGAGCATCATGATCAGCTTGTACACTGATTAATTCATCTGCAGTAAAATTACTTTCAATTGAGCAGTGAATGTACTGCACGTATCGCAAGTGTCTATCTCGGGTGGTTTAACAACAACTTGAAGTATTTAATAAAAATATCTGCGTAGAACCACTCATTTGCTCTTAGCTTTGGATACACATGTCTTTCATGGCATTCATCAATGTACAGTGTTGATATATCTTTTATATTGTAAGTTTTGTGCCCAGATAATTTCTCTTTCTCCTTTCTCTGAAATAATGACTCTCATACTTTGGGAAGGAATTGATATGTTGATGTATACTATTTATGGTTTCGGTAGGAGTTTTATCGATAGGCGTATGTCTATCTCTTTGATCAGTTTTTATTAAACCTGCTGACACAATTTTTTAAACATATTCACTACTACTAAATTAGATATACAAAGTGTGTTTAAAAAAATAACCTTGCACACATTCAGTCGCTGATTGTTCACTGTAAAACTGTAGTGTCATGTATTATTTTAGATTTGGTAGAGTTTGAGTCTCTCTTTTTCTATCGAAAAGTAGGTTGGATGTCGATACATGGCAAGATAAATTGCTTTTTAACATCTGAAACGTTTGTCTCTGTCCAGTGTGATTTGAAGAATTTTTGTCTTTCGTATTCTGACAATATTTCAGAGCATTTCATGGTAACTTCATTATGCTCATTGGAATTGCCTGCATCCCTGCTTAGGGATAAATCGTCCTTAAGACAATTTTTTTTATTGTCCCACTGGTCGCAGAAATAATAATAGCTTTATCCTTTACCTTTGTTTTCTCTGATTTACTTATACGTCTGACATCATTGTCGTCTGATTCTGAGCTTTCACCACTTAGAGGCTTATAGGATTTATCAATACCTGCATCATCATCTCCATACAAATTATCATCTTCGGCCAGATCCGTTAGTTAAACGAATATACAATACTAAATATTGGTTTGGTTACAGGTATGGTTGACCTCTGTGTAAAGCCAGAAAAATTATATTCAAAAGTGCAATAATCCCAATTTTGATAAAAGTGGACATAGTGCCCTTTACCTCCGGGGTACAGAATTATAATATTGAAAATTAATTAATAAGAAAAATAATTTTGAGTCTATTTTGAGTTATTTTAAAATTGTTCTCAGATTTTTTGTACGTATATCTCTGACCAATTATTTGCTTTCCATTGGGTTTATTAAAGTCCTTGTTAAAATGTATAGACCGCATGAGTTACATATTTATCACGTTTTTCGGTCGTGATTGATTTTTCTTGTAGTTATTTTACCAGCGAATTTAACTTGCGAATCCGGAAATTATCAAAATAGCAGCCTAGCATTCTCTATAACTTATAACATCCACTTTCGATATAAAAGGCAATCTAAACTCTGTGTAGACTCTAGACTCTCTTTTAAGTAAAGGACTATTTCTTCACGAGAAAGATTTAGGATAAACTACAATTTATATATCAAGTAGATTAATTTACTGGTGTATATATTTAATATAATTAAAAGCCTAGTTATAACCTTGACAATAGCCAATTTTTTTGTTAAAATTTGTATTTTTTTATTTTAATATAAAATGTGAAACTTGTACAAGGTAAATGTTGTTCCGCCGCTGATATTTCTATTCCTTTTCGTCGATTTCACGGCTAATGTTGACAGAGGCATCTAACGATGGCTAGAGTAAATCACGGTTGCGGTAAAGCAGGAAATTCTAACGGACAGTCGGTTTGACAGGTAAAATTACTTCATTACCGGTATGCCATAGACTATTTTCTGTCGTAATCTGACAAAACAAAACGATTAAAAAAATTGACACATTCAGCCAAAGTTGATCGAATATGTGGTGTGAATTTATAGTTCTAAACAAATATCATGCAGTAGTGAAGTGTAAGTGATATAAAGCACTAATAGGAATGTCTAAAATGCATTAGTTAAGGTTAGCTAGTTAAATCAATCAATCATTTTCGAAGGCAGCTACTTAAAATGTCCAAAATGTGTGTATTTTTAATACATCAGGAACATAATATATTCCTATTTGCGAAATGATTTAAATAGATATAAGTCGAAATGGATTATGAACTAGAGGTCTTCGAAGTATACGACGATAGTGACCAACAGACCTCAAAAAGGCATTCAAAACACACCAGAAAAAAGTGCAAGCAAAAACAGAAGGCGTCAGTATTAGGACTGGAAAATACTGACAATGATATAAGTAAATCTAAGAATAGTGTAGTGGGAAGTGATCGGAGGCATTTGAGCCTTAGAGAGTCGATATTAAGTGTTTTTACAAAACTTGTTGTTTGGAGGGACCAGAGAAGGTACCAGACCACTGTTCCTGATAAAATTGATTCACCACATTCTTCCAAAGACTTCCGGAAAGGCTATATACCTTGTGGTAAGTAATAAGAACGTGTTTCAATGTAAACAATTATTTTTATTGGTTTTTCAATGTTTCCTATTGGTCTGAAAATAGAAATGGAATATTAAAGTCAGTGGTATATAACCCAAATTTAAATTATGTTGTTTACCCAAAATTTGAATTTGTTTTTTAGTATGATAATAAATTTTGACCTCTAAATAAAATATTAAATGAAAAGTGTTACTTATAAATCATATTTGGAATAAAAAATTATGTGAACTATTTTAAATTAATAAATTCCTTAAAGAACCTGATTTATTGCTTTATTTTTATAAATTGTAGAAAATGTGGTGAAAGTATCACTATCTTAATCTTATTTTTCATTGTCAGCTTCTTTTAGTAGCTTTATCACTGTTCTAATCATCTCTGTTATTCTTATTCTTGTTAAACTTTAGTGACTGAACCGCCCTGTAGAATGCTATAACAACAACACAGTTGAACAGAATATCTTGCAGAAAATGGCATTTAAATATATTTTAGTATTGATTACCAATTAAGAATTAATCATCACAATTTCATAAGGAATTTTTTTGGACTGTATGAGTGAATCTCCTTTTGATGATGGGTAATCAATAATTACATTTGAAATGTAACAAAGACACTTTACAAGACATCTAACTTAAGAAATAGTAGATTACTAAATCAGTTTTTATGAAGACTGGTTTTAAATACAAGTGAGTACAATAAAATATGTTTTTTGCAAAAATATTTTTAACCCAATAGTTTTAACGCAACCGGTGATGTAAAGAGGAAAATGTTAAGCACATAAAGTGATGAAAGATGTTTAAAAAACAGTAGAGTGATTTTACAAATCGAAAGAGATTCGTTCATTATCAATTGAGGAAGGTAATATAATATATATCTCTACACCAGTTCCAAAGTGTAACAAGTCAGAAATCATTAGTGACGAGAAAACAGGGAAAATCTATTCTCCAACATGTTTGTGTCATTATTTTGTGAATATAATAACAAACGACATATTTCATTAATGTTTTTAAAAGATACAAGCTAAACTATGATGTTATTTAAAAAGAAATATATACATATATAATAAGTAATTTGAACATATTTGTCTAGTTATTACAATTTGGAAATAAAGATTTTTCATATTTCATTGAAAGTTCAAATTACTTATGAGATTTGTTTAAATAAAACAAAAAAAATATATGGTTCTATATTTATTAATCTGATATTATGTTTTCTTCATCTACCGTTGTGGAGGCTGCAGAAAGGCAGTGATAAAAATCCTAATATGTTCTTAGAATTGACCCAGAATTGCACAAAGAAATCAGGTCTTTTTTCTTTAACCCTTTCACGACGGCAGTTTTTCAACGTGCCGTGCCTCAGATACGGGAGTTTTCGTGCCTTGCGCTTCAATGCGCTTCCCGTTTAACACTTGCGCGCATATATGCGTTTCCCGACTTTTGTTGTGAATAAATTCGTAAGTGTAAAATTAAAAAAACAAGTACAGAAGATAAATGTTTTATTAATTATTTATAAAAATGCATACAAATCAAAAAAAAATTCAAAAAACTAAAATATAATTTTATATTAGAATAACAGAAGTTTAGACCCAGTATATTTTTTTAGTATGGTAGTTTTCAAAACAAGGTACCACACAAAGAGGAACCTCACACTGTTGGCAACAATAGATTGTTTCTTTGCGTACTTTTTTTTACTGCAAACGAGACATCTTTTTCTGGTTTGCTTATTTTGATTATTCGTTTCCAAACGTGATAGGAAGTGCCTCTCAATGAGTCGCAAAGGAGAATCTTGATGGTCCTTAGTTTTAGTAGATTGCCTTGGCTTGGGTATATGAAATTTTTCTAAAATTTGTCGTGTCAATGTAAGGTGAAAATCGGCTATTGATATTTTAGATGACGTTTTCATTTTGTAGACAGCGTGCGCATTTAGAATAGACATATCAAGAAGTCGAAAAAAGACTTTTTTGTACCACTTGATGGTTTTTCGTGCAGACTCGATCGAACTTAGTAACATGTCTGTACGATCTACAGCACCCATGTTACTATTATAGTCAACTACTACCTGAGGTTTTGATATAATATTGTCAGCATGGTCCTTTTTTTCCGTAGCAACAATATTTGGTTTATGAAATGTACTCAACATACGAACTTCGCGTTTGTCTTGCCATTTGAGCGCAAGTAAATTTTTTGATGTAAATACTTCTATCTCGCCCCGATTTAGTTTTTGTGTCATAGAAGGCATATTTTTTCTATTACTCTTTACAGTGCCACATGCATTTGTCTTTTTTGACCACAGTAAGCTATACAAATTTGGACTGGTATACCAGTTATCGGTATATAGAGTATGGCCAGCATTTAGGTAATCTTTCATGAGAGCAAGAACAACATTTCCGGATTTACCGACATTATTAGCCTCTTCTGGTATATTACTTCCAGCTCCACAATATATATAAAAATTTAATATGTATCCAGTCTCACAGTCACATAAAACAAAAAATTTAACCCCAAATCTATGTCTTTTCGAAGGTATGTATTGTTTGAAGCTTAGTCTTCCTTTGAACAACATCAAACTTTCATCAATGCATAAATTTTCAAACGGGTAAAACACATCTTTGTATGCTTTCAGAAGATGAGATACAACTAATCTTATTTTATATAGTTTATCGTTTTTTTTTAGTATCGTCGTTATTGTCGACAAAATGCAAATTTCGTTGAATCAATAAATAACGGTCTCGCGTAAAAATTTGTGAAAATATTGGTGTCGACAACAAAGAGTCTTTAGACCAATAGTCTATTAGCCGTAGTTTTTTTACTTGCGCCATCAAAATTGACAAAGCTATAAAACAGTACATTTCACTTACAGTTATTTCACTCCATTGTTTTGTATGGCTTCTCTGAATATTTTCGTTTTGGGAGCAGAAAAGATTTGTTTGTTCTGTAATTAGTGTTACGATATTTACAGAGAAAAACAGTTGAAAACATTCCAAAATACTCAGGCTATCATTTTGAATTGAGCACCCTGAACGTTCATTACCAAAGGGATGTGTTTTTGGTTTATACACATCACCGTCTTTCCGCCACTGGATCGTATCATCATCATCGACTAATCTCATTTTTTTCCGTCTTGATTGAGCTAAAATTAAAAAAAAAATGATATAAAAATAAGTCAAATTGTTCTACATATAAAATTATAATAAAACTAATTTTTACTATATATTTATTAGAACTTACCAAGTTCATCAGTATCAGTGGAACACCCCGGTACTATATTTTCTACTTCCAGGTCTAGTTCTGTATCTGATACATCAGTTAATATTTGTTCGTCTACTTCATTCTCGTTTTCAGAGAAATCCCCCTCTGAGTCACTTTCTGCTTCAAAACTAAACTCCTTATCATTATCCGACTCTTCCAAAAGCTTCTCCAACTCTTCTTTAGTCAGATATCTTTTTTTCGAATCCATTTAAAAAAAAAATTATTTATATAATTCAAAATACTTAATAAAGGTAATGTGATTGAAAAGCAAATTCAGCACGTACCACCGTCGTCAACAAATGACTAAACATTTTTTCCAAATGTGCTGACTTTACTCCAGCTCCCACGCAGTTCATCGCAGCTCTGTGAAATTCAATAAGCGATAACATGTTAGAAATAGTATACAATACGCAAATATAAAAGCGATTACGAACGTTTCCCGATCTAAAGTACATTTTGATGTAAGTGAATATATGCGTCTCCCGTATCTGGGGCAAGAAAACTTTTGCGCGTATATGCGGTTCCCGACGTTAAAGGGTTAAAGGTGAAATACATGATAGCTATAAGCAGGATTTAGCTTAATGTTTGCTTGCAGTCCTCTTGTTCTCTGATCAACATTTATACTTTTGAATTCATTCTCAAAAAATGATCTGTATAAAATTTGTGTAGGGAGCTGATTTTTCTACTTGAACAATATGCACCCACAATATCAGTCCATTGAATTGTCTCTCCGCTGTTATTTTTGCTATAGTTGTTGTTGTTGTTTGTTTGTTTTTAACTGACTGCAGCCACTAAATCCATTCGCCATTACTATAGTTATCATTAAATCTACCTTATTTGCTTCTTCTTGTCGAGAATACCACTTGATGAATTGTTGTATGTGCGATGCAGCTCCTCTAGCTTCTTTACACAAATCTTTGTGAGTTGTACTAGCAACATCAGTTTTGTACGCCTCTGTTTCATTTCAACGATTTCATCGTCTGTCAGTAATCGATAGCTGTTTGCGTCCTCAACACAAATTAACCATTCGTTTATGTCATCTTAAGTTGACTTCAGGACCATAATTTATTTCAGGCTCTTCTCAGCGTTACTTCCAAAACATTAGCCCAAGCAGCCACAGCATTCTCGACTGTGTGTTTTAAATTGTATGCTTTCCAGCATTCTGGCAAAGAATATTACTCTTCCATAACTAGGGTTTGAACCATTTTTTCCTGTATCTTTTGAATGTGTTAATGACTAAATGATCCATTGGTTGTATCAATGATGTACTCGCAGGCAGAAAAGAGTATGTGTGATATTTTTATCGTCACTTCGCAGCATACCGGCTTTAGGATGGGCAGGTATATTGTCCAAAATGAGAATCGTCTTTGGTGGAAATTTTTATGCAAACAAAATGAATTGATGACTAAATTTTTACTTATGTTGTTGTCAATATAACTTATGTATGGACCCTGAGAGGTGACTGTTAATAGAGAGACGGATAATTGAGGTTCCACTGTATTTGGTTCTAATTATAATACTTAATTATATTCAAAATCTGGATCTCTCTAATCATTACTGGAAGCATATGGATTGGATTCTAGTGATTCTATATCTGATATATGTTCAGCATAGTACTCCAACTCAACAATTGTTAATTACTGTACTGTTGGCTGTTTGTTGCTGTAAAATACCACTGGAATTATTTTATACTGTTCAAAAACACTAGAGGGCATAATATGTTCCAAAAGCCAACTTACCCCAATGTTTCTTATAATGAAATGTAGTAAATAATCTAATTTTGATCACTCTTGATCACACTCTCACTGGTAAATATCAAATAAGATCTGGCATGTATATTAATCATGCATACCAACCTAAACACAGACACATATACTCGAAAACTACTATTACCTATGACCTCTGAAACCAGCCTTATATTTTCCCATTATTCGTTTATGTTATAAGCTATATCTAGAAGGATAATTCCTCTGTGGTTATGACCATCTTCTACACTGGTGGTAAAGACCACCTTTCTGGTGATTTGTTTCTTGTAAGTTTTTTAACTGCATCTTTAACAGCAAGAGTCATTGATGGTTCTCTTCCCTTTCATCTGTTCTGCTTACCTCACATCTTTTATCTTCCAGGTTTTCTTCTTCTTCATCTATATTATGTACCATTTCAAATTATTATCAAATTTGAAATTATTGTACTTTTTGTAAAATATTTTTACATTTTGAACACTCTTGATCACACTCTCACTGGTAAATATCAAATAAGATCTGGCATGTATATTATTCATGCATACCAACCTAAACACAGACACATACACTCGAAAAGTACTATTACATACCACCTCTGGAACCAGCCTGGTATTTTCCCATTATTCGTTTATGTTATAAGCTGTATCTAGAAGCATAATTCCTCTGTGGTTATGACCATCTTCTACACTGGTGGTAGAGACCACCTTTCTGGTGATTTGTTTCTTGTAAGTTTTTTAACTGCATCTTTAACAGCAAGAATCATTGATGGTTCTCTTTCCTTTCGTCTGTTCCGCTTACCTCACATCTTTCATCTTTCAGGTTTTCTTCTTCCTCCTCTGTATTATGTACCTGGATAAATTATTTCACTCATCGATTTAATACATCTTTCTTTATCATTAATAGGTTATCATTCAGACTTCTGAATTGGTTTGTAGTTGTCTTGAATTCTTTTTCTGTTGATGTTAACTTCCTTATAGAATGCTCTGAATTCTTTCTCTATGTTAAGGTTTTCTATAAATTTAAGTGGTTTTGTTTCTTTCTTTTGTGCATCCTCTTTTCTTCTCTTTTCTTTGTCTAGTAATTTTCTACAGTTGTTCTAGTTCGTCAGGTAAGCATTTTCCTGTAGGTTTCATTTTTAATATTCAATATATTCCCTTCTAGTAAAGAATGTTTATCATTCAGAATAATTTTTGGTTAATATAGTTAATTAACATAAAATAAATATTTCGGTAATTAGCACTTGTTAAACACATTAAATACTTAACAAACAAATTGTATATGCTTGTACTTTATATGTAGTTATAAAGATAAGGGATGTTGTAATTTTATTTGAATTTTAAAGTGCAACTTAATAACTATGTAAAGTCAACAGAGATGTTTTTTAGATGGGATTAAATTACAATTTATTTATTTATTAATATACGGTATTACCCCATTAAGAAAAAAAAAATATGTTAACATAGAACAGTGTGGTCTAACCTTGTAGACATTGCGGGCTGTATTAAATTGAAATTATTATGAAGGGCCAGAGAATCGACTAATTATATATAATAATAATCTTTATTAATAGCACATGGGTAGAAAAATTACATATAGATATCATCAATTTATACCCTTTAAAATTAAATCACAATGCTTTGCTTAACATATATCTTACATAAATTTTTAAATGAGCTAAGTTTCCAGAAGCCTTATTGTTTTCGGTAATTCATTGTATTGCTTTAATCCCCTATAAAAAAGATTGTTCTGACCAAATTAGTGTTGACCTATTCAGATAAAAGTTATTTCTAGAAAAAAGTTTTTTTTTAAAATAATATACAAACGAAATATTATTTACAAGTATTTTTATTATGATTTACCATTTACATCCAATTTACTTCCAAGGGGTACCAATGTCTTCATTTTTCTTTGCTTGTAAAAATGAATCAGATGGTTAGTTCGCACAGCTCTAATTGGTATTCTTCTGATTGGTTCTGGATGTTGACTCCATTGGATTGTTAAAAAGCTCAAGATCGGGTTTTAGTGCATCAAATTCCGAACAACCATTCATTGAATTATCTTTTTATTTCTGTAAGAACTTTTGCAAACCTCGAGAAATTGACATGGTTTCTTCTTGGTTTATTTTTTGAAATTAGTAGTTTTGAAAGATCAAGTTTGTTGCGAAATGTCTCAATTTGACCAACCGACTGTGATACTGTCATATTTTTCCCCTGGAGTTGTAGGTTTAAGTGTTCAAGTGGGAGGTAATGTCTGTTATAAATGCCAGTTCATGAGAAAAATGTTTTGTTCTTAAACTTTGTTATAAATACGTCCGTGTTAATAACAATTTCGTTTCAAGAAAACAGTAAGATCTCTTTTTTTAATGAAAAAAAATTTCTGGCAGGCATTTACTGCACTTAACCAGTGTATCTCTGAATGTAGGGGGACGTCCTTATATTCAGTATTTAATTCCTCCAGAAAGAGATGAATTTTCGGTGTCGCTGAGCTCTGTTTCCTCCTCTTAAGCTGTTTACTATTTGCACTACAGTTTTCATAGTATTGTTGATTTTAATTATCTTTCCGCAGAGACTTTTTGATGGATAAATCATTGAAACATAACACATTTAACTCATTTTCCCCAAAAGTCCAGCCAATTCATTATGCATCCTGATATCTTTCCTTACAGCTTTTGAAATTGCTTTTTTTTTTTATAATTCTTAGTCTGCGATGTCACTGTGTGCTTATCTTTCATTTCCTTCTTTTTTGCATTAGGTTCCTTGTGTCTTCTGTAAGTTTTCATTTTTCCTTGTTTGCTTAACTTGACAGTTTTTCTGTGCCTTGCTTAGAGCGTCTACCAACCTTTCGTTAAGTTGTTCAATATCGGTTTCATCTTACACGTCATTTTAAAAGTTTCTATTCTTTCTGGTATGCTCTTGTGTTAGTAATCGCAGTGAAGTAACATTTGTAGTCCTTGTTACCATATTTCTTCGTTCCTTTTTTCCGTTCAAGACTACTTTCGCTCTAACCATTCTATGGTCACTTCCGGTTGAAAATTGATTTAATACAGTTACGTTTTGAACAGTGTTTTTTTGGTTATTAAAGATAAGTCAATTTTGTTCTTGTTCAAGCATTTGGTGATAGCTAGTCACTTTCTTTGGGGGCTTTTTTTAAAATGGGTGTTTATGACATATAGTCTGTGTTGCAGAAGAAATTCTATAAGAGTTTGACTCCTTTCGTTTCTGTCGCCATATCCGAATGGTCCAAGTACAAACTCCGAATCATTCTGCTTGTGACCTATTTTTGCGTTTAGGTCTCCCATCAGTATGGTATAGTTGGTGGTTACCTCTTATAGCGAATGTTAACGTCATCGTAGAACCATTCAACTTCTTCGTCTGTGTAGGCACTGGTAGGTGCGTATACTGGATGATTTTTGATCGAATTTTTTTGTTTGCTTTGTAGATAAGATAAATAACTAAGTATATCACTTATGCTTTTAATGCAAACCTCGAGAAATTGACCATGGTTTCTTCTTGGTTTATTTTTTGAAATTAGTAGTTTTGAAAAGATCAAGTTTGTTGCGAAATGTCTCAATTTGACCAACGACTGTGATTACTGTCTTATTTTTCCCTGGAGTTGTAGGTTTAAAGTGTTCAAGTGGGAGGTAATGTCTGTTATAAATGCCAGTTCATGAGAAATGTTTTGTTCTTAAAATTTGTTATAAATACGTCCGTGTTAATAACAATTTCCGTTTCAAGAAACAGTAAGATCTCTTTTCTTAAAGAAAAAAATTTCTGGCAGGCATTTACCTGCACTTAACCAGTGTATCTCTGAATGTAGGGGGGACGTCCTTATATTCAGTATTTAATTCTCCAAGAAAGAGATGAATTTTTGATCGAATTTTTTTGTTTGCTTTGTAGATAAGATAAATAACTAAGTATATCACTTATGCTTTTAATTGTAAATATATTCTTCGTGTGTTTTTTATTTATCATAAATCCGACGCCACCATTAGAAGATTCTCCTTATAGTGAATTAGATTTCCCGACGAAAGTACCATTTGTTCTTCGCCTTTTCATGTAGAATGAAACAAACTTTCTTGAGATATTGTACTGTCTTGAGAAGAGTATTCTCAAAGCTGCAACATAATATCAGATGTTTCCACATCTTCAGCCGTAACATTAATATTTTCGTCTTCAGGCTTTCTAATGGAACGAAATATCTCACCACAACCGGGAACATCTTTACGTTTCCATGGTAAGATGCATCGGTAATATTATACTGACGTATATTGCGTTTTCATTACATAAACCAATTGATTTTCGATGTACGGAAAAAAGACATATTTAACAATTGCTCACATTTAGTACGAGCTGACTGAAATTTGGTCAATCCAAAGCAATTTCAAAATATTTTCGATGAGCAACTTAGCGACAGTTTTCATTTTCAGTAACTATTTAAAATTTCAAATAGAATTTTACCAAAAAGTTAAAAATTCGGATGGCCCGGAAGCCTTGTCCGGGACGCCGGGAAACGACGTCGTAATTCGAGCCATGTCCCGGATTTTTCGGGCTAGTTGGCCACACTAGGTATGGGGTATTGGGTGATCGGTTCCAACGATTGTTCTCCTTATTTTCCTTTCAAGTCTTGTGAGAAGTGGTCGTATCAGTGGTTTGTATACCTTTATTTTTGTATTTTGCATAGATTTCTCTTTTTAAGCACCTTTCTGTTTCTTCCTTTCTGGTTTCTCTTTCTTGAATTCTTTTCTTTCCAGTTGTTTGCATGGTCACTCCCAGGTACTTAAATGTTTTTACTTTTTCGAATGTAATATTAGCTTTCTGATAACTTTTACTATTTCAGATCCACATAAAAGCTATTTGTATTGAAATAATGGACCATATCATGTACCCTCTATGTATAACCCTGCATGCACTAAAATCTTAAAAAATATATGTAATTGAAAGTTCCGAGCATAATGTTTGATAGGAATCAGAAGTAAGTAGTATTTAAACTCTAAAATCTTCCTATATTCTATTATAATATATTAATTTTAAAACAAACATTAGTCAAATTGACTCAATTTTAGTTTTGATTGGACCATAATTGAAAATCCTAATTTACTACTAGGAAATAAATGCATCATCACTGACTTTAAATTGAAAATGTTTATTTATAATTATTTGAGTGGGCTATAATTGATTAATTTATACAATTTAAACTATGCTTTTAGCTTTTTAGTAAATCTGGTTTGAATGATATCTAAACTTTGTTTGGTATCGTGAGAGTGGGATTAATAGATCACTGTGAAGTGACCCTATACTTAATTATTGCAGAATTAAATAATAAACTGACTATTTCGGAGTTAAAATCTGCCGAACTGCGAACTGACCTACAATCACTGTAATAATATGTGCAAAATAGAAAATAATGCACGCCTCCATTTGATATATAAATCGCAAGATTAAAAATTTTAACCCATTAACACGTTCATTGCCACCAATTAATGATTTGTGCATCAGCTGTGCTGCCCACCTTTTTTTTTCTGATTTTTATATTGAATGTTTACAATGAATAAAAAACGGTATTACAAATGTGATTTTATTGAAAAAAACATAACACTTGACCATTAAGAAAAATACATCCATGGTTGTAAGTCAAATTTACAGTAATTTTTGACGATATGACATTAAAACACAAAAAATCTTCTACTTCTTGGAGATCTTTCGATGTGTTTAATTCTGAAGCTGTCTCTGGTTAATTTCCTGGGAGGTAGATTGTCAACTATTCCTCCATCTTTTAGGTGGTCTTCCAGGAGGTCTTGAGCCGGGCTGGTTGTTTTCCAGGGCAATTTTTGGGAGTCTATTCTCATCCATTTGTCTTACATGATTGTACCACATCCTCAAAACACAAAAAATACAACACTTAAATCACTTAGGGCGAGTGGTATTTATCTCCTGTATCGTAATTTGCTTCAATCGTTTTCTCTGTTTTCTCCAATTTATGCTCTCCAAGGTCAATTTTATTTTTATTTTCAACACCACCCTCTGGCAACATAGTCTCCAAAATTAATAGTCAGTAATTATATAGCGACTTTCTTGGTTGTCCTGAATAATTATTGTATAAAATTAGTGAATTTCGTAACAATATTTGCAGTATATGAATAAACAATTTCTTATACCAACGTAAAAAGTTTTCCGAGAGCACAAATAATATGCGAGCATTTAGCTTGACCTCGTTTATTGGTGGTTTCTTATTTTTTCTTCTTCTTCTACAATAGGTTCCTTTGTAAGCAGTTTTCGTCCCAATTCGTAGCTATTATAAAACCTGTCCATAAATACCGAATGTCCAAGATTGTATTTCTCCTCCAACAACTGTAATACCACTTTTTCTGTGTGACCATTACCGCTGATTTCATCCCCTGCTCCACTATAAACGATAAAATTGTGAACCAATCCATCAGTTTCTGTCAACATGTACAGTTTAATACCATACTCATGACGTTTATTTTGTATATATTGCCGGAATATAAGTCTTCCTCTCCAAGACATCATGGATTCATCTAAAGAAAGGGATTTACCAGGAGTGTGAATTGATTTTATTTTGTTATTGAAATGATCCACTACAAGACGTATTTTGCGTAAACGATGTAGATTATTATTTGGTGCAAAATGAAGGCATCGCATAATTATTAAAAGCTGTTTTTGGACATGTAAGTACTTTGAAAAATTAGTTTTGAACAACCTGTGTGTGGACCAGTAGTCCGACAATCTTGGGAGCTGTATTATACCTAAATAAATTGAAAAATTTGTATTGCATAACCATGCCATTTCAAAACTATATAAATGATATCTGTTAATAATAATAATCCAATAAAAGTTATCAATTCTTCCACAGTCAGCTCCTCCCAGAAGGTAATATGAGACTTATGTTTTTTGTTTTCAGAGAGAAAGATTGTTACAGCATTTTCGTTAGTGTTTTGTAACAATCAGTTCCAGCAAATTTTCATCAAGTAACAATGTAAAAAATCAATTGCATTGTTACTGTTGAGGTTTGCCAAGAATGATCGACGGCTCCGAAATTCAAGTTTTTGTAGTTCTTCTATATCTTAACACGTAGGAGAATTTCTACCAGAGGTAGTAGCACCGGTCATTTCAACTTGCGGAATTTTTTGATTTGCTAATTCTTCTGTCAAATGTTCCAATTCATAGTCGTCATCAGTACACCACTCATCGCTGTTGTCTTAATATTCGTCACCGCTGGATCCTGCAGACATATATTCATCCTCCTCTTAAGATTCTAAAATATGTCGCAATTCATCATCTTTTAGAGGACGCTTGCGCTCATATTTTAATAATTTTTGAGAAAGCTTCGTTCTCTTTTTATTTACACCGGACCTTCTTCATGACCAGTCCTGCTTCATTACCCCTACAAGATCTCCCTGCACTACTCTTGTCTTTACGATTTTAAATATCAATAATATAACGAAAAATGTCAACAACGTTATTTAAAACAATCTTCCTAATTGACAATTTAGTTTTTTCTGTCAGTGCATTCCAATATTTAGTTACGGCATAGAATAATAAACAAACAGAAAGCCCACTCTGCTTGAAAAAATAAGTACGTGCATCTCGTTCGCGCAGACGGAATCAGCCATGTTTTAGTCGGAACCAGTGCTGTTCAGTGACATTTTATCTGGTGTGCATAGACAAATTAACCCGGTTTAATTTATTTACGCAACTAAAGACATAATATTACCAGCCTATATAATACTACTCAGTTATTTTATAAAAGTCTTTCAAATTGTGTCAAAAATCAACAACAAAGTTCAAAGTGTTTTGACATAGGTACAGATATGACAATTATGTTTGTCATATTTTCGCAGTACTCAGTTCTTTACTTAATTACCAAAGTATTAAAATATGAATCGTGCTTGTTGCTGCTGAATTATACGAAGATGATTGGAAAGTACGAAGGTTTCTTAATAGTGCTGCATATACTTAATCGACATGAAAAATGTAAGTACTACAGTCAAATTCTGCTTCTTGATAGTGACATTTAGATTTTATATAAGGTTAATGAAGGGAAACTATGTAAATGGTTCGTAACTGAAATATTTTTTGATATTTTCGAACATGTAAATCGTAATTTTTCTATATATACTTTTAACTTACCAAACGCGACATGTAAGATTCATTAATTATATTATGGAAGCCTGAAACTACAGCGTATATAATTGTGATTAACCAATTATGGTTATCATGTATTTATAGTAACCCCATCTGTAGTATTTTCATGTTTAGAATGAAAATGTTCCATCTCTTCAGTTGCATTTCTTAGTTACTTTCAATGCTCGAATAACCCTTTGAAGGCTTTGACCTCCTTCACAAAACTTCTCCGTTTCTTTCTGTCCTGTGTTGCTGTTTCTAGACGTTTATTAACATTGATTTTTTTCAAGTTTTTCTTCGCATTGTCACTCAATCTCTATCGGGAACGACCTGGGGAGCGCCTTTCTATAGGTTGTGCCGAAAAAATGGTTTTCTTGCAATACTTGATAGCAAAGTCTGTCCAGTGAGTGTTCGTATTTCCTGTTTTTTATAAATTTCTCCAGTTGCTATGCTGGTCTTGATACGGCCCTAAGATGAATCAAATAATCTTATTTGGCTGTCTGAATGGTCGGAGTATTACTCATCCATTACTATTGATGGCTTCAGCAACTGGTCCCATTTTAGCAACTGTGCAGAATGATCAGAAATAGCTGGGTCGAATATTCTGATATTAAGTGACTTAAAAAGTCTATGTTTGTAATTAAATAGTCCATTGATGACTTGGGTGAAGATTTACCGTATTTTGCAATATTTGAAAACATTCCAGCAAGGCAAAATAACTTTTTTTTAAATCCCTTTTCTCTATTCGGAATAGAGAAAAGGGATTTTTTTGTGGATCTTTTCCACATTATTACATTAGAATAAAATTTGTGGCTAGCAAAACCCTGTGGATGCACTGATGAAATTACAATTTTACTAAATGAAACATTCTTCAGAGCTGATTTCTGTAAATGTGGTCATTAATTTCATAGTCTGTAATATCTACTTAAAACTTTATTATATTTTTATTGCCATATCGAACACGTTTAAAGCGAGAGGAAATAAAAGTTCCCGAAGGATTCAAAATCACGATCATGCGTTAAGTCACAAGTAATTGGTATGCAATAAAACTTAATTAGCTTGTTTATGGGTATATGGATACATAGAAAAATCTTACAAAATGTACTTGCCTTGTCCTTGAACCTGTTTATAAAAAGGTTAACATGTGACGATTCAAATTAAGCATAAAATTTAATAATGCGTACACATGATGGCCATTTTCATAATGTTTCAGTGCTTACAAGGCAAATATATTTATTTCTGTATGACACGTGACTATTCAAGCTGTTTAAAATCAGTTTTCGCTATGCTATCGATCAATTGCTATTATGTTATCACAACTGTGTAATATTGTTTAATTCTCGGACTAGAAGAAATATGTAGGCATTGATTATTATTCGCGTATCGTAAAGGTCTCACAAAATTTCATGAACCTGAACCTACGAACGAAACTATGAAATACGACATTACTGAAAACATTATTGTGTTCAGTAAGTAAAATGAAAATCAAAGCAAGACAGAGTCAAGCTTATTTTTGTATTTTAGTAAATACACTGACCGGCAATAAAAGTGGCCACCCTATAAATTTCCGAAATTATTTATTTATATTTATTTATTTATATACGGCATCCATTTACTTACAATTTTTACAAAGTTACATCTTAAAACAATATATTATTAAAATAACAAAACACCTCAGAATAATACAAACATATAAGAATAATACAGATGTACAACCAACTTATTGTAAGATATTTTTTAGTTGTTTTTTAAACAAATAATTTTGGAGTCAAAAATATCTATTTGTCTTGGCAAGCTATTAGCACTCCGGACCAATCGTGTAGTTGGTTCATTGGTACCATAATTAGTGTGGTGAAATGGCACCGAAAAGATTTCTGATTGTCTGTTGCTTCTACTAGGAACTTTAAGACTAACAAGCGATAAGAGTTGAGGACAATCTATAAAAGCATTGATAACTTTGTGTAAGAAACATAAATCTAACAATGTCCTCTTGACTCAAGTGTTGGTAAGTTAAGACTATCTCTTACCCACTGATAGTCGTATTCCTCTCTCCTGTATCCACTCTTATAGGCTGCTACCCTCAAAAATTTATTCTGGACTCTTTCAATCTGTTGGATGTAACAGTGGTATGATGGGGACCATACAACTGATCCAAACTCAAGAATGGGCCTAACGAGACCACAATAAAGTCTTCTAAATGTAAATAAAGACAGATCCACAGATGTGCGTTGGATAAATCCCAGCACTTTCATCGCTCTGTTTGTTACTTGGTTAATGTGGCTTGAGAATGACAGTTTGGTGTCTAACCAAATTCCCAAATCTAATACTTCATTTTTCGAGGCTAATGGCAAGTTATTTATGTAGTAAACAAATGTAATTGGATTTCTTTGCCTCGAGAATGTCATTTTATGACATTTGTTTATATTGAGTGACATTTTGTTTAAAGTGCACCAATCATAAAACGATTTAAGATCTTCCTGTAATATAACAGCATCATTCCAGGATTGAATTTTTCTAAACAGTTTTACATCGTCAGCAAACATAAGAACACTACAATTTTTGATTTGTTGTACTAAATCATTGTTAAATTAAAATTCATTGTTATTATCTTTCATTTTTGAAACAAAAAATGTCCATTACTGCTTGATTCCTTATCATAATTTACGAATTAGGAAGATACAAAAGAAAATAGTGTAATATCGAAACGACTTACAAGCAAAAAAAAACTACGAGTGAACTTAAAGAAAATTGTCTAATATCGGGAATTATGCCTAAAACATCAATAACCGTTTGCATGCGATTTGAAAGGGAAAGGTACAAATTTTGAATAAAAACTTGAAGGAATACGTTTATATTCTTATAACTTTTTGGCTGGCCTGGTTGGCTTCTAACCCTACGATCAAATTAATCTGAAATATGTTCGAGGATATTCAGATCAGGGCTGCAGGCTGGCCATTCTAGAGTATTAATTCCTATTTCTTTTAAGCAATTTGTCACGATTTTTGCAGTATGTGGCCGTGCATTACCATGAATAAAGAAGAACTTGTCCCCAATACATGGATCAAATGGAACTACTGCGGCTACCAAAACATTCTCTATATACCGGTCAGATAACCCTAGACCTCTAGATCAGTTAACCCTAGACTCCAGCACAGATCAGAGGTAATGTAAGTCGACAAAAGCTCACGAGCTCCTGGAGGTCATGTTAGATGTCCCCATTTTTAGTTTTTATTAATTACTGAAGTTGACGATCTATTGCATTTACCTTTGTAAATTCCATGAGGATGGTTTTTTGTTACTGGTGCCCCATTACCTAATAACATTAATATGGACGAAGGAGCAAATGCCATAGGAATGGACAGTTGGCCTCATACAGCCAATATATAAAAAAGGAGATAAGAGGGAATGCCAGAATTATAGGCCAATTACATTGCTAAATGTAATATACAAAATTCTTTCTGGTATAATCTACAATAGATTATTAGAATACCCCGAAATATATAATTGGTGACTATCAAAATGGATTCAGACCAAATAGAGCCACTACAGATAACATATTCATACTAAGAACGATACAAGAAAAAGCTTATGAATACGACAGACCTATATAATATGTATATAGACTTTAAACAAGCTTTTGATAGTGTGAAAAGAGACAGAATGCTGGAAGACCTTTGTAATCTAGGTATACCTAAGAAATACATCAGCCTCATAAAAATGACGTTGCAGGGTTCAAAAGCCGCAGTCAGAGTAGATGGAGAACTGACTCCCCTGTTTAACATCAACATGGGAGTAAGACAGGGAGATGCCCTATCAACCATACTATTCAACCTAGTTCTTGAGGCAGTCATCAGAAAAACCAATATAACCGGCCATATAAACACCAAATCAGTACAAATTACTGCATATGCAGACGATGTAGCCATCATTAGTAGGAATAAGCCACGACTAATGGAAGTGTTCAAACAAATTGATCCTGAAGCAAGAAAAAGAGGTCTCAAAATAAACGAAGCAAAAACGAAGTATATGACAGTCAAAAGAATAACTGACAATGAAAATAATATCACAATAGACAACTATACTATCGAACGAGTGGATGCCTTTACATATCTCGGCACAGAAATCAATCAGAAGAACTCCGTAAGTAGCGAAATTAATGCACGTATTTCCAGCGGGAATCGTACATACTATGCTAATAAAAGATTGATGACATCGAAATTATTAGACAAAAGAACCAAAATGACTATCTACAGAACACTGATTAGACCCGTAGTAACCTATGGATGTGAAACTTGGGTAATGACGAAAAAAGATGAAGCCCAACTCAGGACATTCGAGAGAAAAATACTGAGGAAAGTATATGGCCCGGTACAAGAGGAAGATGGCACATGGAGAATCAGGAGAAACGACGAGGTTAATGAGTTAAATGAAGGTTATGAAATTGTAAGATTTGTGAAAAGTCAAAGACTGTCATGGCTGGGACATGTGCGGAGACAAAACGATGCAAAAACAACAAAGAAAATGTTACAATGGAAGCCCATAGGAAGGCGAAAAAAGGAAGGCCCAGAACGAGATGGTTGGATGACGTGAAAGACGACCTGAAAAGACAATGGAGAAGAAGGGTACAAGAGAGATCTGAATGGAAGGACATAGCCAGACAGGCAAAGACCCATCCAAGGTTATGATGCCAAAAGAAAAAGAAGAAGTCCTATTGTTTGTCTGTGGCTAAACAATGTTTTTAACAACTTTTTATTAAACTGATGATGGAATGATTCAATTCCGAAAAGATCTTTAAAATAAAAGTTTTAAGCTTTTAATAAGCATTTTTTATACCTTGATACACACGAACACCACATTCTTTGGATTCAACAGGTATACTAGCCACTCCTGGATTCCTGGATATCTCCACTTCATGGTTTTCTTCCAGTTTCATTTTTAATATATACAATAAATCAGTAATTTATTGTCAAGTCGCACACACATACACACACACACAAATTTCTTTCAACAGAATAAACTGTTACCTTTGGTAATGGCCGTCAATTCTATATATAGACATTCACTGTACCAGTTCGTGTATGTACATCAAAGTTTGCTGACACTTCCGATGTATTCGATTTTTACATAGTCGAGCAATTTTAAAACGGCCCTCAATATGTACATACGTAATTTATGCTAAATTTTAATCATCACATATTAACCTTTAACCCTTAAGAGTTTTCTGTTTACCGGATAAAAATAGTTTTTTTTTTCTTTCAATATAGTAATTACATTCAGTACCTATAGTAGATAGTTTGACCGAATACATTTTACAGTTTAGGTAATATTTTAATTAGCATTTCGGCAGTTAATATTACAACAAAAAAGACGTCAAATTATACTTAAAAGAAATATAAATTTCAACGTACTTAGTTGATTTTGTTACTTATTGCTTTGATAACTACGTTCTTCTAACATGAAAGAAAGAAAAGTCTATTTTATTAACTAAATACAGGAAATAATTGATGGATTCGACCATTACTTGATGGAAATTCATTTTATGTAACAATAAAGCACTAAAAACTGTGTTTTAAAAAACTTTCACAAAATTTATTATAAACTCTTATCACTACAGCTGTTTTGGCTGATTGCCTTTCTCAAGTGATCTATTTTTGGCATGCGTTTACACTTATAGTCTTTAATGAAATAGATTGAGGATGGGAGAAACTGTTTGTCTCAAGTTGGCCATTCAGAATTATATCTCTGTTTTTTAATTTGTTAATTTCCATAGATTCTAACAAAGATAGCTTAAGGTGTTTATTTCGAATGAGAAGAATTTTAAATTCGTCAATAAAACAATGATTATGATCTAGAAAGTGAAGTGCGTATGTACAATCTGTTTTTCTATTATTTAAAGCCCATTTATGTTCTGCTATTCGTTTATTAAAATTTCTACCAGTTTGACCGATGTAAATTTTTTGTCAGTCGCCTCATTTAAGTTTATATACACCACTGTATAGGTGCTTTTTATTTTTGCTTTTGTTGGCTTTAATAATATCAAATATATAATTTTTTTTTTCTAAATAAACTGTTTTTTTTTTTATTAAAACAGCCTATGATTCCATTAATTCGCACAGTACTGTAGTTCATTATATAGTATTTGATTTACTTGTTCATATGTTACTAATTTGCATCATACGTTTAGTTTTGTTTGTAGATATTGTTCTAATAAATAGATGTATTAATTTGTTAATTAAACTATTGTGTACTTTTAATAAAATGTTATCTTTTATCTAAGCACTTAAACTATATCAATTACGATCCAAACTAGTTTGAATTGATTTTTCTTCCAGTTAGGATGTCAGTCACTCCGTAACTAAAAGTTTTGATACTTCATGCAACTCGTTCTGAACTAAATGAACCACGAAGTCTAAATCCATCTTTGAAAAGTTTACTTTACTTAATCTTAAATAAAAGATTAATTATAATTTTTGAAGCGGAATATACAAGATGGTTTAGCTGCACCCAAGGGAGTTGTTTAATAATGTGCCCAAGAAGTGCACTTGATGCTTATGCTAACCGCTAACAAGACTTAAAATATTAATAATGAGTGGTAAAGAACGAACAGCAAGAGCAGTGGGACCATTCGTTTCACTTGGAGAAGTTTGGAACGGGTGAAAATTTAATAAAACTTCTTAGCTTCAATAAAAGGCCGTTCAATACAAAAGACAGCGGATAAAGAAATATTTTGTTAGCACATATCTTAATATTATTATTAGACCAGAATAACAAAACAACACAAACTTAGTGGTAAGTGTCCTCAAAAACACTCAAATAAAAGGCAGAGAAAAGTAAGGTTATGTTTTCAATGCTTGGTCAGTTGTAAATATGTGGACAGTGTTGCCAACTGTGAATATTGAAAAATGCATGTCATTCTTTATATAATTCTGCTGAGAGATTATCTATTCCGGATGATTTGTTTCTGGCTAGTTTGTTTACAGCGTTTAACTTCCAGGATCGTTGGTGGATTCTCCTCCCCTCGTCTGCTCCACTTACCTCACAGCTTTGGTCTTCCGGGTTTTCTTCTTCTTCCTCTATATTAAGTATCTGGTTAAAATATTCCGTCCATCGATTTAGTACGTCTGTTCTTGTTGTTAATAGATCGCCATTCAAACTTCTACATTGATTTGTGTTTGCCTTGAATTATTTTCTGTTGATGTTAACTTTCTTATAGAATGTTCTGAATTCTTTCTCTCTGTTGAGGTTTTCTATATATTGAAGTTCCTTTTTTAAGTGGTTTCGTTTCTTCATTCTGTGTATTTTCTTTTCTTCTCTTCTCTTTATCTGGTAATTCTCTACACTTGTTCTAGTTCGGCGGGTAAGCATTTTTGCATAAGCTTCATTTTTTTCTGTGTTGCGTCTTTGCATTCATCGTCAAACCAGTAATTTTTTCGGGTACAAGTTTCTGTTCCTATTTCATCTTGTGCTGCTGACTCAATATTTTCCTTTATCGTGTTCCAGTAGGAGTCTATATCTCTCTGGTCTTCTTCGCTTGGACTTTGATTTCTTAACCTATTGGTAATATTTTCCCAGTACTGTTTTTTAGCAGTTGCATCTCTCAGCTTCTGTACATTCCATTTCTTTGTATCTATTTTTTTTTCTTTGTTGGAATTTGAAATTCTAGCCCTTAGTGTTGAGATCACTAAACAGTGGTCTGAGTCTATGTTTGCGCCTCTATAACTTCTGCAGTTCATTATGTCCGTTCCGTGTCTTGAATCTATTAAGATGTGATCAATCTGACTAGTTGTTCTTCCATCAGGGGAGGTCCAGGTTACCTTGTGTATATTCTTATGTTCAAAACAGGTGCTAGCGACGGTCATGTTCAGTGCTGCTGCTAAGTTTATCGATTGATTGTTGTAACCGAATAAAAGATTTTTGTTGGGAATTTGTTTTTTTTTTCTTGAAAATGATGGTAAATAAGCATTATTTCACGTGTTTGGTACAAGGAAAGATGGATAAATATGTTTTGTCATCGATTGATATTATGTCTTTCGAGTTAAAATAAAAACTTTTATTAAAAACCGTTTTTTTCAATTTCTCAACAATTACCGCACATGGAGCTCCATCCTTCTTACAGCAAACTCTTCAATTTATTAAAATATTTACGAGCACAACAGGTTTTAGTTCAGTTAAATTGTATTTTTGCTAGGAAAGTTTTGGGGTAGTTCTGATTTTTTTCATTCCATATGTTTTTTGGGGTGCTTAATCCGAATCTGGGGTTTGCGGACAAAATTTCGTGACGCAACATTAAAAAAAAAACAGAATAAACCGTTTTTTTTTCTTCTTTTTTCGGGTTTTTTGCTTAAAACTCGAAAACTATCAACTTTTGGTAAATGGTCTGTTTACAGAAATTAAAGTACTTGAAATTTTCTACAAATACCAGTATTTAGTTTTTTTTTCAGACGAATCGTTCGGTTTCTAGTGCGAGTTGAAAATTGTAAATTTTTAGCATTTTATGCAAAACCCACTTTTTACATTTCAATATTTAATTTTTATGGATGCTGTCATTTGATAAATGTCACCTAGTTTTCCACACAAGTAATTAAAAAGAAAAAAGGGAAAAATTATGCAAATTCAGTAGGTAGGTAGAACTCGTAACAAAATAAAACTTAAAATCTCGTTACTTATGATCATATATTATTATGATTATAAATTATAATATGCAAAATTTATATGAGCCGTTGTCTTTTGGAAGGCCCTGGCTGAGGTTCTTCGATAACGATGAGTCCTGGTTCTGCTTGTTCTGGAAAATAAAAGTTTAAAGTTAAGTCATTTATCAAGAAGAGATGAAGATTGCAAAATAGATTGTGAGATTAAACATACCTTCCGCATCGTAGTGAGGTTCTTCGATGGCATCGGGTCCTGGCTCAGGGTCTGATTGCTCCATCGTCCGCGTCGGGAGTCGTTCTCCTGGAAAATAAAAAGAGGAGAGACACATATCATATATCAAGGAGAGATGAATGACTACAAAATAACTTGTCAGATCCAACATACCTCTCCCTCTTTCTTCAGTTTCTTCTACGTCTATGTCAGAGCTGTCTTCTGGGGGCTCAACATTGTTACACAGTCCTTCGCATGATGCGCATATTGGGGAACAATGGAGTCCCGCCTTCCTGCATCCACAATTGCGTTGACAGCCCTTTTTACATTTACATGAAATGTACCGGAGTATTGAGTTTGGTGCAGGGTCCAAAGTAGTTGGTACTGGCACAAGACCACTACTAGTTTTTTGCCATCCCACTCACTTGGGTCTTTTTGTTGCTCGTTAGGTGTGGCTTGACCGGATAACCACTGCTGCACCTGATAGTAAACTCTCAGTGAATGTTCTCGTGCAGCAGCTTCAGTTGGGGGCAATGAGGAAATGTTGGTCTTATTTTTGAATGATGAAGATACGTATTGTTTATATCTTAAATCGTTTAGTTTTGTCTCTTTTTTTCCATATAGAGCCGTGAGAAACATGTTTCCTGCTGTGGCAATCTCATCTTGACTTGAATTAGGGTATTTGAAAGATTCAATTACCGATTGCAAATCTTTGTTCTTCTGCAGGACTTTAAGAAATTTCAGTTTCCCTTGATTAAACAATGCAGAAGTAGTATCACAACCACTCATCGCATGCAGGAATAAAATATGATCCAATAGGATTTTCTCAGCAGCCAGATGAGGGTTGTAGAGGCTTTGCGAAACCTTTCCTTTTCCTGGCTTCAAAAAAAATACATTTTTTATATCAGGGCTACAAACGCCAATCAAAATGACCAGTAGGTCGATATCTTCTCCCACCACTGTCACATGTTCATTTGACGGGCCATCTCAAGAGCTGTTGAGATAATTAGGATATCAGCATCTTCCACAGCTTGCTTTGAATGAATTTTTGCATCATGAAGTTTCTCCATTAACATAGATATAAACCGGCTCTTGTTTTTTGGGTTTGCAAGAAAACTATCCTGCGACACAGTGGGCACCATCATTTCTGTTAATGATATTGCAGCAGATTGTTTTCTTTGTGCTCTTCTCAATCGTTCTAAACGCTTGGTGCTACCACAAGCCTCGTCAGGGTAGCCATCAAAAACGACAATAGCACTTGATTTGTAGTTTGATTTGACATATGATACATAACTGCTGCATATGTCTGACCTTGGCGCCATTTTACCGGTGTAACAAAAACCCCCGTCGATGACATATTTTGTATCGTTAAACTCAGTCTGTTCAGTAGGTGTAAAAGCCTTGTACCTACAAACTGGATTTTGTTCCTTTCCTCATCTCATGCTCATCAAAAAGAGCAAGAGGATAGGGGCTAAGTTCGTAACGTAAAAATTCTTGCAGCTCTTTATCTGAATGTTTCGCGATGGTCATTCGTTGAAAAAGTGTGATGGGATTGATAACTACAACCCTGTCTTTTATTTGAATGGAGCTGTTCATGATCGCAAGAGGCAGCACTCTTTCGCTTCTTTTAAATTTTACAGCTTGAAAATCACAATCAACAATGCGCTGTATACCTTTCATGCCCACCTCCTTGGACTATAATATTTGAATCAAAGCGTGAATTATCCGTGTGACTCGGTCTTTATTTTAATTAACTTAAATACTAGGGGAAATTAACTGAAAACCTTTCAATACAAATCTAAAAAGTGGTTTTGCAGTACACCGGTACAATTTCCAATTTTCAACTTGCACTTGAGACCGAACGGTTCGTCTGTACAATAACCAAAATAGTGACTTTGTACAAAACTTTAAGTACTTTAATTTCTGTAAACAGACCATTTACTAAAAGTTATAACCGACAAGCGAGAGCTGGCGGGTTGCGTGTAGAACAAATTGAAAAGTGGAAGGGATTGCTCATTTCTATTGCAGTCGGCTAGGAGTTCACATCGTGTATAACCGTTTAAGTACCTATACTATATACCTATAATCGCGATTAAGTACCTCTCTATCTCTCTTAGAATAATTCCTTTTCTATTTTCGCGCAGCTCACCCGCCAGCTCTCGCTTGTCGGATTATAACAGTTTTCGAGTTTTAAGCAAAAAACCGGAAAAAAGCAAAAAAAACAAACCGATTTCTTCTGGTTTTTTAAATGTTGCGTCACGAAATTTTGTCCGCAAACCTCAGATTCAGGATTTAGCATCCAAAAACACATATGGAATGAAAAAATCAAAACTTTCCTATATTATCACTTTACAGTACAAAATTTACTGAATCATTTAAACTAGCAAAATCTCGGTAAAATCTAGTTATTGTTGAATTCTTAAATTTTGACTATGTAAGTAAGACTACGTAAATTTTTTTAATTGGATATTCTAGATGACTATTAATAGAACAAATTTACATTTTATTTGTAATTCTTACTCGTGTACATTCATAGCTAAATGTTGTATGGAATGGAGCATTGTTCCATTAATTGCCCTGTCACTCCTTTTTCATTTTGAAGCATTTTTCATTTTCTCTATGTTGCATTTTGTTAAGTTGGCAATTTACTTTTGTTTGTCTGTCGCCAGCAATTTGTTACAATAGGGGTGACTTTTATTTTTCTAATTTTCGATTCCATACGGGACGTCGTCGTTGTGAACTTTAATGAATACATATTTGACAGTTCAGTTATTTTCTTTAAAATACAGGGGCACTATTTATATATTGAGCTTAATGATAAAAAAGCAGTAATTTGTTCTTAACACATTGGCTGCCACCAGGTGCCAAAGTAAAAAATGCTTCTTCTTCTTGATGTGCCTATCCGTTCCGAATGTTAGCGATCATCATGGCAATCATTATCTTATCTGCAGCAGCATGGAAAAGCTGCACATATGTTGTATTGAACCAGATTATGAGGTTCTTTGACCAAGATGGTCTTCATCTTCCTGGATCTCGTTTTCCAAATATTTTTCCTTGCAGGATGGCTTGAAGGAGAGCATATCTGGATTCATTTCGCATAATATGTCCAAAGAATTGTAACTTTCGAGATTTGATGGTGGTCAGTACCTCTCGGTTCTTATTCATTCTTCTGAGGACCTCCTCATTTGTGACTCGGTCAGTACGGCTATACTATGATGCATGGAGGATACTAGTATGACGGCTTTGTTTTTATTTTTAGTAACATACGAAAGAAGGGTAATATCTTTTGTAAAACCGTATCTAACTGAACCAATCCCTTTGCCTTGAGGAGAAACCAGGAGGAATATGTCTTTTAACCTTTTTCATAGTTCCCACATATGTTAGGCCATTAGATTTCAACAACTGAACTAGTTCTATAGACTTGAACCAATTGTCAGCTGTCACATTACGATTACTGCCAAATAATGGCTTAGAAAGCCGTAACACAGATTGATTGGTTTAGCAAGCTTTTTTTCAGTTACTGAAAGGCCCATTCCGTCGGAATCTTGGCCTATGTATGTATACGCATTGTACACATCGTTGTTTCTTGCATCTTTTAATATCATAATTTTAATTCCATATTTTCGTCATTTGTTTGAAATATACATTCTAAAGCGCGATCTACCTCGGAAACCAACTAAAATTTCATCAATGCATACATATTCACCAACAGAAAACTCCGTTTGACAGTTTTGAGTAAAAGATTGAAATAGTTCTTGAATTGGTGCTAGTGGATTTACCGCTTTTCGTTGTTCTCTTGTGGAAGGGTCATCAAAACGTAAACAAGTCAATAAAACTGCAAATCTCTTGGCACTCATTACGGACCGAAAAATGTCTCTGCCCGTTCTATCTGTAGCAAATAGACATTATATGTCTTCATCATTGGACTTAAAATACAGAGGTGTATATCAGTAAGCCTAAAAATGCTTCCATTTCGACCTGGTCGACATTTTTTAATTCCGGCCCATTTTCATTTTTGTATTGATCCTAACACTCGCCAATTTTACATTTGTTCATTCAACTACAACATTTAGCATTTGATTTGTAAATAAACAGTTCCAAACTTTTTTGGTTGTGGTGGTTGTGGCCTAGGGGGTTGATGGGGGTGAGTTGTCTTGCATGTCATATTAGTTCCCCCTTACTATCCTAGAAACGGTTTCAAGCATTTTTCGATATCAACTTTTGTTCGTGAGATATAGCCCATTGTAAGTTTTAAAATTGACACATTGTATATTTCACATTTGCATATTTTGGAGCCCAAAACTTTTTTATTACTCTTATGTGTTTTTAATGTGTAATGTAATGTGCATATCGCGTTATTGCGATTTCTTGTCATATCACTGTTTACTTACGAATAAATTTAGCATTTGAACAAAAAATATTATTTTGATTTCTAGAAAACCAATAAAGTTGTTTTTAATATTCTTGTGACTAATACATTAGATACAATGCATTGAAGAAATGAAACAAATATTTTGAAATAATTTCATGACTAAATAGGTTTATAAATTGTTATTGCCTTTTATTGCTTGTTTTGTAGCTAAAAAAATTCTCGGAATAAAAACAAAACACAGATTCTTATTTTATTAATATTTTGTTTTTCATTTCAGATAATCAGAGAAGAATTCACGCAAATGACAGAGTTTTTAACTCTCAATTTCGTTATGCTGTAAGTAACTCTTTATTTTTTCTGTTATTTCTGCACAGTTAGTCTCTAATAATAGCATCCCTACTTATTAAACACGCATGAGTTTCAGAAATAAAAACGAAATAGGCCAGACAAGTTTTTACAAATTTGAAACTGCACTTTTTATTAAAGCCTTTTGTCAATAATTGTGTAGATTTGTGTTTTGAGCATGTTGAGAATTAAAGCATACAATTCTAGACATAATATATAATAGTTACCAGGATGTATTTAACCAAATGTGAAAAATGTTATCATACTACAAATTCCCAACTGTCAACAATTGCACGTGAAAGCCGAACAGGTCGTACTGAGGTGTATCAAATTATTTTTAAAATATTTACTTTTTGGAATTAAGAATGTAAGAATTTATTATAGTGGGAGTAAAATTTAATATTCATTAACTAAGATATACTTAACAAACTGTTTTGAATAAAATAGCATTATCATAAGTTAAAGCATACAAACATACCGTTTAAGTTATTCAGAGTCTGAGGAGCTACATAAATGCTGCTTTCTTCGTCTCGATTTATTACTATTGGTTCGATATCTTCTTCTTCTGGTAGCACTACAACCCGGGGTGGGTCTTGGCTGACTGCACAACCTGCTTCTATCTCGAACGGTCGTCCATGATGTTTAAGTCAGTGGGTAGCCCATTGTTCTCAAATCTGACCATATATTATCTCTCCATCGCATTCGTGGACGTCCTAATGGCCTTCTCCCTGTCGGGACTGTCTTCCCAGCTTAACTTGGTAAGGCGGTTATTAGGGAGCCTATGAACATGGCCAGCCCATCTTAGACGTTGGGATTTAATCTCTTGGACTACGTCGCTAGCACTATACATTTGTTTGACCTCGGCATTTGTTCTCATTCGGTATTGGTTAGTATTCGGATCGTGATAGGGACCGAAGATCTTTCTGAGGATTTTTCTCTCAAAGCATCTGAGTTTACTTTCCATTGCTTTTGTCAGCGTCCACGTCTCACACCCATACATGAGCACCGGTCTAATTACTGTTTTATATATCCTGATTTTTGATGTTCGTGTTAGGCCTTGGATTTAATAGTGTTGTGGAGGCTATACATACATCTGTTTGCTGCCTGAATTCTCCCTTTTATCTCTTCCGTGATATCGTTATCTGTGGTGATAGTCGCTCCGAGATATTTAAAACTCTCCACTCTTTCAAAGTTATAGGGGTCTATTGTTACATTTTGTCCTATTCTATCTCGTCTCTTTTGTCTGTTAATGCACATATATTTGGTTTTCTCTTCATTGACCCTTAGACCGGTATTTTTTGCCTCTCTCTCTAATTTATTGAAGGTTTCTTTTACATTGGTGACGGTATTTCCTACAATGTCAATGTCATCCGCGTATGCTAGTAGTAATTTTGGTCCATTTACTGTCAGTAGTTCTGTTCTAATTTGTGCGGTTCTTACTACTTTTTCCAGGATTATATTAAAAAGAAGAGGTGACAGCGCGTCTCCTTGTTTCAGTCCACTGTTTATTTCAAACGACTCTGAGAGCTTGTTACCTATCCGCACTCTAGATCTACAGCCATTTACACAAACTTTAACGAGCTGGATAAGTTTTTTTGGAACTGAAAGTTCTGCCATTGCATTCCACATCTGATCCCTTTTAATGCTGTCGTATGCTTGTCGGAAATCTATGAAGAGATTATGAATGGTTCTATTGAATTCCCATCCTTTTTCAAGCAGCTGCCTGAGAGTAAAAATCTGATCTATGGTCGATCTATTTTTTCTGAATCCGGCTTGGTATTCCCCTATGAAATTTTCTACAAAAGGTGTTAGTCTACTTAATAGGATGTTCGATAAGATTTTGTACGCCGTATTAAGTAGGGAGATGCCTCTATAGTTAGAGTACTTGGTTTTGTCTCCCTTTTTATGGATAGGAATTATTACACTTTCGTGCCATTTTGTTGGTATTTTCTCTTCGTTCCATATAAGTGTTATTAGTTTGTGTAATTGTCTATGTAAAGTTTCTCCTCCGTACTTAAGAAATTCGGCTGGTATATTGTCAGAGCCTGGAGCTTTTGCGTTCTTCAATTTGTTAATTGCTTGCAATGTTTCGTCTATTTTTGGGTACTCTACCGGTAGGTCCACCCAAGGTATATATCCTCTCCATGTTCTTCATCTTGGTGTATATTAAGTAAATTTTGAAATATTCTTGCCATGTTTGAAGTAATTCTTGTTCGTTGATTATTAATTGGTTCGATATGGGTCTCTATTATGTTGTCCAACTTCCCTATTTTGGACTCTTTTTCCCCCTTTTGGACTTTTTGTTCAACTTGTTGCACACATTTATGCCATATAGTTGAACTAATATTATTTATTGCAACATAAAAAATATTATTCTTGTCTCCCAATTTAAAAGTATTGTTTTTGGCTTCTACATAATTTTTCACTTCTGCCCAGATGACTTCAATCGGATTGGGCTTATAATGGTATGCAGCCTTAAAATGATTTTGTTTTGGCTTTTTGTCAAATCAATATATCAATAATGTATTTGTTACATTGTACCTCTGGAGAAATACCAACAGAATTGCACTTCCAAAAAAACCAGGAGCAAAAAAATGCGAAGAATGCTAAAGATAATTCATAAGAGAATCTACAAGTTGTGTGAAAGTCAAATTCCCCCCAACCAGTTCGGGTTCACAAATGCTGTTGGTACTAGAGATGCTTTATTCTCAGTACAAGTCTTATTCCAGAGATGCAGAGACGTCAACTGCGACGTATACGCATGTCTGGGTGATTCGAGAAAGCGTTGGAGTCCTCAAAACCTATAGTTCAACCAGACTTGGATATCAGCCTTTCTAGAAGCGGTAATTGGAATTTTTTCCATTTTTTTTTTTTTTTGATGATAAGGCGCGTTGTCCAATACGATGATGGAGTTTTTTTCTAATCGAGGCAGTATATTTTGTGAACCAGTTTTTAAAAAAATTCCTGTCCATCTCTTCATAGCCCCCACAGTTATCGTGGAGTAGTCCCCCTTTTTTTTTATTCGAACGAATTTAACGAATATAATTATACAGCGATTCTGGAACAAACTCATCTTCACTGCCAATGTGACAAATGATTAGTCTCTTTCCTGAAAATTTGTTTTTTTTCTGCTCAAACTGCTCAGACTGAGCAGTTTGAGCCTGTAAAATGACAGTCACTCTCGCTCAAGACGATAAATTATATTTAATAGTCTCTTGGCAAATGAGAAAGCGAATATTGTCGAAACACGTGCATGTCAGACCTCGATAATTTGTTTATGTTAAGAAATTTGCAATATGAATAGAGTTTAGGTGGTGTTTTATTGCAGTGTAGATTAAAGAACAAGGTTTGTGTTTTTACTACTTTTGCATAAACTATTTTAAATTTAATTTTATTTTAATTTATTAGACAATTACGAACAGAACCAATAACGTTAAAACTCAGGATATATATAATCTTCTTAGCAATGAATGGAGGAGTTTAAGGGATGCCTGACATGTTGTGGACAGACTTTGTTTAATGTCAAGTTGGAAAGATTGGAAACGTTTGTCCAATGGGCTGTCCAAGATATTTGCAGCATTCTTGGACAGCTCAGCAAGTATTCCTGCAAGTTAGTCAGCTGAATTGTGTTGAATCTGCTTACCACCATTATTTTTGCCTTGCCTAATTTGATTGCTGTTCCACTCAGCTTTTGCAGAAGATCTAGCATTTTCATTTGCTAATATTGATGTAGTGTTTTTAGCAAATCTTAAATTTGAGTCAAAACAAAGTCGGACGTTTCTAGGACTAGGAGTTAATGGTCACTTTCACAATCTGTGTCTTTCATAATAAGTCAAAAATAGGAAATTCTACAAGAGAGCTAAAAATCACACTGTAACAGTATCAATATCCAAAATTATTGTATATTTTTGGGAAACATTAAAGCAATAACTCTATAAGAAACGGTCCGATATGCAGAAGATAAAAGACAATGAACCGGCTTACAAGACAATTAAATGTATGTAAAAATGTGAGTTTGTCACATGATGTATGTAAAAATTTGATGAACTACGTTATGATCGTAGTGATCCTGCAGTGGGATCTTGTACTATTATATGGTTGCGAGTGAAATGCTATCAAACTTGCAATATCAAAATGTACAAAAGTTTTAAAATCTCGAGCCGCCTATGATAGAGACTATAACAAATTAAATGTATTAATATCTGTCCAAATGTTGCAACGTTTAATAAGAATATTAATATCTCATGCGTTGGTAGAATTTTAAACAACTGTCAATTGGATACCTGGCATAAAAATCTATAGTTCTATCTAGATAAGATGTTTTAAAATGTATTCATGAGGCATCGAATGAGAAGTTTTTAATGAATAAAACTGGCAATATTCCAGACATGCCAGCTGTATATGCATTCGAGTAAATATTCTTAAGGAAATATTTACACAATACTTTAATTCATATTCTATGATTATAACGTTTATAAAAGTTATTAATAAGTAATCAAAATGGGTTCTTTATGACTTAATATCCGCGTGGGTCAGGCTTGCACTTTATGCTAGAATATCCATAAAGTGCACTATTATACAGTTGTTAACTAAGCAATAAAAACATAATAATGAACTAGGATGACATATGGCATAATACACTTTAAATGCTATAATTATATGTCATTGCGGACTTCGGGCAATATCAACATATAAATGGATGGTGTTCTGCAATAATAATCTAAGCCACATATACATGGTTCAGAGTAAATGAGCATATTGTGTCTACCTACTTTAAGAATTTCACTGATAGAAAATAAGGCTCTATTTTCACATTTTTATATTTCAATAATTACAGGCTATCAAGAAAAACGTACAAAAGCAAGATAAGTAAAACCAGTTTATTGCAAAAATAACTTAAAGCGGCAAAATTGTAAAATATAAATGGTCATTTTGCAATAACCGTCTATCCCTCCGATATGGTAAATACACAAAAAAAACTTTTAATTCGAGTTCATTCGTAAAAGTAAGTAACTGTTACTGATTAAATTTCTACTCGATTTAATCTTGATCAATCTCGAAATCAGGATTTAAACCCAATTCCTTCCAAATCATACCTATAATATTCCTATTCATATTCCTACAATATTTTGCTGACTAGAATTTTGACTATCAAGCAACAGTTCCAATATTTTATATAATGAACAACTGGTTTCGTTATTTGATAAATGCAATTTTTTGTCGGCATTTATGGCACCAGCATTCGAGTAATCGCAAACCATATGTTACCTTTTCGGTACACTATCTGCGATAAAAGGAATTTAAAAATTTCTTTAATCAGTTGCGGAGCTGACAACACAGAAAATTCAGTTTTAAATAATATACTTTCGTACAGATAAAGCTTCTAGTTTGGTGCAATTTTATTTATTTAAATAAAATTTTAATAGTGTAATAATAAATTTCTCGTCTTTTAATGAGTCAAAATAAAGATTTGTTCAATTTAAAATTTTGCATCTGGTGCACACAATGAAAAGACCCTACGAGGATTTGCAACAAGCGTCTAAACCCACATATTTATAATGAAAACATGGGTTAGACTATTTTTACAAATTTCTGTTTTCATATTATTTGACGAATGTGGTTTAGAACTTAGTTCACAAAATCCTCCATGAGTATGGATATGGCTTATATCATTTTTGCTTGATGTGATGTGATATGATCGACAGTTTGACACGTCTAACCTCATTTATAAACAAATGTGGGTTAGACGTTTGTTGCAAAACATCGTCCAAATATGCATCGAATGGTTCAAAAAACAAAGTGTATACCACTGAAATTAGACCTGAAGCTTGATACACTGAAATATGGAACCAAATTGATAAGGAAAATATACCAGTCCGCTCAAGAGGGTGAGCATAATGCTGTCTTAATTCTTGTACAATCCATACTTTGGCATACATGAATTTTTCACTTGAATATAAAACAATAAAATACATCTACGAGGTCTGATAATTTCCCCTTAATTTTTCCAGAAAGTTCTCTAACTTTTTTTATTTGATATAGTCTCCTTTTAGCTCAATACAACGATTCTGGAAGCTCTGGAAATAGGCGTTTGTTTCGTCAATTATCTTTTCGATCGAGCTGAATTTTTTATTTACTAGCAATCTCTTCAAATTTAGGAACACATAAAAATCGAAGGGGGCCAAATCAGGAAATAAGTCTGATGAGAAATCAATACGAATTTTTGCCATTGTTTTGTGAGCCGGTCTTTTTTCATCTGCATATAGGACCGTTTCTTACTGAGTTCCTGCTTTAATATGTATCTACCAAAATACACAAGAATATTGGATATTGATAGTATTTGCATACAAGCCTTTGTATCGATATAACATATTTCTTTTTCAATACTGCTGTGTATATATTTCTTTCTTGACAGACAAAGCCCAGCTGTTTACTACTTTCTTCATCATTATATTAACTTATCTCGCAAAAAGGATCGAGATTTTAGTTAACTGTCTTATCTCACAAATCAACAAAGTTTTTCATATATAAGAAAATGATTGTGTTCCATAATATAATTGTTATGATTGTTTATTTTGACTTTAATCTTAGTTTATTGAGCCAATAAAAAAATATAACTTATCTGTTATCAAATGTAAAATAAACTCCTTATATTACCTGTGTTCGCTGGATTCAAAGATTTTCTAGTTCTCCTTTATCGGGATAGAGAAGAAGGGTAATAATAAAGGAAAATATTTATATGAACGAATAAAACAATTATCAAATTCTGCCGTTATCTTATCAATCAGCATACAAGAAAATAAATCAAATTTTTATAATAATAAGAATTTAAATCTACATACATTTATATTAAGTGAAAACCAATTTTACTTAAATTTTTCTTTACTTGAAACAAGAAACAACAGGATTTTAAACTTTTGATTAGCCTAACAAAACCTCAGTTCTTAAATTTGAATGCTAATGACCATGATGTCAAACAGATCCTTCACAGATATAAAATTCAATTGTACAAAACACTTACAGCTTATTTTCTTATTGAGTTATATGTTGGAACATACCCAGAAAAGTCAGTCTCCTCAACGATGTGATCTCTCCTTTTTGACACCTAGACTCCTTCCTAACGTCTCTGAAACCTGCTGCACTAACCAAAAACACCTGATTCACTTCTCCAAAAACTCAGCTACTTATTAATGACACAAGGACCTCCTTTTGTCAACTTGATGCCATAAAACTATTTTCACAAATCTTCACAAAATACCCACGATAGATACAAGGACCTCTTTTAATCTACTTGCTATCTCTTTCTGCAAAACTATTCAATTCTTTTCACAATGCCGGTATCCAACTCACGAACACTCCCTGTCTTGAGACAAACGACTGTTTCCTTCGATGACCAAATTATAACTAACTTCTCCGGTTGTCCTGATCGTCTCACAAATTCCCATTCAAAAACGACCGCCCAATCAAAAGCTCAAAATTCTGTTTACAATGATTTTGGAAAAGCCTAATTTCGGTTTCAGAGAAAATAAATAGCTTACTTTAAAATTGGTTTTGTCAATACACAATTTATACATATTTCAAAAGATTAGAATATGGTCATTTAATACTCGATTATACAAACAATGAAAAGATATAACTTACAGGTAAAATGTCTTCCAATTCTAAACAAAGGTTTTTTGTAATTTTGTTGGAAACGGAAAAAGTTCGTTTGCCAAACAAATTTCTATTCTTATCTACACTAAAACTTATCTTAAATTACTATATACAATTTGTTTTATACTGATATCTTAAAATTTTATTCCGATGGATTTTTTTTATTTATTTTTCTTTGGTTGGGAAAGAAGAAGTATGACAATATATATTGCCTCGATCCTACTTTACACCTGCATTTCAGAATTCTTTTTTTGTATACATTTGTATCGAAAGTTAATTTAGGTCAAACTTTATAAAAAATAATCTGAGTAACTAGACCTATTAATATATTGGCGTTTCAATATATGAAAACCAATATCTGAAAAGAAGAGAAAAAAAGATCTTCAGCTTCTTTTGGAAAAGGAATCGATATATTCCGAAAGTTAAATTATGCCCTTAATCCAAAAATTATTTAGAAATTGGTTTTCTAAATAATTTTGAGGAAAATGGAATTTTTGATCTAAGATCAGAATAGCCATGATGATGATTGCCAACCTTCGTCGCGGAGATGGCAACGTAAAGACGAAGATTCATATTTTAACTCTATTGCATTTTCAAATACGTACTATTATACATCACAACCTAAAATTAAAAATATATGTAGGACTACTATAAAAAATTAAATTTATTATTTTATTTTTAGCTTTCCTGTAGAATTTGCTATTTTTGACATATTATGAAGGACGCAGGTTGTGAAAGTGACCATTAACTCCTAGTCCTAGACTTAAACGACCGACTTTGTGTTCTCAAATTTAAGATTTTCTGATAATATTACATTTATAGTAGCAAAAGAAAAGAAATGCTTGATCTACTCCGAAAACCAAGTGGAACAGCAATTTAGAAAGACTAATTGTTTCTGGAAACCAACTTTCCGGGCAGAAGACCAAGAGGACTGTCACCGATCAGATGGTCCGGTCAAATTCAGAGGGCCATTCATTCTGCGAAACTCTTAAGAGTAGCTGAATGTAGATAATTTGTTAGGAGTATTGGAGTAAAAAATCGCGATTGCCAGTAATGTGGAAACGAAACTTTTCTTCAGAATATGTGATATATATTGTTAATTGAGTGAACTGCTTAATATTTTGAAAAGCAAGCGCTCGTTCTTGATATTTTATATATCCTGAGTTTTAAACAATTACAATTTGAATATCTGTTGTTTTTTTTTTAAGGAAACAAGTTTGAAATAGTTTACGCAAAAATAAATAATACAAACCGTTTCTTAATAGACTGCAATGAAACACCACCAAAACTTTATTCATATTGCAAATTCCCAATATAAATAATTTGTAGAGGTCGAAGACGCACGTGTTCCGTAGATATTGGCCTTCTCATTCAGTAAGAGATTGTTAAATATAATTGATCGTTTTGAGCAAGAGTGATTGTCATTTACATGCCCAAACTGCTCAGTTTGATTATACTCAAATTATAGCCGTTTGGTTTATATTATAAGTTAATTTAAATTATACCAAAATATAACCAAATTTTCAGGAAAAGGAAAGAGACTAATAATTTGTCCCATTGGCAGTAAGAGTGTTCGTTTCAGAAAAGTCCCATTTCAGAAGCGTTGTAGGTGTTCGAATAATAAAAAAGTGGGGATGACTCCACTATGAATGTGTGGACTATGAAGAGATGGACGAGAAATATTTTGAAAACTACTTCACAAATATACTAAATCGATTAGAATAAAACTTACCAAGAATCTGTGGGCTGTAGAAAAAATATTCGATATAAAACGTAGCTGAGTTAATTCTAAATAAAAATGTTTATTAAGCAATTTTTCTGTAGAATGAACCATTCTCATTTTAACACGATCTGTTCTATTTTCTTCTAAAATACTTCAATTAATTTTGTTTATTCCAGAAATAATGGCCTTGTATTTGGCGATATTTTCATTCTGCCGTTTTTGTTTCGGAATATTCCGTATTTATGAACGTATAATAAAAAATTACGGTTATTTTTAGGTATAAGGGACTATTTTTAAATTCGTACAGTTGGAACACGCATTTCTCGCGGGAGGCAATATGAAAACAGATCAATTAAAAACGTTACCGTATACATGGCGATTTTATCTCTTTTGTTAGGCCGGTACTTAAATATAACTACCACTAAAAATATCAATTTATGCACCGATAAAGTTTTTAACGAATCCGTTCAAAATCGCTCTATAGTATAGTAAATAGGTCTCGACAGTACGTGTACATTGAAAAAATATTTGTGTACAATGTAACGAGGTAATAATTTGATTTAAACAGTGTATCTGTAAAATATGGAATAAATTCGTTATTCGATATCGAAATAAATAGTTCCTAAATGAAAAGCCTTTTTAAAAAAACTAAAACACGTCGATTTTTAAGTTTAATGTTCTACATTCTACAACGAAATTTTATTATAAAAGATAATACACATTAATGTGATGACGTCATCGGCTCTTTTTTTAAATGTAACACCCTGTATGTTATGACATTTTTAGATCGATCAAAATGAGCTGATTCCAAAAAAGTATAATACTCGCTCGGGGTCTAATGGATATAATTTGAAAGATATGGCTTAGAAAATAAATTATTTTTGTTATCAATTGGAAAAAGGTAGTCTACTAGTAGTTTTTAGTGAAATATAATTATTTTTAGTAAATATCAATAACAGTTGAGTATACAATATTATATTAAGTATAACAATAATTGTATCAATTTGATCTAAAATTTCTATATTTGGGGCGTTCAGAACCATAGTGGATCAAGTCCATAATACATAAGTCAGAGATATTTAGAGTTAAAGTTGACAAGCTCTTCAGTATTACATAATATACCAACGAACCTAATCTAAGTGAAAACCTCTTATGTAATATTGTAGTTTAAATAATTAAACTATGTGTAATAGTAAATAAATAACCTTTTTGGAAATAATTGGAGATTCTTGAAAAAAATTGGACTTGATCCATTATTACTCTGAAATATTTGGTGGAAAAAAAATGGATTAAAAAGCGAAGTATGACAAAACTGGAATTTTAGTTACAAAAAATAATAACAAATAAAAAACTTATTACAACAATGTTCAATAATACTCTCACAGCTTAAGTGGCATTAGTTTTAATCATCATACCATCATGATCGTCTATGTCGTCTTCTTCACCCTGTTGCTGGATTCGTGAACGGCTTCCTGTGTTGATGCAGAGATTTTTAAAATGATAGTGTGATGGTGACATGGTGAGAGACACTGCTATGTCGACTAGTGTGGAGTACAGATGACTTTGATTACCAATGAATTTTGAGACATTTGTTTTGGCCATCGAGACAGTAAAAAACGGAAAATCTTCATTCAGCGTAGGTTTGTACTTCAAAACCCAAGGATCTTCTCTCTCGTACCTCATCCATCTCATTTCTAACCACTTCACAGGTGCTCCATCACTATCTTTTTTTCTATTTACAAGCACATCTTCTATGTTCTTTGTCGACACAATGTCGCTCCTTTTTATGTTGGTTACTTCAAAAGGCACTGCCAATTTTGAAGTTTTTATTACATCAATCCAGTCGTCTGGCCCAAAGATGTGAGAAGATTTTCTGGCAGCCTTTTCAATAACCCCAAAATCTCGGTCGTTTGGCAAAAAAGAGTGGCCAGATACAAGAAACTTGTGATCTATCGTTCTTATGTTTATGTAAGGATCTTGAACAAGATGTAGTAACGTGGCAGCCACTTTAAAATTTCTGTTTGTCCTGTACATGAATCTGAATAAAGAGTTACGTGGTTATGATTTTTGGCATGTTTTCTCAGATGCATGGTCAATATTGAAGATATTTCCTGAGATCCTCTACCACCATCTGTTTCGTCCCACACATACATAAAGCCATTGTTTTTGTTGAAGGAATGAATTCCTAGGTTATGGACATACATATTTCTTTTGTAATATGCGGATGTAGACAATTTCGGGTATGGCAGTGCTTTTTGGAGGTCAAAAGTAGCAACATAGTGTTCATCTGATGCGTCATCACTGTCCGATTTTAGTACATCTCGAGCTTGTTTTGCTTTTGCTAGGTGAACATTTTTCTCAACAATAAGGGAATTTGATGTCTCAGGTTCAATTACTGCAGCTATTTTTAAGGACAGTTGATCACATTTGGCGCACGTATCTTTGGATGGTATTTTAAAATGTAAATTAAACTTAGTTGTAAACACATAATAGTATTGTTTTTTTTTCTGAGGTACTTTGCCTTCGTTGTTGGATTTTGTTACATACAGGTCATACATTTTTCTGATGTTTAAATCAGGATTAAGATACTTTCTTTCAGGATTCTTTGTCCTACTATAATGACTGATGCGCTGGGAAAGATTTTATATGTTCAACGATATCAGAGTCGTCGATCTTATTGGTTGAGTGTCTACCACGGAGATCTGTCACAGCACTTATAATATCAGGCTTTGAAATACACCGATAAACTCTACCGTGTGTAAGATGGAAGGTGTCTAGGAAGTACTTTTTACAACCTTTTCAGATTTGCTACCATCTCGTAAGATGTATTCGTATGACATTGTTTTTGCATTACGGTTCCATCCCTGGTTCGTTTACGTTTCACATTCACAGCCAACACAGAGCTCCGAATATAAATATTCTGTTTAGTGTAGTCGTCCAAATTCCAGAAAGATTGAAATATACGTTTCCTTTCCTCTTCCTCAAATTTTTGATAGCACTTCTTTTTGCAACCACAGTTTATGTTATTGAAAATTTTTTTCGGTAAATTTTTGTCTGTAACTGAACGATACGCTTCGCCTTTATCCCTCAGACGTTTTCTAGTATTCTTTATCCAACTGTCTTGATTCTTAGTACGTTTTCTTCCGCGATTTTCGCTTGGTTCTGGTTGTGGCATTATAGAGGTAGCTGCAGATTGTTCTTGTGGGGTGTCCACTGTAAACAATAAACAATCTTATATTTAGGAACTCTTGACAAAGCACACTATTAAAAATTAGGTTAGAATAAATAAATTTATTAAATTCATAACTACTTAAACTTACCTTCTAATTCCGATTCTGCAGACGAGTGTTGTTCTGGAGGTAGATAATTATCAGATGATGATGCAGATAAATTACTAATGCCGTCATTTTAATCCATTTTTAATCATAAACGATCACGGTAAATACACTGAGCACAATCTGACTAGTCAACTGGACTTGATCCACTCTGTCCCGAAATAATATGACACATTGTTCAGAGACATAGGAAACTAACGTCATCTGTGTATTATTGCGGTAACTTTGGACGTGGTTTGTTATAGCACCGAAAAGATTTCTATTTGTAGAACATAGATACATCGCTAACTTAATTTTCGTAACAAGTGGACTTAATCCACTATGGTTCTGAACGCCTCATTTAATCTTTATTATCTGGCTTGCCCCCGTTCTTAGTATTTTTCTCAATACTTCTATTGTTGTCAATGGTATGTCCGATTTGTTTTTGGTTTTATTTTCAAGTCTCTTGTCTAACAGCTTTGGATATTTCTTTATTTTATTTTTGTAGTTCGTCGGCTTTAGTTTTCGTCTCGTTTCTCATTTCTCTTCTTTTCCGCATTAGTAGCCTGGCATTTTGACCAACCTTTTCTTCTTTTTGAGTTCTAGGAAGAACCAATTCTTCTCTTCAAACCAATTGATACAACAGTAATTAACTAACACCATTAATTTGACACCTGTAAAATCGCTGTTTTAAAGTCATCGCTAACTTCTTCTGGCGACTGGAATTGCTGTCAACCCTTTGGAATCTGGATCTTTAGAAAACGTGAAGTAGTCGTTGGGACTTTGGAACTTAGGTGGGACTATACGGTGGATGGTTTAATAATTCGAGGTTTTGAAGCTCCAAAAACTCTACTGTCTTTTGGGCAGTGTGAGCACTTGCATTGTCCTGATGTACGATGATTCGCCGTTGTGTGTTGGAGTTTCGCGAGAACTTCTGGTAAACAAACATTTATATATTTAATCAGAAGTAACCGTTCTTGGATCTTCTAAAGCAATTGTTGCCACGACCATTTTCTTTGAGACTCTTCGAGAACGGATCACTTTTGCTGGGTTTTCCACATCGTGAAACACCCACACATCAGATTGCCGTTTATTTTCCGGTTCGTAGGTGTAAATCCAAGATTCATCTTGGAAACTAACAATACTATAAACGTTTTTGAGCATGGTTGTTGAACCGTTCCAATGTTTTTGACATAATTGATGCGAACGCTTTTTGCCTTTGTGAGCAAGTGAGAGCCAACGAGAAACCAACTTCGTAACACCCAGTTCTTCTCTCGGTATGTTACACGCGCTCATCCTTAATTAGCTGACGAACGGCATCAATGTTTTGCTGCGTGATTGCTGTTTTAAGTAAACCTGCCTGGATTGTTGCGGAATGTTGCCAGATGTGACGGATATAGGTGGACCAGAAAGATTCTGGAGGCATCTTGAAACAGAGGACGACCACCGACTAGATCAGCGGTTCTCAACCACCGTGTCGCGACACACTGGTGTGCCGGAAGAACCTATCAGGTGTGTCGCGAGATTGACGAATATGATATTTTTATTTATATTTTTTTTTCCTTTTCATTTTCATACGTTGTTTCATTCAATCATCCTCAGTTATAATGGAAAAACGAATAAAACTCCCAGATAAGGCACTTTTAGCATCTTATATAGTTTCTGAATTGATTGCCAAAAAAACAGAAAGCCCTACTATTGGTGAAGAGTTTATTTTACCGGCATGTAAAGAATTAGTTGCTACAATGTTAGGCCCGGAAGCTGTTGATCAAATATCAAAGGTACCTTTATCAAATGACACAGTCCATCGACGTATATTATATATGGGATATGTCAATCGATATTCAAAGTAATGTTAGGGAGGTTTGGCAAATACACAATTTGCGTTACAACTGGACGAAAGCACGGACATTTCGGGAAAGCCCCAATTGATATCTTTTGTATGATTTATGTACGGACCGGAAATTATTGAACAGTTTCTATTCTGTCGTGAATGGAAACAACAACCACTGGAACTGAGATATTTTCTACTGTTGGCAACTTCTTTCAGGATCACGAACTTAAGTGGACGGATTGTATTACAATGACGGGAAATGTCAAAGGATTTTTAAGTTTTGCACTAAAAGAAAAACCAATTGATAATAATTACTCATTGCTTTTACATCAGAAGTTGTAGTAAAAATACGGATGAAGCCACTGGGTGAGGTTATTCATACTGTTGTTTCTATGATCAACTATATCAAAACTCGTCAGGTGAAATCAAGGGCGTTTGAGAAACTTTGTAAAGACATGGTCGCAGATCATAAAGTCTTGTTATTTCATAGTAAAATTCGTTGGCTTTCTAAAAGGAAAAATACTAAACAGAGTTTTAGAACTTAAAGAGGAACTACTCGAATTTTTTAACACAGAAGATGGCCAAAGTGGTTTTTGTAAAAATCTTAAAAACCTTCTTTGGTGTGCTAATTTGGCTTAGCTTTTCTGACATTTTCAATAAGCTAAATTCTTTGAATGCAACTATGCAAGGACGAAAGGAAACCATAATATCATCAACTGATAAAATAAGTGCGTTCTACAAAAAACTTACATTCTGGAACTCGGTTATAGAAAAAAACTATTTGACTGCTTTTCCCGAAACCTCTATAACTTTAATTAATTTGAAATCTGAAGAACAGACTCTACTAAAGGAGAGCATAAAAGAGCACTTACGTAAGTTGCAAGGAGAGATAACTAAATACTTTCCCTCCGTCTTGAGTGCTAACTGTGAATGGTTGATTGCATTTGACGAGAACAACGTAAGCAAGGCTGGATTGGCCCGTTCTGAAAAGGAACAACTTATTGAAGTGTATTCTGACACAGTTTTAAAATCAAAATTTAGAGAAGTAGCTCCGGATGTTTTTGGGATTTCAGTTAAAAATGAATACCCAGAATTAGCAAAGAAATCAGTATCCCTTTTGAATCTGCATTTTCTGCGATGAAAAATATAAAATCTGGTTACCGGTCTCAACTACTTGATGTGGACAGCGAGATGAGAGTGTGTCTGTCTACAATTCGTCCTTGGATAGATATACTTTGCAAAAGTCATTAGGGTCAAATTTCGCACTAATTTTATGTATTCTTTTCTGTTTTGTTTTTTGCTTATGTTCTTAAGAAATAAAAAATAATATATTTAATATATTCATCTGTACTTACCTACCACTAGCAAAAACTTGTACATATAAGGGTGCCGCGAATTTGTAAGGAGTACGTTAGTGTGTTGCTGAGTAAAAAGGTTGAGAACCGCTGGACTAGATGGACGAATGATGCATTAACACAATTTGGATGCCAGAAGATCAATATAGAAATAGGTAGACAATTTTACGGGAGGCCTACATTCAGCAATGGACAAATATAGGGTAATTGATGATGACAATGATGATATAATATATTCGTAATTATAATTGTTGTAAATTTGATCAGATATAATGAATAATGTGATACATTGTATAGCTAAATATACCTAAAACCTCAGCTACATATATATGTAAAAGGAGAAATCAGTTCTAGTAATTCAATATAACTGGGATGAAACAGGAAATCAATGTTAAAGGTTTCACAAGTCAGGTCGTCACCTTGCTATTACATAATATTGTATTCTACTGGATTTCACATGAATTAATATGGTTGTAATAAACAAAGCATGTCCTTCAAACAGAGAAAACACAGTTTGCAAACAGATAGTTAAAATTTAAATTGTTAGTACTTCGTGATGTAATAAATAAGTTTCAAATTTAATTGGGAAGTTTTCGTGTCACTAATGAAGTTAAGAGAAACACATTACGAAAAAGTTTTCTCTGTTATTGCTACGAGTTTTATGTCTCAGCTAATTACTATGACTCAGATAAATAAATCGTACAAACTTGAGAATAAATATTGAACATTATTCATTTATGAGATTGTTCACTTATTCGGAGATCAAAATTAGCAGGCGACCATTAATTATAATAAAGGAATCTAAAAGTGATTTCCCTTTAAGACTCCCATCGACAATATCTAAATAATAAGACCGCACGACGGTGGTATATTGGGACCACAAATAAGGCTACATTTTTTTTTAATACTTTTGAAACACAATATTTTTATTTAACCATTTATAGGGCAGAATTATTTTTTGGTAATATAAACAAATTCTTCAGGATGAACTAGTTCATCTTAAAGAATATCAATCTTCTGAAAATGAAACCGTTTGTGAAACAAATGAAATATAAAGAAGGGCCTATTGAAAAATACAGAAAATTACGATATGATTTGGCAGGATTTTGATACATGTGTAAAACATCCCTTGCATGTGACAAGTCCAACAGCAGTCGCCATCGCTGAAAATCAAAATGTTTTCTGAAGAGCCAAACCTTGAAAGAAAAAAGAATCCTCTCGTTTGGTGGTGCGAGAGGCAAAGAGTGTATCCTTGGTGATCTAAATTATCCAAAAAGTATTTATGCGCATGTGCTACTTCTGTTCCATGCGAACGCATCTTTTCTAAAGCCGGTCAAATAGTAATCGAACACACAAATAGATTAAAATCAAAAAATGTAGAGAAGCTACCATTTTTGCATTGTATTAATGATTTATTAAAATAAGCAATTTTTATTTTTTCGATTTGTCGATTATATTTTATTGTGTATTTTTCTTTTGTTTTGTGAAAATAAAGAAGTTCGTATTATGTTTAATAAAATCCCAGTGAACCAAGTTTGGACAATTTTTATCAACATTAAGTACCGAAGACTATTACAGGGTTACGTAGTTGAACTGCTATTCAAACGACCAAAATTTTTTTGTGTGAAATTATTTTTTATTGATTCAAATGACAAAAATGTGTGAAAATAATCAAAATTTAAAAATCCACTCACTTTACCTCGATGTGGCCACCATTTTCCTTGATTATGGCCTTCAATCGATCAAAAAACGAATTGCATGCTGCAAGAATGTGATCTTCCGGTATTTTGGCTCATTCACGTATAATTGCTTTCTTCAGCGCATCCATACTGGCATATTTTTTAGTCCTCACGTTGCTCTCCAAAATGGACCAGATGGAATAGTCCATCGGATTTGCATCAGGCACATTCCAAATCCATTGTGTGGATGAAATGAAGTGTGGAACATGGTTTTTTAAACATTCTTGGTTCACAGCAGCTTTATTAGATGGTGCCTAGTCTTGTTGGAACGTCCATGGTCTACAACCGAAATATTTGCGTGCCCACGGCTCTAAAGCAGCTTCTAAAACATTTTCTCGATAATAAGTTGCATTGACTTTGACACCAGATTCAATAAAAACGATTGTAGAGCATCCATTGGCATTTACAGCTGCCAATACCACTACTTGAAACAACTCCTTTGCTCTTTCAAGCCGAACTTTTTTTGCTTTGGTGTAAGATTGTGTGCTTTTTTTTAACTTGTAAGGCTTGACCTAGAGCTCCTTTTTCAATATTCGTTGCATGCTTCGCTGAGATATTTTCAGTTCTTTGGCCATTTGATTACCACTACGACGTGGATTTCGCTCAAGTCGAGCCTTCACTTTCCGAACCATTTCAGGTGATGTTGCTTTTTTTTCGTCCACCACCATAGCGTTTAGCAATGCTACCGGTATCATTATAACGAGTTATGGTGCGTATAAAACTTAAATGCAAATGCTTTAGACGGCTTATAAACAATATATTGAAGTGTTATTAGGCTAACTTTGACTTAGCTGTTATTATCGATTTGCCAGATATATCGATGTGAAGTTGGTAACAGTTCAATTGCGTAATCCTGTATTACCATTAACTTTTTAAATACTAACCACTAAACTCATCATTATCGTAATCTAACTGAAGAATAAAAGTACCGAAAGTTACAAGTATAAAGTGCTAAGTATTGATATTTAATTTTTATTAATATTAAGTACCGAAGTTTATTACCATTACACCTTTTTAATACTAATCACTAAAGTCATCAATATTGTACTCTAACTGAATACTAAAAGTACCGAAAGTAACGAGTATAAAGTACCGGGTATTGATATTTAAAGTAACGAATCGTTACAAATATTAAAAAGTAACAAAAATTTATATCACTAGCGCGAACTCAATTTTAAATAAAATTTGTACCAATTCGACGGTAAAATTTTTTTCACAGATTCGCCCTGGTCTAAATTGGTATAGATATAAGTAGCATAGAAGATAATTAAAAAAAAAATACATACATACAAATCAATTATTTTTTCATTTATGAAATAAGTTTTACTCGTAAAGAGACAATAATAATATTTTTTGTTAAAATTTTGTTATTTTATTAACTCAACCTCATAAATTTCTTTGCGCAACATAATCACATACGTTAACTTTCGATAATATCCCATTCCAACGAAACAACAGCACAACGCAAACTAAATTAATCGTTTTCTGCATATATTATATTCCTGAAATGAAGCCTGCCAGGAAGTGGTGTTTGTTCCATATCCATTTTCAATAAAAATGAAAATGAAAAATCTCGAGTTCAAGGCGGGAAGGTGAACCAACGATCGATTGGCGGATATTTCATTTGTTGTGAAACTATTCGCTAGGTAATGGATTCTCTACATTCTTATGCATAAATAATATGTGAAAAGTATGCTTATTGGGTTATTATGTGAATTTAGTTTATCTAAGTTCCCAAATCAACATATTTGTAAACATATTTTGAAAAATACATTTTTTACCTAATACGATCCAGTTTAGGCTACGTAACTAGTCGTTAAGTCATGTTAGGGACGCTTGTACGACCTGAAAACCCTAGCACTTGACCTTAGCCAGAAGGTTACACCAACTTACTTATTTTTTTGTTTGGTTATCGCTTATTTTATTATTTGATAATATTTGCTATATCATTAACAAATCTGAGGTGGTTTAAGTCAACTTTACCTCACAACCCAATGTGTGAGACATTGGGTTGTGTGTAAATTCTTCATGTGTAAATTCTTCTTCTGTCTGCTGTTCTAACGGTCCAAGTATCGAATATAAAAGGTGTTTTTAGAGGTTGGCCATTTTGACAGCTCTCAAGTGATTTATGTTAAGTTGGGTTTTGCATTTTATCATGACTACACCCGAATCAGTCTATCTGCCAAAGTGCACAGTGGTTGGATATGTGTCCATCGACTTTATGAAAGATTTTCCGGAAAGATCTTGCTGTGCGTGCTTACAGAATCCAACTTATGCAAGAATTGAAGGTACATTATTACCTAGCAATCGTAGATCGGTGAGTGGGTCCAAAATGAGATTGCCGTTGATTCCGATTTTCATAAACGAATTTTGTTTAGCGATGAAGCTCACATTCGGTTGAATGGCTGCGTCAACAAACAAAACTGCTTTATTTGGAGTTGCGCCGGCTCCACACATGGGACTAACGTTGGCCCCAACAGCGTTTGTGCAATGTGTGTACCGATCAAACTGTGTTGGAGCCAATGTTGGCGCCAAAGTTTTTATGACTTGCTCCATTGTTGTGAGTTTTCCGTGGGCTGTCGGTTTTTGTTTACACATCAAAGCGTCAATACTGGTGTTGCCGTTGATGCCGACCACACATTGGCGGTACAGCAGTATTCCAATAGGGGTATAATTATGCGATTTACATATAATTTAGTTGTGGGCGCTTAATTTCCGCATCCTGGATAAAATTAACCAATGACAAGCCACAGTTTATAAAAAGGGTCCTCGTTGTTTAAATTTAAATATGATTGTGTAAACTAATCAATATATTTGTCATTCCTGTATTCCTACGATCCCTATAGTACCGCTCGGGCTCGGGGAATGCATCTCGCTAAACAGAAGAGCGTGAGTCGTTAAGAGGGACAGACGCACCTGGACAGTGAACCAATGCACTATATTATTATTGAAAAGTTTTGTTCGTTGTTTGTAAAGTAGTGTAAACCATGGTAATTAGCAACAATTAGCGATAAGCCATACCTAGTTTTTCGTGAACATATACTGTTTTGATTGTTTATTGCAACGATTTATTGCAAGTTCATTCATCTCGCCAGGGCTATCGAAGGAAATATTGTTGATAATAATTTCTTCTCCTAATTAATTATTTATTCTCGTAATAGTTCATTGTTTGTTTGTCTTTTTTTTTAACGCTTGTACTGCCATTTTGTACAGCATTCTTCTTAGAAAATAAAAATTACTTTATCGAAAAAATTTCCATTCCAAGACGGCATTAAAAAACAAATTTACAATATGTAAAAATCGATCTTCGGCCACCTTAGTCACATTCTTTGAGTTGTTTAGGATTAACACTCCGATACACGACGTTGGTCTATTAGAACGGGGTTAATGCTCAAAAGGCTATTAATTACATAAATAATATCCATATCTGATTTTTCAGTACCTTTCAGGCACCAAAAAAATGTATTTATCTAAATATTTTACAAATATATATGCTTTTGATTTTGAAATATTGATTATCTTGTCCTGATAGACCACCGTCGGTGTCGTGTGGTCATGTAACTTTTAAAATCTGTACTTCCACATATCGGCTGTGGATTAAAGTCACGTTTGATGCAAAATATAGCCAAAATAGAAGGTTAAGAAATTTGGGAATGGAGTTAATAAAAGAATAAATGGGATTCAGAGCCTTGACGACCTTTTTGTAGCAAAATATAATCAAATGCACTCATTATCAAGACAGTCGCAGCCGCTGCAATTTCCATCTCCGACACGTTGACGTTGTCTCTAGAGGGAACATACTGATATCGCCCGAATACTCAATCCAATGTGTGGATTCCTCACCGAACGTACCAACACAGTTGACCCAACGTGTGGAGCCGGCCTTAGGATAATTCTCAACTGTATGTCGAGAAACCATTACATTTCTTCGGCAGTTTCAAACTAAACATCACTGGTTCTTGCATTTGTCGATTACGAGAAGGCTTTTGATTCTGTAGAGTTTGAAACAATACTGGAAGCCCTAAATCAAAGCCGAATAGATTACAGGTACACGACACTAATCAGAAACATCTACGGGAACGCTACATCAAGTATACGACTACACGAAGACACAGAAAAATTCAGCTTAGGTCGAGGAGTTAGACAAGGAGACAATATTTCACCAAAATTGTTCACGGCAGCTCTAGAGTCAATATTTAAGAGCACTCAATGGCAAGATATGGGCATCAATATAGATGGAGAAAGATTAAACCACCTAAGATTTACAGATGATGTTGTATTAATCGCAGATAATTTACAAGATACAGTTTCTATGATGCATTCGCTTAAAAGTCTGTCTGAAAGGGCAGGATTAAAGATAAACTTTGAGAAAACTAAACTTATAACAAATCTCTTAATGAGTGGAAATATCACTATTGACAATAATAACATACAACAAACAGACACTTACAAATATCTGGGACACGAAATCAAAATAAGCAGAGACAAACACATGAAATACAGATGCGAATAGGCCTAACTTGGGCAGCATTTGGCAAATTAAGCCATATTCTAAAAAGTTCAATTCCCATGTGTCTCAAGCGAAAGGTTTATGACCAATGTGTTTTACCTGTACAAACTTATGGAGCGGAGACTTTAACACTCACGCAAAAATCTGCGAATAAACTCAGAGTTACGCAACGAGCCATGGAACGTGCAATGCTGAACGTGAGCCTCCGAGACCACATAACAAACCAACAAATCAGGCAAAGATCAGGAGTTCAAGACGTCATCGAAAGAACCACGTCGCTTACGTGGAACTGGGCAGGGCACTTAACCAGAGCACAAGATGGACGGTGGACAAGACGTATTATGGAATGGAGGCCCAGAAACTATAAAAGAAGCCGAGGACGAACACCGACTAGATGGACCGATGATATAAAACGTTGTAGCGGGAAACTGGCTACAAGCGGCCCAGTGTAGAGAACACTGGAAAGAACTGAGGGAGGCCTATGTCCAGCAGTGGACGCGATTGGCTGATTGATGATGATGACGGTCTATAAATGACAAAAACAATGTACCATTACTGATTATTAAAGAGATTGCATAGACCTGCTCATATTATTGTCCCTTTTAAAGCGTTGAATAGTAATGAAATCTTAAAATGTTCCAACATCTTAATAAAACAACGTAACCTCATTATGAATTTAATAAATTTAATTAATGTATATTTTAGCGATACATTTTGCACGCTTGGTCGAGGTCGCCTACCTTACCCTTAATCTAAATGAATCGTCTAGCTCTTTATTAGTGTAATAACCTCTGCCCATAAAATATTTGGTACGATGGTGTCGGTTGCAGGAAATAAAATATGAAATATTCTTTTACGAGTCGTGTGTGTGTTCATAACTCACCGGTTAATATATATTACGAACCCAGAAAACAGTATTGTCAAGGATAATATTCGTTAGGGCATTGTAGTTAATGAACAAAAAAAATTCAAATGAATTATTATGAGAACGCTTGATTTAAGACATACAACAAAATTATAGTTGTAGAATTTTCCTCTCTTCTCCTCATTGTCTCTTATACGTTAGATTAGAACTTTGGATATAATTTACCAATTTACTCAATTTCATCTAGACAAAATTTAAAACTGAAAATAGGGTAACATTTAAGCAAATTTGTATTTTTAACTTTTTGTTATTATTCACGGAATTCATGCTTTTATGCAATAAACGATCGGCGTATGTGTATAGAATCTGTGTTTACTTCCTCTATATGTCTGACTCACATATAATTTTGAGTGTATTGTGAACCAAGTTGATAAGTTTTTTTGGTAAGTTATTTACATTATTAGTACTAGATGAATAATCTCGTCATATTCATTTTAAAACATTGATTTTTAATTGAAGGGGCGGCCGGAACAACATGGTTTAATCGTTTTTTTTTTTCAAAAGTGTGTCTCTTTGTTTGTCCATAAAAATAGGACAGCGATAGTTATACAAAACTAAAAACGTTTTAGAGGTCGTCTAACTATTACGTAACTCAATTTGGGGAGAAGCGTGTTTGTAAAATGTTACGGTACATTACAGGGACCGGAGGAGGGTTCAAACAAGATGTTACGTAACACTGTTTTTTACTTACATAAGCAACGGAATTAAATCTCCCAGACCCAGGTTGACAATACATTTCGTTTATTTTTTACGGGATATCACCCGATATTATTGTATTATATTGGTATCTTGTTCTTTTTGTTTATGTTTTACGATGAAACTTTCGACTGTATTGTACGTCCTTTTTATTTTGTTTGCGTTGTCCGTAATACACAGAAATACTGGTACGTTTCTGTCCCCTCCTAAATAAGGGGAGACCGACCGAAGAGACCGAATTATAGACCGACTTTGAGTACTTTTATAAGTCGGTCATGTTTTACTTTATCGAATGTCTTGTTGTAGTCTATAAAGCATATTTGGAATTACCGTTGCAAAGATTTTAAAGTCACATATGTTACTTCTTAATGCCAATAATATTTTTTTATTCACTTTATCTCTCTATATACTTACCAAACATCGGCAATGTGAATCAAGAACTCGTTAATGTGTTAATCTTGTTCTCGAAACCGAAGAGCGGAAAGAAGTAAAAGCAAACCAATAACTGGCACAGTTACAAGTGCTTATTATATCAATCCATTAGTATAGTGGTTACAACCAAACAATTTTTGGAGTATATATTTTCACGGTATCACATTTCCCGATAGAGTAAGTTGAGATTAACGATTTAGGGTTTATATAGAATAAATTTTTCAGTACCTTTTGAATTAAAATACAGGATGGTTTAAAAATGGAAAATAAAATATATTATTTGACCTTTTCTAACTTGGGAAAACGTAGTTTCTAAAGCTAAGTATCCAACAAAAAAAATTGCCAACATTTGTCAGCACATGTTGATCACAAAAGTTTCTAAAATTACCTTAAGTTGCCAACAAAAGTTGTACAGAAATGTTGAGATTAGTGTTTCCGTTTCAGTGGCTAAACATCAAAAGAAACACCTAGCTGTGTTGGAAATATTATTGTTGGAGACACACTCGGTGTGTACGCTTAGTCAGTTGGAAACATTCTTCTTCTGGGTAGAGCTCTCTGTTTCTAATAACGTCGCGATTACCATGCTTATAATACAATATTCTTATATTAATCTCGGTCTGTGACGTAATGTAGCAATTTGTCTGTTTTTGAACCTGCCCACTGTCGCAAGTTTGTCAACCAGGACAATTTCTACCCTTTAATTTTACCATTCAGAATTAGTCGAATGTCCAAGATATTCTAGTTTACGTCTCTTAATGATATTTAATAGATTGCTCTAATCTTCGAAGAACTTCTTCGTTTCTGATTCTGCTGGTTCACGGTATCTTGAGTATTCTTCAAATCAACCACATTTCAGATGCTTCAATTTTATTCATGGTATCGTTCAAAATCCAAGTTTCACATCCATACAATAGTAGAGACCATACCAAGCATCATGGAAATTTCTCAAGAATTTCTAAATTGAATGAGTTGTTAGGTTGAATTTTTGAAATCTGTTTCTGGCTTCTTCAAATCGACATTTGATTTCGAAGGACCAATCTAAATTTTGGATGTTTAAAGATGCAAGGTATTTGAATCGTTGTACTCGTTCCAATGGTTGTTGGTTTACCATATATTTAGTTTTGTGGATGTTTATCGACAATCTTATACTGTAAGTCATTTTTGGTCTTTCAAAGCCTCCATTAATACATTCTCGGAATGCACGACAAAAAGGATGGGAGAGAGTATACAATTCTGCCTTACACCCGTTCAATACTGATTGGCTTCGATTCTGTGTTGTTTGTACTAATAATGGTTGTTTGGTTCCAGTAAAGGATGTACACGAGAATAGGCCTAAATATGGGTTACCACAGGAAACCATTTCGAGTTAACAGGACTTTCTGTTTTTTTGGAAACTCGACATTTAAAGCAAGCGGTAATTGTTTACATTAGTAAGGGTCCCTAAAAATGCGAATTTTTCGGGGACTTGGCCTGAAAAATGAAAAAAAGGCAAAATTTTCATGTTTCCGTCTACGGAAACATACAAAAAGTAAAAAAATGTAAAAAAAATTGAAAAAATTTCATAAAAACTATAGAAAATCAAAAATTAGCAAGAGAAAAATATTATCGAAATACGAAATAGCCGTAAAAGTTATATAAAATTTATAAATCAATTGTAAATACCAATCATTTTCTCCGTTAAATTATCCAAAAATATAAAATATTGTAAAATAGCCAAAATTCATTTATTTGGAAGAACAAGTCAAGCGCGTTTGCGCACAACAAGATATTCCACGCTGGTGCAATGTTGCCACATACAGATTTGTTTTTTTCGGAGTAAATATATTGAATTTAAATTTTAATAAGAGTATACTCTATGTATATGACTTATTATTGTTTTTATTTGCAGAGTAAATATATTGAATTTAAGTTTTAATAAGAGTATAGTACATATGATTTAACATTGTTTTTTAAAAGTATACCACATATGATTTAATATTTTTTTTTTGCGGTGTAACTATATTGAATTTAAGTTTTAATAAGAATATATGTCCATATAAATTAGTGATTAGTGTTTTTGCAAAACTCGATATTGACTATTAAATAACATAATAAAACCAAATCCAAACTAGTCCAATTATTATTAAATTTATTTCAAAAGTATTATTAATTATTAAAATTATTTCAAATTAACTAAATTATTAATCTCTAAAAATTTAAATTACAGTTTTGTCGTATCTTGTCACAAATTTCTCAATTCGAGTCTATGGTTCCGTTTAAAACATGGCGATAGCGTGCTGAAAAACTTTAAAGGCGGCATTTGAAAGTGAGCATTATGATTGTTTCTTATTCTGTGGTTAAACACGCTACGGCGTACTTTAAATAAGCAAAATGGAGTACCAATAAAAAAACAAATTAAAACCTAATCTACTCATATCATCTAACAATTTAAACTAATAAAGAAGTTGATAACTAATGCATCCAACTAAATACAACATAAAACGAAATAAGCTATAATCTATACGTAATAACATCAGTTAATAACAAATGAAATACTGTTATATGTATCCCTTAGAAACAGAAAATGGAAATAATACTCATTATCATTATTCCTTTATGATTGTATTTGAGAATTAATATTTTCACAATAAACAATATATTTAAAAAGTGTGGCAACATTGGATCAAGAAGTATGTACTACGCACACGCACATCATTGACAGCAGCTGTAATGGCGGCGGCATCTTGAAATTTATGTCAAAATATCAGTTTTTTAAATGCGAATTACAGAAAAACTATAGCTCAGCGTAAAAAAATGTATAGATTGAAAAGTAAATAAAAAATAAAACATAATCCACTGTCCAAATTTCAGACTAATCCGACTATCCTTACTAATGTAAGTAATTACCAAGCAAGCACAGCAGTATGTAATGTGAAAGGGGTTTAGGAAATGTGTGTTTATAAATTGACAAAAAGCGAAGAATTCATTGAATAAATTCTTGGCAGATAAGGGCCTTGAGGACACAATGCGATGCCACTTTCAGTAATCAATATTATGTCATAAACACTTTTAGAGTTTTTAAGTTTGGCTCTAATTGGTTAGTAAAACGAAGATCGTACGTAGCGCTTTGAGAGGCCTACTAGTCCAACTTAGAAATGTCACAATATTTTGTTTAGTTCAATAATTTCCAATTTAAATTGAAATTTATGTAAAAGTGTATAACGTTTAGGGAAAAGTGGTATAGGAAATCAACACAGTTGAATTTTATACCGTTGGTTATATTTAGAACATTTCTCATTGATAATAATGTATTATTCACGTTTTGATGCTTTAATATTTAAGATGAAAATGTTATGTTTAAAATCTTTTTTGACACTGGTATTTTCTTTTTCAGAGTAACTACATAAAGACCTCAAAGTACTCGTTACTGACGTTCCTGCCATTGAACTTATTCGAACAGTTTCAACGCTTGGCGAACTTCTACTTTTTGTGCCTTCTCGTGTTACAGTTGATACCAGCGATCAGCAGTCTCACGCCAGTTACCACAGCGCTACCCCTCATCGGTGTGCTCGGACTCACTGCCGTCAAGGATGCCTATGATGACATTGTAAGTAATATATTTTTTATTTATGGGTCACTAATATTAAAATCCACAAGGAAACGAAGTTCCTGTAGCTGGCTGTATACCATGTATCACAAAAAAATTATTAAAATCCTTTATGAAAGGTATTGGGACCGTGCAAGTTCGGAACAGCGACCCCTGGTGTCGTAAATCAGCAAAATTTACTGCGCTTTCATGTTAGATCGAGGTTAACGGATAACTGTCAAGGACGTAACCCCAAAAAAGAATAAGAAGAAAAAGTAAGATAGAGGTTATGTCGATATGTTATTAAAAGGTAAACGTTGTATGTAGTGTAAATACAAATAAATATATTATTAAATTACAGCATTACTGTTAATGTGGATGAATTAATAAAAACTAGATTTGATAAAGTATATCACCAAATAACTTTTCAACCAAGCACTGAGTCAAATGGAAAAGCTTTAGTAGTGGCAAATGTCAAAAAAGAATGGAAGAATTATGTGGAAGAATTAAGAAAAATAAATTACCATAAATAATGATAATGAATAAATTAGCAGGGTAAGCCCATGATATCATCATATTGGTTTGAACAATTAATTCGTTCCCTCTAAACTTTTGGACAGCGAATATATCTTACTGCATCTTCAGAAAAATAAAATTTAAACATTTAACTTGATTTTTGGGTTAAAATGAACTCTAAGTGAGTGTTATGAAACTAAAATTTACACTTAAAAGTGAACTTTTATTTATTATTTATTTCAAACTGAACACTAACTTCACACCTAAGACAAGAAACAAAAACAAGAATCTATAAAGCAGCAATTAGACCTATATTAACATACACGGCGGAGACAAGACCTGACACACTTTAAACGAAACGACTGCTAGAAACAACAGAGATGAAAATACTTCGACGAATATCAGGGAACAATCTGTTGGATAGGGAGAGAAGCGAAAAGATAAGAAGAGCATGCAATATAGAAGACATAAATGGATGGGTGACAAAACGGAAATAGGAGTGGAACACATTAGTAGAATGTCAGGGGATAGGATAGTACGAATAGCACGAGATAAGTCACCAAATGGACAAAGAAGTATTGGCAGACCAAGATAAAGATGTTTAAATAATTTAAATAATTTAGGAGGCTAATACTGAAGAAGAGACAGGCTTTAAAGACTACATAGAAGAAGAAAGAAGAAGGAAAAAATAATATTCTATAATAAGAAATATCAATCTAATAATTTTTATAGGATGGCTAATAAAAGTTAAATTTTTGAATTTTCAGTCCCTTCATTATTTTACTTCTTAGAAATTTAACATTATCACCTTCCTCAATCATTTGTGTAAATTGTAAATATTATTTATTTATATAGAATTTATAGTTGTTGTTCTTTGAATAACAAAACATATTCATAAAGTAATTATTTTGGAAAGGTTCTAGTAAACAAACAAAGAAATATTATCGGAGATTATATCACTGAGTTATAAATTTCGTAGGTGTTGAATTTAACTATTTTTAAAACTGGATTTATAGAATCGCTCGCTATATTATAATCTTAGTTGAGGTTGGGTGTGTAGCAATTTCAACCTTGAAAAAAATTGTAGTATTATATCATCCAACCACAAACACAAACGAATTTTCAATGACAACTTTGTCGCTATTTTTGCATGTGTAATCGTGACAGCATTTTGCTGTAATAAGCTCATTTTGGATATTCTAATTTATATCCAATGAATTTACATTATTTTATATTGTTTTATGTATATCAGAGCCGATCCTAGTAGGAGTAAAGTTCGTGCACCGCACACGGGCAGCTAAAACAAAGAACGTCCATAGGCCGTATCTAATTTTTATCAAAAAATCAAATTATTCACAAAAATTTCTCAAAATAAAACTACTTTATCATAAATTCATAAAATCAAAAGCCATTGAAAAATTAAAATACCTAAGTTCCATTTTTTCATAACATAGAAATAAAAGTATAGTGTAGAATGTGTCAGTCCATTATTGTCTAGACACATTGACACGTTCCTCATTTAACAGCAAATTGCGTGGCAGAGGCCGCAATAGGTTTTTTGCTTAAAACCCATACTAGCGTTGGCTTATTCTTATACCGCTTATGCTTTATGTTTGAAAACTGTAAAATTGGTCGCAACACAATTCAAGCAAATAAGCAATTTAAGTAAACCCAGCCTGTGAGACATGTTCACCCCTAAGAATTACGTTCGAGTGTAACAATTCATTGGAGCGAGGTGTGTTAACTCGAGTAAAACAGGAGTCACCCCACCGCGCTCCAATACTCCAGGTCATTCCTTTCCCCCCTTTGATGCGCTCTTTTCCTGCTTTTTCTAGTGACGTATCATCGAACTAAACTTGCTTGCTCGGGCCTCGAGTCTCCGTTCCGGGCTGCACCCAGTTCGGCGACTCGTTGTCCGAGGATGTGGGCTCTTCGTGCCCAGGTTTTGGTGTTTGGTTAATTCTTTTGGATGACTGTCACCTTTTTGTTAGTATTTTTTTTTATTTTATTTTGGTGGCCAAAGCCTTTATTTATTTTTATTATTTTTTTAAGGTTGTCCTGAAAATAAACATCAGTTAATAAAATTTCTAGTGCTGCATGCTGAGGTTTCTTCTATTGGTAGAGCTACGAATTATCTAGACTTATTGTGTTTGCCAGGATTTGCTGTTTTCGTCTTTTGTGCTTCCATCGATGGAACGCATCATATCGTATTATCTCTCACAGGATCGGGCTTGGATGATTCTTTAATTCTGCAAACCTAATTCTGGCTTTTTCTGTTATTTTATCTATCACCCTTACTTGTTGCAGTTCTCTAAACAGAAAGCGTTCAGCGACGTATCTGAGTACATTTGCCGCTTCTTTGAGGATGTTATTGTGAGCTGCTTGTAATTTTTTTTATTTGAATTGCTATGTGTCCCCATGCGAGAGATGCATATGTGATTATTGGAAGTATGATGCTGTTTATCAGTCTCATTTTCGTCTTTATGCGCAGTTTGCTTTTTCTACCTATGACTCCTCTTGTTGCTGATTTTTGGACGGTTGTGTCCATGTGTTGCGTGAAGGTTAAGCCTTGGTCTATAGTGACTCCTAGGTATTTCGCTTCTCTTTTCCATTTGATGGGATTATCTTGCACTAACAGCTGTTCCTCTGGGGTTTCTCTTTTCTTTTTATTACAATATGATTGCTTGTGTCTTTTCAGAATTAATTGCTATTTTCCATTGGATATACCATTCTTCAATGTTATCCAATGCTGTCTGGAGATTGTTGACCTCTACTTCTAAATTTCTGTGTTTGGCCGCAATCGCTGTATCGTCTGCATAAAGGCTGAGTAGTATTCTTGCTGTTCTTTGAACATCTGCGGTGTATATTGTGTACAGTAGGGGTGACAGGAGGTCTCCTATTGTTATGGACGGCTCTATATTCAGGTTGTCGTCTAATAATCTCGTGGCCTTACGTATGCAAATGTGACTCTGATATCTTCTTGCCTCATTTGTACTTGTAGTTGCATACTACTAAGTAATTGTAGTTGCTTCCATAGTGTTTAGTTTTGGTGTTAGTATTCTGGTGTGTGGAATTCCTTTTCTCACTAGAATAGCAGTGCCTCAATTTGGTTTCATGTATTGCTACGACGGTTTCCATTTCGTGTCTATTGATTACTTCGTCCAAAACATTCACATTTGTTCTTATACCGCCTGGATTCCAGGAGTCTATCTTCAAGTGCAATACCATTCAGCCAGCCATTCTCGCGTCCGTCTTTCATGTTGAGAACACAGTAGCGTTGAGACTATAGCTTGGAGGCAAATAACGTATTATATTTTCTTAAAAGTAAGAAATAATTTGATTTTATTTTTCTAAAAAATATTTTTGTAACTGAATTATGTGTGACAATAAAAAATATATTCAATTATACAACGTACAGATCGTAATCATTGGTATTTTTGTTTGTTATTGTAGTTATATCTTAATTAATACTTTTATCTGTATAACTACTTAAATATATCCATTAGTTTTTAACATCACATAAAAAAATTCCACAGTTAATTGACAAGTTGGGTGTTGTTAATGGTATATATAACGTCATTGTCACATTAACAAGTATATTCGACTATTATGTGTTTGTTACTATTTATATGAACTTATTGAATTGGACAATAACACATTTCCAAATTGTCATTAAACAAATCGCAGAAAAATAACACTTTAATGATTGTCAATTAGTAGTTTCACATAGAAAACCATGAGGGATTTGTGAAGTACGACGGAATAAGGAAATTTGCTTATATTAGGGTTGCCACACCTTCTCATATAAATCACACATGTAAACAGATTAAAAATACGGTCCCTGCCGTCCCAATTCGTCCATTAAATGTCCCAGTAAAACTTTTTAAATCCAATTTTTTCCAATTTTTATTTATGAATCAATTCTATAATTTTATCAGAAAAAACTCTGTAAGGACAATAATTTCAAATTTTCTTTTACATTTCGTCAAGTAATATGACCCTTTATGTTACACAAATGTGATTCCCATAAAATAAAATGGACAGCAAGTGGAGCGTACCAACTTCAAAAGTCTCTTATGACTTCAATCTTTCTTTGGTTTTTGCCGTTTATCAAATAATTTTAACAGAAGACAAAGACGACATCATCTACAAGATGAAAAGCTGGAAGAAATTTTGATACTTTTTTTCACTGCAAAAGCGTTCTTTGGCGTATTTCAGATGCCCCTGAAGATGTTCTGAGAGCGAAAATACTTGGGCTAGATTTAATAAAAAACTGCCTTTTATTTGTAAGACTCATATTCGAGCATTCAACCAGATCTCATTTAATTGAAATTGTTTTGTTATGTATGAAAAAAAAGTCTTGCATTGACTCACAGCCAGTCTGCTGAGTGTTGGTCTGCTGTTGGATCAGTGATCAGTGAGTTTGTTGTTATAAAAGCTTATAATGGAAAAGGAAATAAATGATAGTCGAGGTTTTACTCCCTTCTCTCGTAATATGTTTCATTTCAATTATTGAAAGTAATCTTAATGGTTCTGTTAGTAAAATCGATGTTTAATAATTGTTGTTTAATTGTTATTTGAAGTTGTTTTAAAATAGAATCATGTTCGACAAGTAAAATCACTACTTGCGTTTTTCAAATAGATATTGTTAAGTTTACTTGTTTACAAATTGCTTTATCATTATTTAAAAATTGTAATTTAATTTGAATAACCTTTCTCGGGTAAATAAAGATGAAACCAACTTTTTTCTTTTCTTTCTTTTCTGTCACATACACGTCGTACAGTGTGTACAGAAGAACTTTTCGCTGCTCTAGAGTGAATCAGTCTATCGGCCATCGTGGATACGTTTCCATCCACTTTATGGAAGATTTTGCTGAAAGATCTTGATTTGGATGCATACAAAATCCAACTCATGCAAGAATTGAAGGTGCACCATCTATGGTGCCTATAAGCATGAAACGATCGACCACTTGGAGGACAACATTCGCCGCGTTAAAGACTGGAAAAAGTCATGATGGTCATATGCCATAAATCATATTTAGATTATAATGCCAAAAGATTATATTTGGAATAAAGTCAATTTCTAAAAACCATCTGTGTTTTATTCAATTTCAAGCTATTCCATGTATATTGCATTTGCTAGCTATACGCATTTGTGTTCTTTACGTTGAATAAAGAAGGCTATAGATTATGAATTTCCAATAATTGATCAAATATATGTTTTGTAAAAAGCCTGGATTAGAGTTTTAAGATTTTTACTACCGAATTTGTCTGTCAAAGGATGAAAGAGTCTGCTTGTTTCTTGCCAGGTGTAAAACTGCCAGTAGATGTATTCCAATTTAGAGTCCTCGTGAGTAGGGCTCTCTTAAGAAGTTAAGTGTTGGGCTAAACGTGAGCCTCCCCTTGGATTGACTGATCCAGTTATTGTGTAATTCTTGGAGAGAGAGAGAGAGAGAGAGAGAGAGAGAGAGAGAGAGAGAGAGACAGAAGCCTTGGTACTCCATCTGCGTAGAGTAAGATTTAGGTACCTCGGAAATTTGAATTTTTTTGGGGTCATTGGTAATAAGATACAAAAAAAGAATGAAAATCACTGACCTTTCCTTCGTAGATTGTATTGGGAATATACCCAGAATCGTCCAAGCTCCACAGCAATGTGATCTGCCACTATTCGCCTCAGGTTTCTTCTTTTCGTATTTGCAATCCTCCTGCAGCGACTGTACGAAACACCTGACTTAATTCTCCAAACACTCAGCTACTTCTCAATAACACAAGGGCCTGTTTCTGTCAACTTGGTGCCGCCAAACTATTTCCTACGTATTCCAGAAACTGCCCACTTTACATCCAAGTATATCTTTTCATCGACTTGTAATCTCCTTCCACAATTCTGCTAAATTCCTTTCACAATGCCGGTATCCAAACTCACGAACACATCCTCTATAGAGACGCGCCCTTTCCTTTCGATGATCAAATTACAACTGCCACTTTCTCTCATACATCGACTATCAATTCTCCCATTCAAAAAAAACTGTCAAATCAAAAAGCTTTATTTTGTTTACAGTTATTAAGAAAAAACCCCATTACTGTTTCCTTCTTCTTCTAGTTCCATGACCGTTATCGATCGTTGGATATCACGTTGGCTATCATATTCGCTATCGTGACTTTATTCTCGTTCATTGCCTTAGATTTTTCATCCATGATATTCTTCTACCAGGACCACGATTACTTTGGATCTTTTCCTGAATGATCAGATGTAAAAGATCATATTTTTCAGGGTGTCTCATAATGTGACCGAAGTATTCCAGCTTGCGTTTCTTTATTGTATTGACCAGTTGTGTTGTTTGGCTCAGCCGTCTAAGGACCTCTTCATTTCTAACTCTGTTGACCAGACAATTACTGTTTCCAGAGAAAATAAAATTTTTGCTTTAAAACTGCTTTCTTTACAATAACTTAATCCTAGGTCATATACAAACAATGAAAAGATTATAATGAGTATGGGCTTTCTAATTCTATATAAAAAGATTTTACCTGCGAGTGTTTAAAAATCAGTTATTGACAGGCAAAAATTTCTATCAATCTAATCTTATCTTCATCTAATACATAAATTTTGTTTAACCAGGATGTCTTGAATATTTATTTAAATGGTCTATTTATTAATTTTTATTTTTCTCCTTGGCTGAGAAGAAAAAGTATAACAGTATATATACAAATTGCTAAATAACCTTTTTATTTATTTTTCAGCAACGTCACATTTCAGACTCGCATGTCAACAATAGAAAATCTAGGGTGGTCAGGAGAGGACAGTTGGTCAAAGAAAAATGGTCGGCAGTCCAAGTGGGAGATATTATTCGAATGGACAATAATCAGTTCATAGCAGCCGATGTTTTAATTTTAACGTCTAGCGAACCGAATGGATTGTGTTACATAGAAACCTCCGAATTAGATGGGTAATTAGAATTTTTTATTCATTTATTCATTACAACCTTTTTAGTCACTGGTAAAAGTTTTAAGATAAATTATTAGTAATTAAATAATGGATTATAAATAAATACTTTATTTCCTTTTAAAGAAACAAACACACTAAACAAACAAACAACAAAAGAGTAACATTTAAAATTGATTCAATTGAATATAAAATGTGTACAAAGATTTCTTTAAATCTAGTTTAAAACTTATCATGCTCGTACACAATTGTTTATGCATTGATAATCTAGTAAAAAGTGATTGTTCCATTATATTGGGAGATAAAGACAGGCCAAAGGCAGAAAATATTGTCTGCAACTAGTATTATGAGGGATACCAGGTAATATAATTAGAAAATACCTTTACCAAGATATATAATACAATTATGCACAAATAAAGTTTTGGCGTATCTCGAGATATTACAGCAAAAAAAATGAATACAAATTATAACAAACACAAAAGATAACAAAAAATTAATCAAATCTAAATTACAAAAATACAAAAGGTTACAGAAATGAAAACATAAAAATTTAACCAAACCGCACTTGGTTAAGTCGATTAGCTATCTCGCACTATTATTTAATGATAAACTGAGACTTAAATGTTCATAATTATTACTTATTGAAATATCTTAGTAGCTGATGGAATTGGGTTCGTAACAAAATATTGACTGTTCTTTAAATTGAATGCATAATTCAGTAGTTACTCTCAACTGCAGGTGAAGACATGAATGAACTTTGATTCGCCCAGATGATTGCAGATAATATGATAATATACCATATTACTCGCCCAGATAAGTGGAGATACTAAGATTATGGTAACTTACAGTAATTCCTGACGACTGCTGCATTAATTCACTGAAGCTAATACTTGTATCCAACACTAAATTTAATTAACATTGAAGCATGGACGTATAAACACAGATGGACTCAGTTATTTACATAAAATTGTGAAGTCAAAATTATTTGAATAGGTCACATTCTCAGCACCTTCAGCTGTTGTCACGTTTTGTTTAAAAATTTCTTATTCGCGAGTCGCTGAAAATATTACTCCGTATTTCATACTCTACAGGTGCTATCAAACCAAAATAATAATTTATTGGTTAGATTAATATATTTAATTGTAATCAAAATATAAAGTGTGTACATAGTGTGCATTATCATTTAATAATAACGTATAATTTAGATATCAATCAATTATTTTATATGTAGAAGCACTGAAAACTATTTATAAATGGCAACGGATGTTTACATTTCTCTGTCTTATGGATCTACGTCAAACTTCAAATGCTGTTCCATGTTTGTTTACTTTTTAGTAAAAGTTGTTTTTTCGATATTTTGGCTGTATTTTGAGTGATATTTGTGAAAAGTGAAATAAAATAAACGAAATATTTACATCCCGATCTCTCATTTCATTTGTAAGTACATAAAATTTACATTATTTAAGATGAGGAAATGAGGAAGCGTGTTTGTTTACATTTTAATAGGCGTACCATTGGGTTTATTCATGTTCATTAATGTATTGAATAAGATATAAGTTCATGAAATTAGTAGACATTTTTAAATTGTAAGTAGACATCATCTGATTAAAAAAGATCTGTTTAGTACCTTTTAATTTAATATTTCTCATGGATGCAAATAAATTAGTGAAATGAATAAAACTCATTTATTTTTCTATGTAGGTTTCCAAATAATATTGACGATCGAACTATTTTGGTAGCAAATTTAGGAGAAAACAAAGATTTTTTATTGTAGCATTATTTTGATACCTATTAAAAATTAACTTGAATTCAACTATATTTTATTGTATTAATTTTAAAGCAAATAAAATTGTATTTTAATTTTTCTATAAAGACGTGATTTGTTAATAGTTAAACTCTCGTTTTTTTAAATTCTTTGAACGTGTGTTTATACATTATTACTACTTCCAATTTTTAAAATCTGAATAATTACCCGCGAGTAATAATTCAAGCACGCTTATGCTCATTGCGGAAGCATCACATTCTATCGAAGCTTCAAAACATTGTGTGTTAAAGGTATTTTATTGCTGTGTCCATCTATGTTTATACGTCCATGCATTGAAGGTACTTTATACCTACATTTCATCTTATATAGTATAGGATCAAAAAAACTGAAATATACAAGTGTATACACACTTGAAAAAAAAATGCACAGAGCGGTACGGTAACACATAAGATAATATAGGCGAAGCGTCTCAGGATAAGTCTTTTCTCAACAACGGCCCACCGAGAACTAAGTGTTTCTTGCAAAAATTTACCCAAATATAAAAAAAAGGAAGAAGGGATATCTCCACTTAGAAATCATAGGCCAGTTGTATGTATTTCTGAGAAGGTAAGATTCTAACAACATCGGAAATTTGAGGTATTTACGGTACTAGTAATTAGAAGTGATAAAATATAAATCTTCTAGATTGGGTCTTTACAGAAAAATTACTATACGTGAATTCGGAATATTTACAAATCTATCATAAAGGACCCGCCTTCACCGAAAAGCATTAGAAATGATTAAAAACCTTTCGTACTCGGGAAATTCCTTGATAGTTTGGTAGGTAGATTCTTTCATTTTTCGATAGTTTTCGATAATATTTTTTTAATCGTAAACACGATCATCGGCGTATCATCACGGGGGTAAAAGGAATAAAAATAATTAATATTTTAATTATATAAAAAAATGTTACAGTATTGTTTTAGCAGTATTCCATTGTTCGGATATGTTGCCTTAGAATAAACATTTATTAAATAGTATTTTTAGATATGTGATGGCTTCTTTTCCAGCTTTCTTCAGCATTTCTGCTAGGATTCCATCGCTTCCAGGTTCTTCGTGGCTTATTTCGAACATCACTTCTTAATTGTCATTTGTTATCTGCCTTTTCAAGTTCTGCTTTGAGGAGTTATGTCATATTATGTTAAAAATATTAAGAACGATAAAAAATACTCCCGGTAGGATTGTATAATCCTACCGGGAGTATTTGTTTGTTTCAATTTAAGTGTAGTATGATTTAAGTATTTTTTCTGTTATTCTGTAATTGTATTTTCTTTATTTTTAGGGAGACAAATTTAAAATGCAGACAGTGCCTACTAGAAACCGCAGAGATGGGTCAGAACGATGCCTTATTGGGAGAATTCGACGGAGAAATTCTCTGCGAGATGCCCAACAATCTCCTTAACAAATTCGAAGGAGTGTTAATATGGAAGGGAAAGTCTTATTCGTTGGACAACGACAAAATCATGTTGAGAGGATGCGTGTTGAGGAACACGCAATGGTGCTACGGTGTCGTGATCTTTGCTGGTAAAGACACAAAGCTTATGCAAAATAGCGGGAAGAGTAAATTTAAACGCACGAGCATTGATAGGCTCTTAAATTTTTTAATCATAGGAGTAAGTATTTATTTCGTTATTATTATTTATACAATTAATTGAAAAAATCTCATTAGTTCGGCTTAACTTCTGGAATCTTCTTCAAAAAAGATATATTTCTCCAGCAACCATATCTTAATTTGATCTTTATTGAAGGCTTGTGTCGGAATCACTTCGTCTCTCCTCAAATGATACGAAGCGTTGTCCATTACCACAACAGTTTTCTCTGGAAGATTGGGAAGCAGCTTTTCCTTAAACCATTGTTCAAATATACGACCATCTATCTCATCGTGATAGTCCGCTGAGTTTTTTTTAGCTAAAAACCAAAAAGCTGCACCTTCTGCAAAGCTCAATTCGCTACCCGCATGCACTATAACAAATCCTCGTTGTGTCGGCTGTTTTAGGCCTGTTGACAACCCTTAACAATCGCATCCCTGGTGGAAGTGACTGAAGGTCCTTCCATTCTTTGGAACCACTAGTCCAACATTCACCCAAGTTTCGTCCAAATAAATGACGGTGTATCCTTGAGAACGATTTTTTTTTATCTCACGCAAATACTGATGGCTCCATTTCAGAATATCGGGCCGTTCAATCATGCTTGACTTTACTCCTCGTTTGCAAAAAACAAAGTTCATTTCATGGAGTATTCTCCACAGTGTTGTGCGTGACATGTTTGCTAAAATATTTGTCTTTTTTAACCAGTGCAAAAACTTTGTTCAATGTTGGCGGTCAATTTTTCTTCTTCCCTAAGAAAGACGTGGCCATATCTCTTGGTAGGACTACCCAGCTTGTTGTTTTTCACCACCAAATAATTTAGACAAGATATGTATAGTAGAAAGTGAAATAAACGAGGTATAGTTATATAAATGAATAACGTTTATGTAATTATAACGTCTTATGTTTTATTTTTTTTGCTTTTCAGATAGTATTTTTTTTATTGTCCATGTGCCTTTTTTGTATGGTGGCGTGTGGTATATGGGAGTCCCTCGTTGGCCAGTACTTCCAGACATACCTCCCATGGGACACGCTGGTGCCTACGGAACCTCTAGGTGGCGCTACCATCATAGCCCTATTGGTGTTTTTTTCGTACGCTATCGTCCTGAATACGGTGGTGCCAATATCTTTGTACGTTTCCGTCGAAGTTATCAGGTTCGTGCAAAGTTTTTTGATTAATTGGGATGAACAGATGTACTATGAAAAGACGGGGACACAAGCCAAAGCTAGAACTACAACACTTAACGAAGAATTAGGTAAGAATTATGTGAATTGTCAAATTTTTAGATATTTGTTTTTGGCATTATGAATGTTGTTTTATAAAATGTGCGTAAGCGACATTTAAAATACAAAATCCATATGTGTCCATTCATTTAGGGCATTTGTTGTAAATTGTTTTATATACTGTTTTTTTTTACCTCAGAAATATTCTTGATTATTATTGAGCTTAGAAGCATTGGTCAAGCAATTTGTAACCTCTTTTCATTCTCATTTTCAAGTTTTCCTTCTAGAAAGGTTTATAGTTAATTCTCTTTTATTTTCACATGTTCCACAGTGTTTTCTGATCTGTAGAACTTGTTTTCTAGCATTAGCAACTTTATTCAGTATAAAATGTCTTCAATATGGACGCGAATAATAAAACTTATTTTAGTAAAATTGTGGCTTATTCCTGGTAAAAATAGTAAATTATTCTCTTCCTCAAAAATTTCCTTTAGCGATAAAACCAACGCTTTTCAGTTCAGTTTCGGTGATCATTTCCTCATCGGGGCAATAATTTTTGCCTCGGATTTTTTTAAATCGGAAAAGAGGTGGTAGTCGCTGGGGGCTAGATCTGGACTATAAGGTGGGTGCAGAAGCAATTCAAAGTCCAATCCGTGTATTTTTGCTATGTTTTCGTCGCATTGTCGGCTTGTAACACGTCGCATTGTCTTGGTGAAACAGCAATTTTTTCTTCAACAATTGAGGCCTTTTTCTGTGCGATTTTGGTCTTCAAGCGCTCCAATAATTTAATATAGTAATCGCTGTTGTTTGTTTTTACATTTTAAGTAATCAAAGATAGGGGTCCCAAAATACAGAGGTTATAGCGTCTTTGGTCCCTTTGGACGGCTTTCTACAAGCGCTGTCGACTCAGATAACTGGTGATTTGATCTCGAAATGAAGTGGTAGGTCCATGTTTCATCGATCGTGATATGATAACGCAAAAACTACTGACTTATTCCGATCAAACATGTCCAAACAGCACCGAGACTCATTTCGTTGTTTTGCTCTGAAGTGAGAAAACGCATCACCCATTTGGAAAACAGCTTTCTTACACCCAAATGTTCGTGTATAGTTGTAAAAATGCTACACTTTGATAATTTTAGAGTGTCAACTATCTCTTGTAACTTCACTTTGCAGTTTTCCATATGTTCTTTTTTTGTTTTCGAGAATAGCTACCTCATTTGGCCTTTCAAAGCGCTCAGCTTCATTGGTATCAGCACGACTGCGTTTTAATTCAGCAAATTATCGTTTAATGGTTGTAATCGATGGAGCAAAGTTCTGGTAACATTTTTGAACCATTGCCCAGTTTGGACTGTATTTTTCCCTTCAAATATCATTGATAAGTCAACAGACGAAATTGCTTGGAATCTATTGTTTATAGAAATCAGATAATATAAGTAGCATCGGCAATTCGGCAAATTATAATCCGAATTGTTTTTTATTAACCCCTCTGCGGTGTTTGAATACTACTATCTGGTCACAAATGACCAATTAGCAGTTATTTTCTGACCTAACTTAATACACAGTAAATATTTAAATCTAAGGGCTTACCATAAGGCTTACTCTTATTTTATCTATCAACTAATGCACTACAACTAACATGCAATAACTTCACAGCACTATACTCTGCTTTTTACACTAAACTGTTCCACATTTACACTCATTCAAATGGTTTTGTCCTTATGAGTCTTCTCTTTAGTTCAGTGTTGTCAAGAAGCTGGATTGCCTCGACATTCACATGACTATGCAGCCTCTGCTCGTGACTTGCTGCTGTTCTCTTGATTATTTCTATCACAGTTTCCATACCCAGCTCCTGGTGGAGGTTGCTGTTACGGATATACCAAGGAGCATCAACAATGTTTCTCAGTACTTTGTTTTGAAATCTCTGGATAATATGTAGATTACTAGCTTTGGTACAGCCCAAGAGTTGGCACCCATATACCCGTACTGGCCTCAGTACTTCCTTGCAGGTGGATAATTTATTATGAATTGATAATAAATTTTGACAGTATGCTTTTGAAAGTTGACACTAAAGGAGTGTCAGGCGGATAATTCATTAGAGTCGCTATCTCATGGTTAGGTGCGGAAGTTATTGTCCGAAGTAATACTAGTAATACAAAATCATGCCCATTGAAGAGAAAGCACTTTAACGACCTCTTTTTTCATTTGAATTTCATATGCGTATATTTATAGTTGAGAAAAATTTGAAGAATATTCTCCTAATTTAACAATAATGTTATTTTTTTAGGCCAAATAGAATATGTATTTTCCGACAAAACTGGTACGCTTACACAAAACATAATGACATTTAACAAGTGTTCGATAGCAGCCCGATCGTACGGTGATATCATTGACCAGAGGACGGGAGACGTCATCGAAATCACCGACGATACTGAACCTTTAGATTTTTCATTTAATCCCAACTATGAAGCCGATTTCCGGTTCTATGACAAACACCTTCTGGAAGCTGTGCGGAAACGAGACGCAGATGTATTTAGCTTTTTTAGACTGCTGGCTTTATGCCATACCGTCATGTCCGAACATAATGATGGAAAATTGGAATATCAGGTAAGAAAAACATTGCTAAGAGAAGTATATAGCGATTAGAAATACTCTTTTTTATGTTTGTGTAAATGAAATAGCAACCTTAGGACTTAATGGTATATTACATACGTTGAATATAATAAATTTATACCAGGGTCGATATTTTTTGAAACAAAAAAAAATGATAGTAGAATGAAACCTATTGGAAAAGAAAGAGAATATGCTAAAAATGGAAGAAAAAATAAATTCCACTCCATCCGAGGTCGGGAAGTGGGAGGGAGTGAGTTTTTAAGGGTAACAATCGGTTTATCGCGATTTTCGGCGAAACTAAAAGTGCTATGGAAAAAAGTTAAATGGCAAAGTTGTAGGTAACAAAAGATCTACAACTTTTGTGTTTACACTTTTTTTACATAACCTCAAAATTTTTGTGGAAAATTCCAAAAACTAAGTTTTTGGGTTTTTATTTATTTTTATCTTTTACAAAATTTTTTTTTTACGAAATTTAGTGAAACTTGCCTTAGTATTTACCCATTAAAAAATTTATTTTTTTACCTGATATTGATTTAATATCGAAAAAGCACCCTAATTTTCAATCGAAAATTCACGCGTCAAAATATCAGCTTTTTTAAAAAAGTCGGTGGGCTTTTATTTGTTGAAATCTCTACTTCCGATAGTGTAACAAATATACATTACTATGGCAAATGTTTTCAAAAAACGCAAAAAAAACAAAAAAAACTCAAATTGAATTTTTTTTTTTGTCATTATGTACAACTTTGAGATATTTCTTATTAGATATAATTAATACTGTAATTAGTCATGTAGCTTAAGATTTCATGATACATTAATAAACAAAAAAATTATAAATCCACAAAACATTAAGATTGCAAAAAAAACATGTGAAAATAGCTGTTAAAAATATTCAAGATACGTTTTAAAGGAAATTTCATAAAAAAAGTGACTGCTATATGTTTTTTTTTATAATTAAAAAGCTGGTTAATAATGTTTAATTACATTTTTGTCATCGGTAATCGTACAATATATATATATATATATATATATATATATATATATATATATATAAATATATATATATATATATATATACATATATATATATATATATATATATATATATATAATTATACATATATATATATATATATATATACATATATATATATATATATATTATATATATATATATATATATATAATATATATACATCCCGCTATCATTAGAGCGTCTTTACACTCTCTATGTATAGAGCGTCCGATTTTTAAAAAACAGTAAGAACAGCTTTTTTTCTCCTATACAAGTAATATACTCTATATGAGTAATATGTTTCAAAAATGTTTTGCAAGAAAAAACTGATAATTGTAACATTTGATCATCAATGGAGCGTCCATCACATTTCCCGCCAATAAGGCGTCCTAGTGTATATAAAAATCATCCATCTAACCGCCAATAAAGCGTCCCTATATACACTTTGCGTTCATTTAATAGACGATAGAGCGTCCTGCGATGTTGCCATTATCTTCATTATCTATTATATGTTCGTATATTTTAGCTCCGGCAGAAGTACGTATTTTAAAAAATGATTATTTATGATATATTATGCGTTAGGTGCGATAACTAAATAAATATTAATACATAATTTATTTTTTTTCTGGCGGAATTTGTAAATAGTATTGAAAAAAAAACTGAAATACTCAAAAGTAATAGAAAATATATTTATGGGAATAAGCCAGATTAATTATAATTAAAATTACATTTTTTTACAATGACGTTTCGAATTCCAAACCGAAAAGCCTTCTTAAAATATTAGAATTTTCTAAAAAAAGCTAAAAACATTTGTTAACCCTAATTGGCGGCACACAAGATGGCACATCAGATATGTTAATTAATTGTTACTCAAGCCGTTAAGTTATGAAATCTGTATTATAAATATATTACCGTTGAAGGTTCAACCGCCAATCATGCCATAAAAAATTACAAAATGTGTTTTCCTTAATATTTCAAATTTATAGCGATCATAGACCAATATTACCAAAAATCGAATATTTATTAGATTGAGTACATTTATTTCATATATCAAATGCGACTAGATTTTGAAATTTCTAATCGGTTCCTTTTTGTTTAGGAAAAAAAGTAGTTATTTAAATGGTTTGCAAAATTTTATCTTAAATCATTAGTTTTAGCTAGGGAGCCTATGCAATATGGAGCGCCACTGACTACATCTGAGTGTAGTGTAGTGTTGTTAAAATTAGTCAAGTTTTAAACCATAATATGTATATTTACATATTTTTAAAGATACTATCTATCGTTTTGGCCACATTAGCCAAATAGCTAATAAAAATATCATCCTATAGAATAATATGAACTCTAAGGTATGAAAATATTAAATTAGGTAAAGACAACTTAGAGTTACATATATTTAATATGTTGCTATTTTCAGCGCTGTTACTTCTCTATAATTTAATACATTTGTGTCATTTGTGAGTGACCCAAAAGTGGGTTCATCTCGACGTTTCGCTACAATTGTATGTAGCTTCTTCAGGAGAACAAAGAAAAGGAAACAAAAGACAGGAAGATGGGTAGTTAGCAACGGTAACTCAGTTACTCAACGCAACCAGAGGCGAATACTAACTACCAAGATGGGCATTTGGTCACAGTAACTCAACTACTCAACGCAGCCAGAGGTGAAAACCAAATGCCAGGACAGGGATTCACGTCCAACAGCTCAGAACACTAACGCGTCGAGAGGCGGGGAGTGAATCCGACGATTACTCCGCTACCGCTCTATTTATAGTCGCGGTGACCTGTCGTGTCGGGACGTTTCGGCACACTTCGTGGCGCGAACGTCAAGAAGCGCGCGCTGGCCAATCATGTGGCTGCATCGTGGTAGCGGGACCGGACGGCGGCTCTAGACTGAGATTCCAGATGGGAGACAAGTAGTATCCTTCCTCTCGATTGATATTATGTGAATTTTTTCGGATCTCTAGAGATTCGCGGATTTTCCTGGCATAAAAGATGGGGCTCTTAGAAATAATATGGGTTTTTTCGAACAATATGGAATGACCGGTTGGGAATGACCAATATGGAATGATCGAATGCATCAAAGATGCATTCGATCAGGTCTTTTCTCCCATTCTGCAGTTGCAGAACACTGCCAAGAAACCGGTCATTCCATATTGTTCGAAAAAACCCATATTATTTCTAAGAGCCCTTCTTTTATTCCAGGAAAATCCGCGAATCTCTACAGATCCGAAAAAATTCACATAATATCAATCGAGAGGAAGGATACTACTTGTCTCCCATCTGGAATCTCAGTCTATAGCCGCCGTCCGGTCCCGCTACCACGATGCAGCCACATGATTGGCCAGCGCGCGCTTCTTGACGTTCGCGCCACGAAGTGTGCCGAAACGTCCTGACACGACAGGTCACCGCGACTATAAATAGAGCGGTAGCGGAGTAATCGTCGGATTCACTCCCCGCCTCTCGACGCGTTAGTATTCTGAGCTGTTGGACGTGAATCCCTGTCCTGGCATTTGGTTTTCACCTCTGGCTGCGTTGAGTAGTTGAGTTACTGTGACCAAAAGCCCATCTTGGTAGTTAGTATTCGCCTCTGGTTGCGTTGAGTAACTGAGTTACCGTTGCTAACTACCCATCTTCCTGTCTTTTGTTTCCTTTTCTTTGTTCTCATGAAGAAGCTACATACAATTGTAGCGAAACGTCGAGATGAACCCACTTTTGAGTCACTCACAAATGACACGGTCCAAACCCGGAAGACGAATAAACTATAATTCTGACTCTGGCCGTGGAAGCCTACGATTTCATTTGACAAACCTCTACGGGGAGGTTATATTCCGCAAAACCTCAGAGTTCTCCAATCTTCGCTCTAAAGTTTCATCTCTACTTTCTTCGCTCACCTTCCTCTCTAGATGTCGTGATAATAACTTGGTTTCCAATTTTCTTGTTCTAAAGCATCACATTTCCTCTTCATCTTCTTCCCGAATTCTACATCGAGCCAGCCTATCTTTACTTCGTGAACGGATTCAACATATTCGAAAAACCCTTAATTTTCAATCCCAAAAACTTTTTAAGCTTCATCTTGAACTCTCCAGTATTCTTAGTGTCGATGATTGGTCACTTTTAGACCGCATTTCCTATCATTAAGCCGATAAAATCCTTCTTCTAAGCAACGAAACTCACAAATAGAAATTCCAATCCCTTGTATCTAAGAAAAAATCACATTAAACCACCTCTACTTCTCATTCACCTCTCACTAACACCGTCGTTAATCTTTCTTCTCACCAATTAACAAGTGCAGAAAGCAGTCTTCTATCTAAAGGCCTTAATTTTGCTATCACTCCTTCCAGAATTCCTACCGAAGAAATAGTTTCAAATGTGGAAGCGGCACTCCGCACAATTCCCAAAATTCCAGCCGACCGTATCCGCTTTGACGTCGCTAAATGTCTTGATACAGCCAAAATCCCTACTTCCAATATATCTCGTGAGGAATTCATAGCTCTCAAAAATCTCCGTTCTCTTTCTGAGATAATAATCCTTCCTGCAGACAAAGGTAATGCCACAGTCATCCGGGATACTCCTTCCTACATAGAGAAAGTAAACGACTTACTTAGGGATACATCCTGTTATAATACAATTTCTCGAGACCCCACTCCTAGAGTCGAACGCGAAATTTCCCATGCCATCAAACAATCCGATCTTTCCGATGATGTTAAGAAGTCCATAGTTCCGAAAAACTTCATCTGCCCCAGAATTTACGGTCTTCCCAAAATCCATAAAGACAACGTACCTCTTCGTCCCATTGTGACTACGATTAACTCTCCTACCTACAAACTCGCAAAGTACTTGTCGAATCAGTTTAAGACCTATACTGGTCGTACCTCTTCTTATGTCCGAAATTCCACACATTTCATCACCTTAATCTCCTCCCTCACGGTCGATCCCCAAGACATTCTCGTCAGTTTTGATGTATCATCCCTATTTACCAATATCCCCATACATGACTCTCTAGTTGTTCTGCGAGATCACTTGACCAATGATAACAAGTCTTTGGTTTTGGCAGATCTTGCGGAAAAAATGCCTCCTTTCAACATATTTTTCTTTTAGAGGCAATTTCTACAAACAAATATCTGGAACACTAATGGGTTCTTCCCTTTCCCTGTCATTGCTGACATTTTTATGGAAGCCTTTGAGTCTTTAGCCCTAGAATCTTACCCCTTAAAACCAAAAGTCTGGTTCCGCCACGTTGATGCTACATTTATCATTTGGCCCCATGGTCAACATACCCTTTCTCCCTTCCTAGATCATCTTAACTCACAACATCCGAGTATAAAATTCACAATGGAAGTAGAAAATAATCGGCCCCTTCCCTTTCTCGATGTGTTAGTCACCTCTCAGCCCAATAGCCGATTGGGTCACTCTGTTTATAGAAAAAAGACTCACACGAATCGTTACCTACATGCTTCATCACACCACCATCCTGTCCAAAAGAATTCTGTGATCAACTCTCTCATCCATCGGGCCATTTCGATTTCTGAACCCGACAACCTTAGAGAAGAACTTGGCCATCTGCAGAAAACCCTTGTCGCCAACGGTTACTCCAATTCCACAATTCAAAATATTACACACCGACATCTACATCCCCCTTTACAGCCTAGGACGACAAATTCAGAATCTTCGGGTAATACTCCTGTGGCTTTTTTTCCGTATATTCGAAATGTCACTGATAGGATTGGCAAAATTCTTCGCAAAGAAGGTATCAGGACTACTTTTCGACCACCCAAGAAAATCTCACAATATCTACCCTCTCCTAAGGACCCATTACCGCCCCTATCTTCCTGTGTTGTCTATTCTATTCCTTGTTCATGTGGACATGTGTATATTGGCGAAACCGGTCGTTCCGTCAAAACTCGGATTCGAGAGCATCAAAGATGCATTCGATCAGGTCTTTTCTCCCATTCTGCAGTTGCAGAACACTGCCAAGAAACCGGTCATTCCATATTGTTCGAAAAAACCCATATTATTTCTAAGAGCCCCTTCTTTTATTCCAGGAAAATCCGCGAATATCTAGAGATCCGAAAAAATTCACATAATATCAATCGAGAGGAAGGATACTACTTGTCTCCCATCTGGAATCTCAGTCTAGAGCCGCCGTCCGGTCCCGCTACCACGATGCAGCCACATGATTGGCCAGCGCGCGCTTCTTGACGTTCGCGCCACGAAGTGTGCCGAAACGTCCCGACACGTCAGGTCACCGCGACTATAAATAGAGCGGTAGCGGAGTAATTGTGGTTTTCACCTCTGGCTGCGTTGGGTGGTTGAGTTACTGTGACCAAATGCCCAACTTGGTATTTAGTATTCGCCTCTGGTTGCGTTGAGTAACTGAGTTACCGTTGCTAACTACCCATCTTCCTGTCTTTTGTTTCCTTTTCTTTGTTGTCCTGAAGAAGCTACATACAATTGTAGCGAAACGTCGAGATGAACCCACTTTTGGGTCACTCACAAATGACAAGGTCCAAACCGGAAGACGAATAAACTATAATTGTCTATTTGTTTACATAATTCACAATTCAAATCAGTATCTCGATAAAAAATCCAGGTAGTCCAATATATTTCGGTACCTTTTAAAAACTTTCACTACTTAAAACCTACTTAAGTTAACAAAATTTTGAAACTTTAAAACATCTCGTTAAAAAGTATTTTTCTTTTACAAACTATGTACAAGTTTAATGTTGCTAAACTGTGGAAATAATACTGGTTATTATCCAAATTATTACTTATAGAAATCTTTTATAGGTTTGCTTTCCTAGTATAATAGACTAGGGAAATGGAGGTTTTTGTGACCATCCAAAGTAACAGATAGCCACCTAGTGTTTCTGGTGTTTTTGGAATCCAATAATAAACCTAATAGTTCGCAACCAAAATTACGCTGCAAAATGAAAGTTATTAACAATTAAGTGCAAAAAAACTTCTATTTTCTACTTTTTGGCTCTATTTCAAAATCAAGATAGTTGATATAAAATTTTGAATAAGCCGTTTGAAGTGTATACAAAAACCCTAAAAATGACGGTTTTTAAAATTGAGAATACTTATTTGTTGTTACGAAAATTGCAAGAAACTGTTAAATTTGATAAGTTATTAAATAATCGACAATTTTTTTAAAAAATAACCTACGACTTGGTTACTTTGTAAAAAGATGGAGTTTTTAGTATTCAATAATTGCTTAAAATTTTAAGTCAATCGGTCTAATAGTTTTTGCAAAATTGGAATTGTTATATAAGTGAATATAAGTATATATAAGTGAATAAAATATATTATTAGACATAAACAAAAATAAAATTTAGCATCGCAAAATTTCATTGAACAATTACTGTATTTTTTAGCTTATAAACAAATAGAATCACTTTTTTGTCATTGCTTGTAAAATAGTAATTTTTTATTAGCTAAATAGCTGACATTTTCACGCTCATTTTAAATTTAAAAAATTGGTCCTAGCTTGACATGGACCAAAGTTAGCAATTTTTTTTAAATGCTTATAACCTATTTGTTTGTAATAATTAACGAACCTAAAAATGCTATTTTGAACAAAAGAAAGTAAATTTATTGTATATAAAAAATTAGAATGGTAGCAATTAAACACAATAACTGGTGGAGCTTCAAAAACGTTGCTAAAATTTTGTCTGTTCAGAATAAAACTTTTGGAGCCAAAAAATTTAAGAGTTAACATGATGTAGAAATTTTATTTCTGGAGCTTTTCAATGGATTTTAATGATTCTTTTTTTAAATTGTATTAAATCATTGCGTGCAATACGAATATGTAACTTATTGATTAGTAATTATTTAGATAAATTATCTAATTTGTTTAAAAATCTTATAAAAAAAAATTGTAAAATATTAAATTTTTGTGGGTTAAAATTACTAATAATGTATAAATTCATAAAAAAACATTAAAATAAACAAATTATCAATGTAAATATTTATTCAAGAATTCTTTAAAAAAAACCTATTTTTTAATTCTCAAATTTTGTAAAGTAATTATATTTCACACTATTTTCCATTATTTAATTCAAAGAACATCTCACATAATAAAAAACGCATTATTGTGGTGATTCAAAATTGTCTTGTAGGTAAATGTAGGATTTACTTTCTAAATGATCGTTGTTTTATTTTAGCTCATTCCAATTATTACAGTTTCCATTTGTACATTTTACACATAAATTGCTACAGAAAATAGAGTTTTTTTTTTGTAAAACGGCTCTACGGAGTTCCCTATTTTCGAAACAGGTAGAGCCTTGAAATTTAATTTTTCATGTATTATTTAAAAATGTAACAAAATCCAATAATATGTTTTAAATTTTGATATTTGAAACTGTCGCTATCAAATATTGCTATATCGTGTTTTCCTGGTTATTTAAGGTTTCTTTCATTTTCAATTTCATTTCACGAATATTGATAACTTACATATTCAGGCGGAAAGAGTCTACCGTTAGGAACATATTCTCTCTGTGTGGTGTCGAGAATACAACAAGATAATAAAATTAAACTTATTAAGTTATTAGGCACAGATCATGTGTATCGAATCCACCGTTGCCAACACTTCGGCACTTCGGACGCCCTAAACGCGATAGAACTGATGATAATATACTCTGAAAAGTATACGCAGAGCTTGACCAGCGCGCTTTCGACGTCAAAGTCTCAAACTATAATATACATTCATCGTATATATTTTTACAAAAAACCATCATAAGGCGTCCCCGTAAAAATTTGTAAAGTGGTTCTGGATGACATTTTAGGAACTTTAAGCAAAGAAAAATTAGAGCGTCCATATACGGACGCCCTGATGTAGGCGGACGCTATATTGACGGTAAAAAGACAATGTACGGACGCTCCGTTGATGGTAGGATGTATATACAGGGTGGTCCTTAAGTAATTGTACAAAAAGAAACCGCAGATTCTATACTTTAAAATATTACGATTTAAGCCAACTTACTTTAATAAAATGTTGATATTAAAAAAGATACAGGGTGGTAAAGTAGAAATTTAAAATTTCATTTTTCGCTATAACTTTCATGTTTGTAAACATTTATATATAAAAATTTACAGCTGGGTACTATTTAATATTAGAAATTATAATTTGATGAACACTTTGATATAGCTAATAGAGGGCGCCACATATGCCACATACGTCGCATACATTTGCACTTAACTTTTTTGTTCTTTAAGTTACCGGTATTTTTTATGAAAAATATTAAAGATACGTTATTTTAACAAAGAAAAGGTATACTTGTTAATAACTTCAAAACTCAACAGTTTTCGAGATAATCGCATTTTACAAATCAACTGCATAATTCTGAATTAACGCAATTACTCCAGGCAATGAAAGAAAAATAGATAAAAACATCAATACTTCCGAATTTTGTTATAAAATACCTTTAATAAAGTCAATAATTAACGAAATATTAAATAAAATAAATATATCAGTAGGATAATTAATAGTAGGATCTGATAATATAACAGAATAATTGGATTTTACATCAAACATTTTACGTTTTGTATTAAATTGAAGTCATAATCAAAACATTTTATTTACAAACCAAATTAAGAAATAGTTAAACTAAATAACATTAAACTTTTTGTCAAAGTAAGTGTTCGATATGTCCACCATTTTCTTTAATTCATTTGTCAATACATTCCATAAAATATCGTCTCATATTAAATAGCATCATTGGTTCTAAACAAACTGCTGCAGTATTTATTATAGTTGTTTTAAGTATGATAATAAGTAATTTTTTGAAATTTTTATGAATTAAATAATTATATTATTATCTCACCACAAGAATATGACTACAACGAACAATCCAACGTTCAGGAAAGTGTATTTAAATACTGTCTCACTCCGCTTTCTCTGTAATGTAATGGTTTACCATCTTGTAGAAACCACATATTTCGCCTTACGTTTGATGACAATTCTTCCAATATATCAATAAAACCATTTTATAAAAAATGTAAATAAATCTCGTTATTCAAATTGCAAGGTAATTCGCATATCCGTAAAACATCATTCAAAATTCATATGTAAAATGCATGTCCTATGGTTTGGAACCATTGATAATTATTTTTTACGGATATGCGAATTACCTTGCAATTTGAATCACGAGATTTATTTACATTTTTTATAAAATGGTTTTATTAATATATTAGAAGAATTGTCATCAAATTTAAGGCAAAATATGTGGTTTCTACAAGATGGTAAACCATTACATTACAGTGAAAGCGGAGTGAGACAGTATTTAAATACAACTTTCCTGAACATTAGATTGTTTGTAGTAGTCATATTTTTGCGGTGAGATATTAATATAATTATTTAATTCATAAACATTTCAAAAAATTACTTATTATTATACTTATAACACTTATAATCAATACTGCAGCAATTTCTTTAGAACCAATGACTCTATTTAATATGAGACGATATATTATCGAATGTATTGACAAATGAATTAAAGAAAATGGTGGACATACTGAACATTTACTTTGACAAAAAGTTTAATTTTATTTACTTTAACTATTTCTTAATTTGGTTTATAAATAAAATGTTTTGATTATGACTTTAATTTAATACAAAACGTAAAATGTTTGATGGAAAATCCAATTATTCTGTTATTTATCAAATCATATTATTTTATTCTACTGATATATTTATTTTATTTAATAATTCATTAAATATTAACTTTATTAAAGGTATTTTATACCAAAATTCAGAAGTATTGATGTTTTTCTTTAATTTTCTTTCGTTAACTGGAGTAATTGCGATAAATCAGAATTATGTAGTTGATTCCTAAAATGCAATTATCTCGAAAACTGTTGAGTTTTTAAGATATTAACAAGTATACCTTTTTTTTGTTGAAATAACGTATCTTTAATATTTTTTATTACAAATACCGGTAGCTTAAAGAGCAAAAAAGTTACGTGCAAATACATGCCACATATATGGCATATGTGGCGCCCTCTATCAGCTACATCAAAGTTTGCATCAAATTATAATTTCTGATATTTAATAGTACCCAGTTGTAAATTTTTATACATAAATGTTGACAAACATAAAAGTTATAGCGAAAAATAAAATTTTAAATTTCCACTTTAACACCCTGTATCTTTCTTAATATCAACATTTTATTAAAGCAACTTGACTTAAATCGTAATATTTTAAAGTGTAGAATCTACGGTTTCTTTTTGTACAATTACTTACGGACCACCCTGTATATATATATATATATATATATATATATATATATATATATATATAATATATATATATATATATATATATGATTTCAGTTGTTTTCCGGGTTTGACTCCGCGTTATGTAATTTTGGTTTTTAGAAAAACCATTGTTTTGACGACGTTTCGGCAAGGTCACACTTGCCATTGTCAAGTCAGATTAGTTCTGCTTCGTCTTGATGTTTCAGGAGAACTGATTTTCAAATTTTTCAAATCAGTTCTCCTGAAACATCAAGACGAAGCAGAACTAATCTGACTTGACAATGGCAAGTGTGACCTTGCCGAAACGTCGTCAAAACAATGGTTTTTCTAAAAACCAAAATTACATAACGCGGAGTCAAACCCGGAAAACAACTGAAATCACTTATAGCTCCCGCGGAAGTTTCAAATCCAATATATATATATATATATATATATATATATATATATATATATATATATATATATATATACATATATATATATATATATATACATATATATATATATATATATATATATATATATATATATATATATATATATATATATATATATATTGTAGCATTTTAAATTTGATTGATTCTTTGAAGTATATTTAAAGTCGCCTCGTATATGAAATCGTCTTAATAAAACGAAGAATGTTTTCTGTTTTTTAGTTCGTATCTTTCGAAAAGTGTTTTCAATCATTCTAACGTCGTAGAGTAATAAATCCATTTAATTGTTGTTTATTTTACTGCGGCGATTTCTTTTCATGTAAATGCGTTTCAAAGGATATCTACGTCGTTCGTTGGTTTTGCTATTTCAGCAGTTCGTTGATTTTCAAGTTAAGCGAACAAATTTTTAATTTCGTCACTATCGGTGGAGCCGCTGTCAAGGGCAGTTGGTTTCGTTTGTTTAGTCCGAATTTTCATCAAATTCGTAATGTTTTTTTTGTTATTAGTTTTTTTCATCAGAAGTATTGAAGTTTGGTAGCATGTGTAGTTACAATTTGAGGTTGGTTTATGATATTGACGGAAAAGTGCTTGGGTGGTATTCTTCAAGGAACCGGCAAATTTATATGTGGAGAAGTGAATATTATACTCAAATGTAATGTGTCAGTTTTTGTCTGAGTTAATCACCGATTTGGGTCGTGCTGTGTTTTGAAGAGCTTTGTGTTTTGAGAAGTTTTGAAAAGCCAAGCTTTGAAGATTGCAGTTTAATTAACCCGAAGTCCGATGGTCCAGTGCCCAGCTTTCATCGTATATTTGTTGTCCCTGGTCATTCCAGACCATTTTGCAGCTTGTGAGAAGCATTTGTTTGTTTTGCAGTGTTTTTGAGTAAAGTTCCAGCCCCAAAACTTTTAAAGGAGATATAATATTCAGTGATATCAGGTACTCTTTTTTTTTCGTAAACATTTTTTAAAGTAAAAATAGACAGTTTTCATCGATAATTGCTTTCATGACAAGTTACAAAAATTGTAATAAATAAAATTATAAATATTAGGGATTGGTTAACTGTCATATTAATTATTCTTATAGTTTTAAAAATTTAATCTTGACATATGACAGTTAGCATTATTGTCTTCGGATATTTGGTACATACATAACCATAAACTTTGAATTTGTTTTGTTTTTAAAAAGGTTAACCTCAGTAAGTAAGCTCCATTTAAAAATATGATAATAAATATTTAAATAGTTACCGCTACAAAATGTCGCGCAAATAGGGTCCCCAACGCCCAGAGTTGTAAACCGAAAGCGCCATTGTAAGTCGTTTTTTTTTGTATTTTGTTAGTATTATTTGTATTTGTAACTGTTTGTGGTACACATAATTAAAGGTTAAATTTTATTTTCTTAACTTTTTATTTATTTTTTTTAAGCTAACCCTTTTTGAGTTTATTTGAAAAAGATATGTTTTGATTTTATTTTCTAATTATTTCCCTAGTTACAACTAGTGGTTGTAATAGGCATAATTAGGCACCTCAAGTGGCGCCCTATATTAAATTCCTTGAGGTGTTTCTTGTTTAATTTTTATTTTGTTTATCCCAAGAGCCCTTTATTTCATTTTTTTGTAGTTGCCCCATTCCAATGCCCTTATCTTTTACTTATCCACGACCCCAGCTCTCCTACGAAACCCTGAGTGTCCGTTCGCATCAGTAGCGATTATTTTGCTTGCCCTATCTCCACCCCCAATAGTTTCTTCCCCCAATTTTCTACCTTATATTAATGCCCCTGTGGTAGGCAAAATATTTTCGTTACAATATATATATATATATATATATATATTATATATATATATATATTTATGATGTATATATTTATCATAATATTTTTTAGGGCCTTAATTTTTGCCTCTTTAATGGCATTCCTTCGTCGCCTTCTGATTCTAGAAGATCTTCGAAATCTTTAAGACCATCACCGTCTTCATCTAAAATATTGTTTCCTGTCTGCGTTACTTCCTCATCTACAATTTCATCAGAAACATTATTCTTAATTTCTTCGTATTCTTTTTCCTCCACATCTAGCATTTTTCTGAGCCGTGACAACTTAACATAAATTTGTGCATTTCAAACCATGTTTTCGGCAACCAAATTTTAAATTGTTACATCAAGTTTCACACCTGCAGCAAATAGTTTTGAGCAGTATTTCCGGGATCAATTCTTTTTCTGTAAATTTGGGCATAATCCCTCGTTGATGTTGTTTTGAGTCCCAATCTGTTGCTGTCAGTTCGTTGCCCAGCCATATTTGAAGCTGATAATATGCCCTGTTAGAATGTTGTTCTGCTGCACCTTCTGTGGGTGGAAGATTTTCCAATACGAAAGATGATTAAATTTCTGATAAATTGATATTTTAGAAATCGTAATTGATTCAGCGGTAGATTATCATTTTTGCACTTATAAATAGATTTGATTAATTGTAATCCATTTTTTGCGATATCTTGTTTATTTGCGTCTTATTCATAAAAAATGTTAGCCAAACTTGACAAATTTTTAGCGTCTAATAATGAATTTACGATATTTTTCTTTCCTTTCCCGGCAAATCCAGATGTATCGCAACCAGAAAAACAATGCAGAAATTTTATAATTTTTTTATTTGTCAATGTACCATGAAATCTTACGCAACATGGGTAATTAACGTCTTAATTTTAATAAATATCTCAAAATTGTACATAATGATGTAAAAAAAATTTTTCGATTCGAATTTTCTTCGTTTTTTGCCCTTGCAAAAAGCTCACCGACTTTTTTAAAAAAGCTGGTATTTTGACGCGTGAATTTTCGATTGAAAATTAGGGTGCTTTTTCTATATTAAATCAATATCAGTTGTAGCATTTTAAATTTGATTGATTCTTTGAAGTATATTTAAAGTCGCCTCGTATATGAAATCGTCTTAATAAAACGAAGAATGTTTTCTGTTTTTTAGTTCGTATCTTTCGAAAAGTGTTTTCAATCATTCTAACGTCGTAGAGTAATAAATCCATTTAATTGTTGTTTATTTTACTGCGGCGATTTCTTTTCATGTAAATGCGTTTCAAATGATATCTACGTCGTTCGTTGGTTTTGCTATTTCAGCAGTTCGTTGATTTTCAAGTTAAGCGAACAAATTTTTAATTTCGTCACTCTCGGTGAAACCGCTGTCAAGAGCGTTTGTAGTTTTATTGGAGTCCGAATTTTTCTTCAAATTCGTAATGTTTTTTCGTTTTTTTTTTTGTCATTTGTCATGGGAAAATGTGTAGTGTGGTAGCAGTTGAGAGCTCGGCTTGTAATCTTCAGAAAGCCGACAGATCCTGTTTCTAGAAAGTTATATGTGTTGTAATATGTCCTAAATGGAAGATTTGTAAGGTGTTACAACGATATAAGAGGCCATCGTATTTTCAATGAAGTTTTGAAAAGCCAAGCTTAGAAGTTTGCAATTTTTTTTTGACCCGAAGCCCGATGATCCAGCCGAACTTCAACTTCCTTCGTCTATTTGTTTGTCCCTGGTCATTCCAGACCATTCTGAAGCTTGGAGACGCATTTGTGTTATTTGCAGCGTTTAGAAATCCAGTTCCAGCCCCAAAACTAATATTTAGTGAAGTCAGGTACTTTTTTTGTTAAATTTTTTTTAAAGTGAAAAATAGACATTTATCATTAATAATTGCTTTCATGACAAGTTGAAAAATTTGTAATAAGTAAAATTATAATAATTAGGATTTGGCTGTCATAATAATTATTCTTATACACATAACTAACCATAAGTTTTGAATTTGTTTTGTTTTTTTAAGTTGACCTTAATCTAAACTGCATTGAAAGATCTATATGATTTCAATTTTGTTTTTTGTAATTATCATTTGTTTTGTAACTGTTTGTGGTACACATAATTAAAGGTAAAATTTTGTTGTCTTAACTTTTTGTTTATTTTTTTGAGCCAACCCTTTTTGAGTTTATTTGAAAAAGATATGTTTTTTATGTTTTGATTTTGTTTTCTAATTATTTCCCTAGTTACAACTAGTGGTTGTAATAGGCATAATTAGGCACCTCAAGTGGCGCCCTATATTAAATTCCTTGAGGTGTTTCTTGTTTATTTTTATTTTGTTTGTCCCAAGAGCCCTTTATTTCTTTTTTTGTAGTTCCCCCATTCCAATGCCCTTATCTTTTACTTATCCACGACCCCAGCTCTCCTACGAAACCCTGAGTGCCGTTCGCATCAGTAGCGATTATTTTGCTTGCCTTATCTCAACCCCTTTAGTTTCTTCCGCCAATTTTCTACCCCCTTGTATTAATGGCCCCTGTGGTAGGCAAAATATTCTCGTTACACAGTTAAAAAAATAAATTTTTTATTGGGTAAATACTAATGCAAGTTTTCACTAAATTTCGTAAAAAAAATTTCTTGTAAAAGATAAAAATAAAAACCCGAAAACTTAGTTTTTGGAATTTTCCACAAAAATTTTGAGGTTATGTAAAAAAAGTGTAAATACAAAAGTTGTAGATCTTTTTGTTACCTACAATTTTGCCATTTAACTTTTTCTCATAGCACTTGTAGTTTCGCCGAAAATCCCGATAAACCGATTTTTACCCTTAAAAACTCACCCCCTCCCACTTCCCGACCTCGGATAGAGTGGAATTTATTTTTTCTTCCATTTTTTTGCATATTCTCTTCCTTTTACAATAGGTTTCATTCTACTATAATTTTTTTTTTTCACTTTTTACCTTTTTTAAAGGCTTCGACACTGGTCTAATTGCATTTTTATGATTTAAGGCACAATCTCCTGACGAAGCGGCGTTAGTATCTGCAGCGAGAAATTTTGGATTCGTGTTCAAGGAACGAGCTCCCAACAGTATTACAATCGAAGCTATGGGAATCAAAGAAGTGTATGAACTGCTCTGTATTTTGGATTTTAACAACGTCAGGAAGCGGATGTCTGTAATTCTGAGGAGAGATGGCAAACTGAAGCTATATTGTAAAGGAGCCGACAACGTCATATATGAAAGACTTAAAAACGGCCAAGACGAAGTAAAACATAAAACACAAGAACATCTTAATGTAAGTAATAAATAATTTATATGTTTGGTAATCTTTTACTTTACTTTTTTAGTCACACTTAGCTTACAAATTCATTCTCCAAATAATAGTCCTATAACCCTCAACTCTATTTCAGAAATTTGCTGGAGAAGGCTTGAGAACATTGGTATTAGCCTCCTGTGATTTGGACGAAGTATTTTTCAACAACTGGAAACAAAGGCACCAAGAGGCAGCCGTTTCGTTAGAAGATAGAGAAGAAAAGTTGGACGCCCTCTACGAGGAAATAGAGAAAGACCTAGAACTGGTTGGAGTGACCGCCATCGAAGACAAACTACAAGATGGGGTTCCTCAAACTATTGCAAATCTCATACTAGCAGGAATTAAAATTTGGGTACTTACTGGTGATAAACAAGGTAAGTTGTTAAAGTGTCTTGTAGAATCTGACATTTATGGCTTATATTTAAAAAAAATGGTCATATTTTCACATTTATTGATGTATTCATACCTTACTTACTTACTTACTCCGTGGAGTTACAACCCTTCGTGGGTTTTAGCCGACTCGACAACATGCCTCCACTGTTTTCTGTCTTGAGCAACTTCCATCCAATTCTCCACGCCCATAGTGCTTAGGTCTCCTGCTACATTATCTTGCCACCGGAAACGAGGGCGTCCGCGTGGTCTCCTTCCTGTTGGGACTTCCTCCCACAACAGTCTTACTGTTCATTCGTCAGAATGTCTTCTGAGGTGTTCTGGACTTTATTTCTTTTATGATGTTGGCGTCTTGGTAAAGTTCTTCGAGCTCTTTGTTAGTTGTTATCCTATATTGTCCTGATGCTTCATCCAAAACAGAGCCAAAGATTTCCTTAGGATTTTTCTTTCCCAAACACATAGTCTCTCTTCGTTTGCCTTTGTTATCGTCCACGTTTCTCTTCTATACATCACAACGGGTCGTATGATTGTTTTATAGACCTATATCTTCGTACTTCTTGTTAATTGTTTCAATTTTATAAGGTTTTGGAGGGAAAAAAGACAGGTTTTTAGGATTTCCTTGTCATCAGTGATAAGCTTTCCGCTGTCGTTTTGAAGGAAGTTTCCTGTTCTTGCTTGGTACACTTGGTACGCTTGGTCTTGATATCTGAAACTCCTTTGAAGAACTGTCTCGCTTGTTTGTTCTTTTTCCTTCTATATCTCTGATTATTTGTTCCTGATACTCCCTCTTCTTCCTTTTCATTAGTTTTCTTGTCTCTGTTCTTCTTTGTCTATACATTTCATTGTTGTTGTGCGAGGGGTTTTGTAGCATGTTCCTTCTAGCCATATTTGTTGCTGTTATAGAGTTCAGGAAATCATCATCGAACCATTTTTTTGTTGTTTTCTTTTTGAGTTCCTAGTATTTTATCTGATACGTTTGTCAGAGCTAATTTAATATTTTTCAAAGCTGAGTCTATGTTGTTATAGTCTTCTGTCTGTGTTAGAGCGATTTTTATAGCCTTTTGAAGTTTCTGTACTGTCTGCTTATTATGTAGAAATTCGGTATTCCATAATTGTGTTGGTGTATTCTTGTGTGTTTTTTTTTGACGCTATATTTGTCCTTATCTTCGTTTTTACCAGAAAATGATGTGCCTCTATCAGCTCCTCTTAGGCTTCTTACGTCTAGACAGTTACTACCCCTCCTGGCATCTACTAGAAAATGATCGATCTGATTTCTTGTGATGCCGTCGTTGGAGACCCATGTTTGTTTGTGTATTTTCTTGTGTTCGAACATTGTCGATTTTATTAGTAGGTTGTGGGACGCTATAAAGTCTATTAACCTTGTTCCATTATCGTTGCTAACATCGTGAATACTATGGTTACCTATTGTTGGTTTGTACGCTGCTTCCTTCCCAATCTTGACATTGAAATATCCTAAGATAATATGCATATCCTGTTTGGGTAAATTATTTATCAGTTCCTCTAGTTTCTCATAGAAGTTATCTTTTACATGCTCTTCCTTTTCCTAGTTATGTAGTTGTCCTTTGAGTCTGATATAACAAGAGTCTTTCATTAACGGGTTTGAAAGTTAAGACTGACCCGCAAGACTTTCCCTGATTATAAAACCAGTGCCGAATTGATGTTCCCGTTCGCTTCCGCTGAAAAATACTACTGATTTATTAGTTTTTAGTGTACCTTCTCCAGTCCATCTAATTTCTTGTAAAGCAGTTATGTCCATGTTTCTGGATTCAAGTTATTTGACCACATGAGTTAGGGTTCCATACCGATATAGGCTTAGTGCGTTCCAGGTTCCTATATTCATTGTCCTTTGTCGTCTTAAAAGATTCGTCCTTATGCGAGGCATGTGCTTCGTTTTCATAACTATGTTTTCTTTTGCAAGAACAGTTAGTCCCTTGCTTAACCCTCCTCCTTTCTCATCCTGGACTTGGATCAAGCAACGGCGGAGTTATGTATTCATACCAATTTCTCTTTAATTTTTGATAGTTGTTTCCTCGCTGTTTATTCATTCCAACTTAGTTTTTATTGCTTTTTTCCAAACCGATAGATCTTTCCTTTATTATATTGTTGCCTGCATTTGTTGAATAGCAGTTGTTGTTTTTTGAAAAATACCGTTTTGCTAGATATTCTTTTTATTATTCCAGAGACTGCCATCAATATTGGTTACTCGTGCCAACTTCTGACAGACGAACTGGTGGATCTCTTCATAGTGGACGCTTCCAGTTTTGAAGAAGTCCAGCAACAGCTCCTCAAGTTCCGCGACAACATCAAAATCGTCCACACGTTTCAACCCCGTAGTCCTAACGTCAACCAAACGTCAAACGGTCGTGTAGATTCCGGCGAGTCGTCGAGGGGAGACAGCACCATCTTTACGCCCCAAACGCTGGCCAGTCCACCGGCGGTCAGCGTCGTCACATTCAGGTGGGACGATGAACATTCTACACAAAGTGATAATTCGAGAGCAAGGTAGATGACGGCATCGACAGGTTTTTTGTTTCTCATTTGATTGTTTTCTTTCTCATTTTAAGTATTGTTCAATGCAGAGTGTCTCGTAAAGTGTGATGAACCTAAGAGGTTAGTACATGCTGTTTTTTCTTTTATAAAATTTAAGTATTATCGCAGATTGAGATGGAAAGGAAATTACTTAAAATGTACAAAAGAGAATTAAGTAGAAAGTCAAAATACAAAATTTCCGAAGTTGAAATTGAAACGTCAATAAACTTATTTTAATCTTCAATTGTGGCTTATTCCCTATAAAATAGTATCTACTTTAAAATGCCACAAGAAAATAGCTGCAGAACAATCCTAAAGAATGGGTGAGGATATTTTCGTACGAAGACACATTGCAACTGCAACAATTTTTACTTTTAAGGCAATAATGTTGATCTATTTATACTTCTAAAATATAGATAACATGTTCTAAGCAAACTAAAAATTGTATATACATAGTACTAAAATTAAAAATAAAAATGTAAAACTCTTTGGAGACATAGAACTCGGAAACGAAAACAGGTGAAAAAGTTTATAAGAAGTTTAATTAAAAATCCTTTGTAATAGGTATATATTTAAGGCCAAACGGGCTAAGTTAAAAAGACATAACGTTTTCGGAAACCATGTTCCATCATCAGTGTCTAGGAGTACATGAATGTAGCCACCAAGATTAAATATATGGGTAAAAACCCGTTAACAGATGTTTAATTACATTTAGTTTTAAAAATATGTTATAATGATTTAAGATTATAGAGTTACCGATGGATTAGGTAACATGGCGACATATGACTCCACGTTGAAGTTGCTAGTCCTGAGACGGTATGTCTTCGAGGACTGTATGAGTGCAACTACAGTCCTCGAAGACATACCGTCTCAGGACTAGCAACTTCAACGTGGAGTCATATGTCGCCATGTTACCTAATCCATCGGTAACTCTATAATCTTAAATAATTATAACGTATTTTTAAAACTAAATGTAATTAAACATCTGTTAACGGGTTTTTACCCATATATTTAATATTGGTGGCTACATTCATGTACTCCTAGATACTGATGATGGAACATGGTTTCCGAAAACGTTATGTCTTTTTAACTTAGCCCGTTTGGGCCTTAAATATATACCTATTACAAAGGATTGTTAATTAAATTTTTAATACATGGTATACAGCCAACTACAGGAACGTAGATTCCTTGTGGATTTTTATAAGAAGTACCTACATTAATTTACTACTCTAATAGTCTAGAGTATTTGAGTAAACTCATATTCTTGCCACAATCTAATGGTGAAATTTCAAGCAAAAAATGAAGCTACAACAGAAAAACAAATTTATAATACAAAACAAGTTGAAAGAAAAAGGAAAAAAACCAATGTTCTATATCTCTTGTGGTTGCCGAACACTCTGCATTTTTCTTTACTATTCAAAGATTTGGAGAATGTGGTGCTAAATTTAATTATACGTACTAACCAAGGTATTTCTTGCTCGAATTTAGAATAGATAGATAGTGATAGCTTGTTTTTGCATTACTATTGATTTTCAGAAAGTTGCGTGAATTTGTATTACTAAAAATGTGTCAAATTCGTTTGAAACAGTATTGATTACTAAAACGATCCGGAAATTTATGTGGTGTGTGTGTGGATAATTTTTTAGTCAGTCCCTTAATTTTTGATCAATTATGGCTACTTATTAAAGACAGGTTTAACAGAAAAGTAAGGAGAGTTTTATAAGTTTGAATAATAACTAAAATTTGAAAGACGTTTAGTCTTTCAAAAAGTAGACAACTATTTTCTGATACCATCCTTATCACGGCGCAGTACAGTTGTACGGCTATCTCCATGACATTGACTAAGAATTAGTACTTCCTTGGTATCTTACCATTGCACAAATTATACCATCTTATTTCCAACAAACTCAGAGTCTCCTCTAATCAATTTTTTGGTGAATTTTCGCAGCATCGAAACAAACATCTAATACCGTCATTATGTTTTATTTCTTTTCTCTGTTTGGAGTACCAGAAACTGAATTCACTACGAATTTTGACCACGATGAACCGCAGGTGGAAAGCATATTTTAGATTCCCTTGCCGAGTAATTCATCACGCTGTCTGCTTTGCAAGTTGTAGAAGGCATAGTGGTAAAAATTTGAATTCAGTTTCGCCAGGTAGGAAATCGTATGATTTCTCTGGTTGCTTTAGATTGTCTTCGAAGATTTTAAGACGCAATTTTTACAGTGATAAATAAAACCCTACAAAATTCAGTTTCAATTACACAATTTTTCTGATTATTAAAAAAAAATTAGGTTAGTTTTATGAGTGAATTCTTTAGCTATAGTTTATTTTTATGAACGAGAGAGTAATTAGCATAATTTTAACTGGTACCTCCGACCACTCCATGGGCGTGCTCAAGATTAATTGAAAAATTACTTTGAATAATTGTAAAAAATTAATGAATTATTTCAGTGTTATAAAGTGTTATGTGTATATAAACAAAAGTGACCTCTTTTATCACACACTATATTAGAACTGACTGGCCTACATTAAAAAGGGTTTTAAAAAATTCACATTTTTTTTTTAATTTTTAAAAATTACAAAAGAGAAAAAGAGTTTTTAAAACCGTCTAAGGTATGTTAAATAGATGAATAAAAATATTAATATAAAACTTACAGCTACTTGTTACAAATCCAAATAAGATTCAGAAGATTAACTTTCAGAACCAAGATTTATAATAACTGGCTCGATCATTTTATCAGTAATATTGTCCAGCTTCCACATTTTTTCCTCTTCTTTAATAGTGTGATTTACTGCCTTTTCTCAGTTTTCAGGTTTTACATTCTTTACGGCCTCCAAAAACAACTGTTTAACATCATGAATTTTAAAAGTGGTATTTTTTCTTGAAACTTCACTCTTTATCTGTGCCCATACCAGTTCAATCGGGTTTAATTCACAATGATATGGTGGGATCTAAGTACTGTCATTCCACGATTTTTGACAATTTCATCAATTTCGTAATTCTTTCCAATTCTGCAAGTCTTTTTTTAACCACTTGGTTGTGGGCCGTCCTTCTATAAGTCTGGAGTGATAACTTGCATTATCCATTACTATTACACAGTTCTTATGAAGAAGATCTATCATTTGTTCGAACCATTCTTGAAAGACATCAGCGTTCATGTCTTCATGGTAGTCACCGCTACGAGTTGATTCAAAAGTTAATAAACCACCTTCAACAAAACCGTCTGAACTGCCAATGTATACTATTATCAGCCTGCGTCCCTTTCCTGATGGTGGGTTTAAACCAGTAGATAAGTTATTTACAAAAGCGTGCCTTTGACTTGTAACAGTTTCATCTTGCCAAAATTTATTTGTGTATGACCCTCGTTGATCCATGTTTCATCAAGATAAAATATTTTTCTTTTTTGGTTTCTCATTTCCTTTATGGTTCTTAGAAAATTTCTTCTCCATATGACAATATCGCTTCTTTCTAATAAAATAGACTTTCTGGGATTCTTTTTCCAGCGGAAGCCTATTTCTTTTAAAAGTTTCCATAACGTACTTCGACTCATTTCTGGGTAATTCTTATCATCTCGAACTGAGACAAGAACTTTATCCAATGTTGGAAATTCTTGTCTAAAGAAGAATTCATGCACTTTCCGTCGAAGTCCTTCTTTAAAATGATATTCTATTTGAAATTTTGGTTTCCCTGGAGCATTACGTGGCATTTAAAAACTACCACATTTCTCTTCTTTAATAACTCTGTAAATCATAGATTTCCCAACACCAAGTGTACTGCTAACTAACTCAACGGTCTCATCAACACTTTCACATAAACGTTTGTCTCTAAATGATTTAAAACAATTAAATATTAATGTTTTTTCATTAACTGTTAAAGGACCAATTTTTCGGCGTTTACACGGCACTTCCAAATTTTCCATAACACTAGTATACACAATAAACTGCACCTTGCAACTGAAGTACCTACTTTTAGTGAACTGTTAAGAATTTTGAATACGTCACTTGGACCTTCCTACAAAATGGAAAAACCCACTATCACATTTTCTGTGGAATAAGTTTAGAAGGTAATTATCTAGTCAATTACTGTCGTAGATTCCTGGAATTAAAGAATTAAATGTTTGATTGTTGAAACCCTTACTTCGTGGAATGCACTCATTTCAGATAAAATAAAACGTTTTATTTTATTTAAAGAATTAAACTTTATTTTGCAAATAGGTAGGTACTTATTAAACTTTTATTGGTTATATATAACCAATAAAATAAACATCTTACATTTCTTGCAAATTCATTAGTACCTGTTAACCTCCATCACTTCGACACTGGCAACCTTATTTAGGATTAGTAACCCTCACAACTATTGTATTCTATTCTGCTTTAACCTTTATACCTGGTGGTCATACTCAATTTAAAATTGTTTTCTTATATACTTCTGTAAACTTGTTGACAAATATCTGTTTTTCATTGAGTCACCCGTATCAACAGTTTAGGGATTTGCATACATAATTTATTGTTTTATTACTCTCTCATACATAAAAATACACTATAATTGAGGGCTTTCACTTACGTACATCTGGAGGGCATATACCTGGAGCTAGGGAGAGAATAATGATTATTTTACCTATTTAATTAAGTATAGTTATTATAATAGTTGTATAATACCAGTTGTACATTGAGTTTTTAGAACAAATTAGTTAGGGCTTGTAAAATGCATTATTTATTGTTCTGAAGTTATTTTCTTGTGTCATTTTAATATTATTTACTTTCTTTAATGAGAAATTGACCGCAATATTGGTTGAAAATACGTGTAGTTAGTCTTAATGAGACAGCAATGGTACATTATATGATTTTTGTTTAGAATGTTATGTGGACTGTGCAGAACAAACGTTGTGTCACGGAAAGGTCACTTTACAACACACTAATGTCGTATTTCAATTATTGTGAGAAAATATCAAGTTTATTAACATTCAAGTATGCAAATAAGCGTTTATGGAGTAACGGTTGTAGAAAAAAATACATATCTTGTTGATTTTATATTATTTATTAACGAGATGTATATATATTTACCAAAACACAAAATAAAGGAATAAAGGAATGTTTAATAAATTGCGTTAAGTGGTTTATTCCATCATAATTTCTGGATTCGTTTTAGCTACAATAAAAAATGATCAACTTTCTGAAAACATAAAATTATCAGCACAAAATTTAGTTTTAGACTCGTTTGTGTGTTCACATTATCTACCTGCTCTCTAATATACTCGGCTTGTCTATTGATGAATAACACAAATTTCTTTCGAATTAACGTTTTATCTTTTGTCTCATAACAGTAGTTTAACTTAGAACTTTATTATGAATGAACCATTTTGATAATGCATCTAGCGCAGTTTGTTTTTCTAACATTTTGTTACGTTTATTTGAATTTTGAATTATTTTTAACGATATAATATATAGTATATTCCTAGAAATCAGAAAAAAATAGTAATTATTCATTTCTCATATATAGGATAGCATATTGAAATTATTGCACTTGAAACACGTTCAATGGAAGACGTTTTTGCAGGAAACCATGTTACACGGTGATTTTGCTGTCAAACGGGAGAGTTTTTGGTCGTAAATTAATGGATGCAAACCATCCGTCACTGGAAAACTTTCACTTTGGTGTACGCTCCCTCAAACATGTCATAGTTCTTGCTTCATATGAACTATGTCATAAGCGTTTCTAAGATCTATAAATACCATATGTAAGTGCGCGAGCTAACAGACTTAAAAGAATTTGAAAAAGTTTGGTACATCGGATAATAACTGAAAATTTGGAGATGAGAAAGCTCAGAACACTCGAGCAAAAACAGTATCGTGAAAGATGTTCAATTGGTTGTTTAGCAAATTTTCACAGCAACAAAGCAGAATTTTTGCGCCTTCTCATAACCATGGATGATATTTTCATAACCATGGAATATATTTGACCAAAACACTCATCACTTCACACCCAAGACAAAAGAACAATGGACTCAAAAGAAGAACCGGCTCCAACAAGGCAAAGACGTTTTATGATAATTTTCATTCCCATTTTCACCAGTTCACAGATTCCTTACTGCAATGGCAAAATTCACGAATTAAAGCTTGAATTGCTACGTCATGCACTCTATTCGCCAGATTTAGCCCCCTCGGATTATTTTCTGTTCGCAAACTTGAAAAAATTGCTCAGTAGTCCAAATTTTCCAACCGTGAAGAAGTGAGGTCAGCAGTTAATGCCTATTTTGAGAAGCTGGTCAACTTACTGAACATTACTGGGAAAAGTGGTTGAAACCTGAAAGGATGTTGAGAAATAAATACACTTTTTTCCTCAATTTGTTGTGTTTTCTTTGTTGGGTCGGTCGGATACTTCTGGGACCACCTACGTAATTGAGGATTAACTCCCTGTCAATTCTCGATTTATTATCTTGATAGATTATTTATATTTTTTTCTCCCATTGTCATTTTAACGGCTAAGATCGTTAGGAGAGTTTTTCCCACTCTGTTTTAAATTAATATGTATTCTGGGAACTTTATACGGACTTTACATTTCTTCATCGTTTAATATTTCTTGGTCTTTGTTATTAAACGATTTGATTTTCCTAATAGCGACATGTACAGAATATTTTCTTTTTCTATCACTTAGTTCGTTTTATATGCTGATATCTCATTCGATTTCGAGGCAGGTTTCTGGTACTTCACGCGACAGGGTATGCCTTTATAATCGTTTTCATCGTTCTTGGCGTGTGCGTGTAAAAACACTTGCAATAATTGTTTCATATGTCTTTCCTTGTCTAAGCTCGATTCGTTTACCTCCTCCAGTGGCGGAGCAAAATGTAGCATGTGAAACGAAATAATAGTTTATAAGAGAAAATTATAAATTATTTTTCATTAAATTTCTACTAACGGAATATACGTATAAAATTGCGAAGAAGTATTTTTCTAGCTTGCAGTACAATAGGACAGGATATAACGAAAAGAACATTTTAAAAGGATTTTGAAATATACCCAAAAAAGTGTTAATTATTTAACCCACTTTAATTAAAAAATGATACAGATTTTTTAAGTTTTAAGCACTGTAGCGAATTCTCAACTGTTACAACGTACTGACCTTGATTAATTAGCTAATCAGTCAGCGTCTTCACTGGAACTGTCTTCATCATTGGAATCTTCCGCCAAATCGATGATAATCCTACTTTCATTTTCATCATCTGTGAACATTTTTGCCCAGTCGTCCTGAATTAATTTTTCAGTATGGTTAACATAACTCGCCCACACTGCAGGTGTTGCCTCAGCTAATGCATCGCCCCAAACTTTTTTTACTGTTTCATCTCCACGTCCATATACTCCAATATGACGATCATAGTATTGTTTAGAAATGCCCCAGACCAACTCAATCGGATTATATTGACAGTGATATGGAGGTAATCTCAAAACATGATGCTCATGTTCTTGGAGTAGCTCGTCTATAACGTACCTAGTATTTTGTGGTTTCTGACATAGCACTCGTCTACTATTTTCTAGTTTGTATGAAAACCCACAATTTTTCATAAGACGCCACAAACTTGTATCAGAACCGTCATAGAGATGCTTGTTTCTTAATTGTGTTATTTAGAACTTTAATTGTAACGTGCTCTCCTTTTGCTTTCATGCCATATAGTTACATTTCTAATCTCTCCTTTTTATAAATATCGCTGACATCATTAGTCTTTTTTTGTACATTACGTGACTCTCCTGGTGTAGTAAGAGCTGCTCCTGTCTTGTATTTTCAAAGCGTCCGCTACTCGTTCATGTACCGATGATAACGAAAGCAAAGGTCCGTTGTTTTCTTTTTCTTTTTTAAAATACTTCAATAAATGAACTACACATTGTCGCATTTCTCCTGTTATCGTTTTTCTCGGCATTTTTTTTATTAAATAGAACAATTAGTTATTCACAACAAAAAATAATAAGTAAAACTGTTCGGAACAAATTCCAACAATGACTGACAAAATATCAAAATAAAACTACATAAAATATCAATGGTAATTGCTACAATTATAAACCTATTAGCCAGCTCATTCAAGAACAATGCCACAAGTCATTATTGCAATGGGTATCGGAAGAGAGAGAGTTAATTTATAATAAACTGGAAATTTTAAGGTGTCGAGAGTATTATTTTATGTAATTGAATTCCACACAGTAAGAGCTCAAACTATTAATTATTTAAAAACAGTTACTATATAAAAACTATTTCATCAGCTACTTTAAACCTGCACAGATCAGGGTAACATGTAAAAAAAAACACGTCACTGCCAGCTATCTGTATTCGTAAATAGGCCGAACTTATCACCGACACCGTATCGCCCAAACGCATCGGTGTTATTGCTACAATACTGGGAGACGTGAGTGGTCTCTTCATTCCCTTCTCATCGCACTTTACCATGACGAACGTCACTCGCACAATTGAATTACGCATCTGTGTATCAGAGAACGAATATTAAAAATTCCGTAGTAGCTTATTTCAGGCACACGCCAAGAACCATGAAAACGAGTATATAACGTTTTATGGTAGTTTATAGAGTTTTTATAGAAATGTGGATGGTTTTACAATGTTACAGACGCTATTAATATTAAATAGAATACCATATATAGCTACAGTGTGTCTACAGATGGTCCACAAAAAACTTTTCGCTAAAAATAAAAAAAAATAATAAACAGTTTTCTCTCTTGGACACCCCATCCGTGAACACATTGTATAAAAGTTCAAAAATATCGCATGCAATCAGTTAGAGATAAATTAGTTTAGATAAAAATTTTAAAATTAAGTGTAAGTAACAATATTTTCATATGGTAACCGGAAACATAAGTGCATTTGTCAATTAGTTTTACAAAATCCCATAATAAAGCTTTAAAGTAATTACCAAATCGTATGACAAAACGTGATACATATATATATATATATAATATATATAATATATATATATATATATATATATATATATATAGTATATATATATATATATATATATATAACAAAAACAACCAAATTTGATTTACAGCACAGAGCTCGCATATCACGGAGGTAATCGAAGAAGTAGGACCACCGGAGGAGACTTCTGGAGGTTTCGCGATCGTTGTCAACGGTCATTCTTTGGTGCACTGTTTACATCCCCAAATGGAAAGGTTATTTTTGGAAGTAGTGATGCAATGTAAATCTGTGATTTGCTGTAGAGTAACTCCGTTACAAAAGGCGTTGGTGGTGGAATTGGTTAAGAAGAACAAACAAGCCGTGACGTTGGCTATAGGCGACGGAGCGAATGACGTGTCAATGATTAAAGGTGAGGAATTTTACGTTTTTCAGAACATATATAAGAAAAATACGAATTTTTAATCAAGGGGCCATCTTATATTCTTAACCAAGTGACAAGGAAAAGTCTTAAAAAGGAAAACTTCTAAGAAATTTCAATTCCTATGTGTATCAAGCAAAAGGTTTATAATCAATGTGTTTAAACCTGTACAAACTGATGGAGCAGAGACTTCGGAGAGGTTTAGACTGTGCAGTTATCATCTATATAGTAGAGCAATAGAGCCAGTTCTGGCTCACAGTGAGCGAGAACCGCCATACAATCAGTGTTGAGTCAGAAACGTCGTTCTATGGTACCCATTGATACAGAATCCATCTTCTACGTGGTCCTCCTCTACTTCTTGTGCCCTCTGGCTTTGAAAATGTTAATCTCTTCATGTATTCGTGATTTGACATCCTAGCAATGTGGCCAGCCCATATAAGTCTCTGCACTTTAACGAATTTCACAATATCTGGATTGGTGTATAACTGATACACTTCAAAGTTGTATCTTCGACTCCATAGCCCATTTTTATTTACAGCCCCAAAAATCTTTCTAAGAATTTTTCTCTCAAAAAATACCAAGAAGTCTGCCATCATTTTGAGATAAGGTCCACCTTTTCTGCCCCATATATCAAATCCGGTCTTATTAAGGTCTTGTATATATTGATCTTTACTGCACGTTTTATATTTTTATTTTTTTAATGTTTCTGTCCCCTCTTTCCTCTACGGAAAGAGGGACCAGGAAGAAGAAGAATATCATGGCTCGCGAATTTACGAAAATGGTTTTCCTTGACCACTTCAGGACTATTTCGAGCTGCGGTCAATAAAGTTAGAATTGCCATGCTAGTTGCCAACATCCGTAACGGATAGGCACCACAAGAAGAAGAAGAATATGATAAGAAAAGGCAGCAAATATTTGATTTCACGCAAACAAATCCTATGTATCTCTTGATACGTATTTCGACCTAATAGGTCTCGTCAGAAGAGCTATTCATAGGATTCTCATTCATTGGTTAAAAGACAGAAAATATTGATTTTTTCACGTTGAGAACCCCTATGATTAGCTCTTCTGACGAAACCTATTAGGTCGAAATACGTATCAAGAGATACATAGGATTTGTTTGCGTGAAATCAAATATTTGCTGCCTTTTCTCATTTTATTCGGATATACTCTGTGGGAGTACGAGAAACACAATTCGCTAAGGATTTCTGGTTAGTTGTAAAAGACATGTCGTGGAATGCAAATTTTAGATTCCCCATGTCTCTTTTAACATCTTTTATCAACGTCTGTTTGCCTTGCAATTCTTAGAAGGCTCAGATTATAAAGCAGAAATCTGAATTGTGTTTCGAAACTATTTTACGATTGTTTAAGAAGAAGAATGTTTCTGAAGACCGTGAACAGTTGTTTGCTATTGCTATGCGTCTTTTTATTTCGTCGCTTGTCGTGTTTGTTTCGTTTACTAGCGATCCAAAATATGTGAAATTTTTGACTTGCTTAAAGGTATGGTTGTTAATTTGAATTCAATGTTGGATATTTAAGGGGGTTTTTAGAAACTAAAATAGATTTGGTTTTTCCTCGTTTACCACAAGTCCTAATTCACTTGCCGAGTCCGCAAGCCTTGTAAAACACTGCACCATCTCTTTCATACTTCTACCCACTATAACTATATCGTCAGCGAATGCGAGAATTTGCGTCGATCTATTAAAAGTAGTTCTATTGATTTTAATATGTAATTGCCTGATTGCCTTTTCCAAGGTATTATTAAAGAGGAGACACTCCAGCACGTCCCCCTGTCGTAGACCATTATTAATATTACGTAGAGTTTTCTCCTTCAATTCTAACGCATGAGCTTATGTTTTGCAATTTTAGCTGGGTCAACTTAACTAACTTAGGTGGGATCACAAAGTCTATCATTGCATTATATTCTTGCTTTAAAACAGCATTTTCTGCTGTTAAATATAAAAGCTCTGCTTCCATTTCTTTTCAAAGTTGTTGTTTTCTCTTACGACACCTATTTTGGGCGGCTTTATTTATTTCCCTAATTTTTTTTTAGCTTGTTAGCTGAAGATTCGGTGTCTTTTTGAATCCTATCTGTACTTGACAAAGATATCAAAGGCACAACTGTCACAAGTTTATTTTCTTCCTCTGCAAATTTTTCCTTCTTTAAATTATTTTGAATTGTTTTCTTAATTTTTTCTTTTAAATTATATATTATATAATGCAGTTCTTTTCACACTGTCATAGGCTACTTTGAAGTCGACGAAGAGATGGTGTGTATCTATGTTATATTGTAGTGACTTTTTTAGAATCTGTCTATATGCTTCAATTGATGTGTATTTGACTTTCCAGCAGTAAATCCAATAATCCTTGGTACATATCCTACATAATAAACAATATCCTTGGTAGTATGTGTAAGTTGTTCAAAAAATACATTGCCGAAGATTTTATACGCAGATGCTAACAGAGTAATGCCTCTATAGTTCTTACACCAGTTGATCACCCTTTTATGCAACGAACATATTATTCCCTTTAGCCACTCTTCTGGTACCAATTCATTCTGCAATCTAAGTACTTGATCACCACCTTTTTTGTTTATTTCCTAACAGATTTCATTCGATTCCTGGGGCTTCATTATCTTTGAGCTTTAGAATGACATTTGACACTTCTTCACTGGTTAGGTCTTCACTGTGTAGTTGACGTTGTAGATTTTGTTGATTGTCTATGTTGTAACCTCATTCAATATCGTTTATATGTAGATGCTCGCTGAAATGTTGTGCCCATCTGTTGAAAACTGAGTTTTTATCATGTAGAATTTCACCATTAGTGTCTACAAATTTTTAATGGTGGTTTAAATTCTCGACTGCTATTATACTGTCATACTGATATAAAGAATAATCAAGTCTGAAGCCTTCATTATATCTAAAGTTTATTTTAATGGAATACATTGTGTGATTTTTTTCAGCTGCACATATTGGGGTTGGAATATCAGGCCAAGAAGGAATGCAAGCTGTTCTAGCTTCTGACTACTCAATAGCACAGTTCAGGTTTTTGGAAAGGTTACTATTGGTACATGGAAGATGGTCCTATTACAGAATGTGTAGCTTTTTAAGATACTTTTTTAACAAAAACTTTGCTTTCACTCTGTGCCATTTTTGGTATGCCTTCTTTTGCGGGTTTAGCGCTCAGGTAAGCATTTTTTTTTTTTAATAAAAACTTGCTCATTTTGGTTCTAGTGTTCGTGAAATTTTCAATAAAATCGAGTTTTTTATGTAATGTAAGTAGTGGGTTCATAAGCCACCATTTAGAAATGAATTTTTATTTTGTAGATTTGTGATTTTTAAAAAATTTTGAAAAAAAGTGGTAAAAATAACGTTTTGGAAATTTGATTCGAGTTGGTAGTTCGAGTTTTTAGTGGTAAAAATATACAGTTATCTCCTTCAAAACCATAAAGAAAATTTATCTAAACAAAAATGACATATCATTTTTCTGTTTTTTATAAAATAATTGTGCAATCCAGCTCTGTCCTACAAATTCAAACATTTTCAGAGCTTTATTACATGGAAAATTATATATTCTATTAGTATTTACCGGTCTATACATTTATTTATGTATAGAATAGTAAACAAATTTTAGTAGATGAGTAAGGTTCGTTCTGACATCAGAATCGGGTTTTGTCGGGTATCTTCGAGTCGTGATCGTTTTTCAAGATGGCGGTTCCTGTTGGAACGTGAGCTTACGTATCCTCGTGTCTTGGGACTACGTCCCCAACCAATGGTGGCATAGTAATGCCCTCGTGATGTTGGATTGCGATCGTTTCCGAAGATACCAGACAAAACCCGATTCTGATGCCAGAACGAACCTTACTCATCTACTAGCTTTCAATTCTGCTCACCAATTGGGTGATCCTAGGGCATTTTTTAAAACTCTTATTGCTTTATTAGTAAAATTTGTATGATCTAAACAATCAGGCATACAATATAAAGTATTACTGATAATCATTGAAGACAATCAAGTTTTCTTCACGAATGAAAATAATTTCTTCTAATTATTTTCATTCGTGAAATTAATTCTAAGGAATCAGTTCAAAGACAACTGAACGAAAATTTAATTTGGGAAAATATTGGTGAAAACGTCGATGAGGGCTTAAATAAAATCGTAACGACAGTAAAAGAAATCTGTGTGAGAAATTTACAAGGCAGGTCAAAGCCAAAAAAGCAGGCTTGGATGACAGATGATATACTGGATTTGATGGAACAACGGCGACTAGCAAAAACCAACGAAACACTTTACAATAGCATACAAAAAGAAATTCGACGTAAAATACGAGAAGCAAAGAGTCAACATCTAGCCAAACAGTGTCATGACATTGAAGAACTCGAAAAAAGATACGACATGTTTAACATGTATAAAAAAGTAAAAGAAGCGGCTGGTATCTTCAATAAGAAACAAAATGCATTGCTACAGGATGAAAATGGTAAAGTAATATTCGAAGTAGAGGACAAACTTAAAGAATGGGAAAATTACGTCACGAACCTATTCGAAGACGATAGGAGTAGTTCACCTCCCGATATTACTAACTGCGACGGACCCCTAATAACACGCTGTGAGGTTACAAAGGCCATACAATCATCAAAAGATGGCAGAGCGACTGGTCCTGATGAAATTCCAACTGAAATATATAAGCCTTATAAAGGATAGCAATGTTTTTAGAGGCTATAACTTCGTTTTTCAATACCATTTATACCAGCGGACAACTACCTAATGGTTGGTCTAACTCACTGTTTATAGCTCTACCTAAGAAGACAACAGCAAAAACCTGTGCTGATTATAGAACCATCAGTTTGTTAAACCACTTATTGAAAATTTTTCTGAAGGTAATACATGGTCGTATCTACAATAAATGTGAGGAATACCTGAATGACACTCAGTTTGGTTTCCGTAACGGATTTGGAACGAGAGAGGCACTGTTTGGAATGAACGTACTTGCTCAGAGATGTCGTGATATATCTGTAGACATATACTGTTGTTTTATTGACTTTCAAAAGGCATTTGATCGTGTTAAGCACTCTATATTGATCGAAGCTCTAAAAGACATTGGCTTGGACGGCAGAGATGTTCAAATAATTGCAAATTTGTATTGGAATCAAACAACATCAGTTTTAGTAGATGGTGTGGAATCACAAGCTCTCAATATTAAAAGAGGAGTACGGCAGGGATGCCTCTTGTCACCCCTGCTTTTTAACGTTTACTCCGAAAGAATTTCAGAAAAGCACTTTCTGAAAAACAAGAAGGAATACTTGTGAACGGCGAAGTCATCAATAATTTGCGATATGCGGACGATACAGTACTCCTAGCTTCTAGTCAAGAAGATCTGCAAACGCTACTTGATAGTGTCGTTGAGAGTTGTAGAGAGGCAGGTCTGGATCTTAACATAAGGAAAACCAAAATACTCGTAATAAGTAAACAACAGAATATAAAACCGTCTATATATGTAAATAATATCAAACTTGAGCAAGTTGATAAAATCGTCTACCTTGGACAGCAATTAAATTGTAATGCAGAAAATCACGGCGAAATTAGATCCAGAATAGAGCAGGCTAGAGCTGCTTTTAGAAGGATGTCCAAGGTGTTATGTAACAGAGACCTAAAATTGGCATTAAGGATCCGCCTACTTCGCTGCTACGTGTTCTCGGTCTTACTTTATGCTGTCGAGTCCTGGACTGTGAATAAAATCGATCTAAATCGCCTTGAGGCTTTCGAAATGGGGTGCTATAGAAGAATTTTAAAAGTTTCCTGGGTGGAGAAGATTCGTAACTGCACAATACTAGAACGTCTCAGCAAGACTACTGAGATCATAAAAAGCATCAAGCAGAGAAAGCTGGAATATTTCGGACATGTAATGAGAGGTCCCAAATATAGATTGCTACAAAACATCATGCAAGGAAAAATAGCAGGCAAACGCAGTCCAGGACGAAGAAGAACTTCATGGTTGAAGAACTTGCGAGACTGGTATGGTGTAGATACAAGCATGCTATTTAGGGTGGCAGTGAATAAAATTAAAATAGCTATGATGGTAACCAACGTTCTGAAAGGACATGGTACATGAAGAAGAAGAAGTTAACTTGGTTGGTGGAATGGAAATAATATATAGATTCACAATAAACAAAATAGACCAAGTAATTTTACCACTACTGTTTCTTTCTCAATTTATGTATGAAGTGGTATATGCCTAATTGACATAATCTAGTTGACCTAATAGGCCAACTTAATCGTCAGCACATATTTAAAATTTCACGTATTTAAAACTTGTAAGAAGAGAATAGTAATTGTTTTATTTTCAGACTGTCTTTGATCCCATGTATATATCGATCTACAATCTTTTCTATACATCGTTACCCGTCCTAGGGGTCGGCATATTCGACCAAGACGTAAATGACAAGAATAGTGTCCTTTACCCACAGTTGTATAAACCAGGTCACTATAACCTTTTCTTCAACAAAAAGGAATTTTTTAGAAGTGCTCTTCAAGGGTGCTTCGTCTCAATGGTGCTTTTCTTTGTTCCTTTTGGTAAGTTATTTTTATGTTTTAGTAAGTGTAGTATATTATATTATGTACATTGAAATGATTTCAATATGTTAAAAAGGATACAACTTAAATGGATTTTTATATGCGTTTGTTGTTCATGAATTTCATGAAGCCATCACAAAATGGGTTCGATTCTGAAATAAAAGAGAGAAAAAGATTAGTAAATTGTTAAATAAATTAATTTTGACTTACCTGGTATAGTGTTAATAATTTCTGAATAGTATAGTTACCTAGTGTATAGGTGAATCGTCTAAACCTTAAAAAGAACAAAAAAGAAGAATTCTTAAAAAATATTTAAACATAGAAATTTTAAAAAACGTCAGAAAATAAACTGTCAAGCAAGTCTGTGGGAGCTAAATTAATAGGGGTTTTGTTAAATAAGAAATTACAATGATGTGGAGATGAAAAGAATAAATTGTATTAGCATTGTAATAGAATAAGTTTTATATCTGAACATTTTTTTTATAAATTCCCAAATTAGATGTGACCCATTAATGGCCAAGCATTGAAATACTTAGATTTTTTGCAATTTAAGTTTATATACTTTATAAAATAAAGGCATAAGAACAATATTTCACTTAAAATTATTATTAATAATAATTGCAATATACAAAAAAATAATGTTTCGTTAACGAAACTTTGGCATAATATGTGTAGTAAATTGAAAATTATACGTTTTATAGTGTGTAAATGAAATTTCTTGATTTTATCAATTAAAACTAAAGGTATTGCTACAATAGTTAATTATATAAAATAAAATGATTACTTAACAGTCTGGTAGTATGGCAGTAGCGCCATTATGGCATCTCATTTTTATGGAAAGCACTAAAACAGTCAGCGTGCAAGTGAACCTTGCATTTTGCGGATGTGGATGGCTTTGGCCCTGGGTCTGATTCGGAGTCATCTTCTTCAGCAGCTGTTTTTATCGTAAATCTTTTTTCGTTCTGTATCAGTGACAAAATCAACGAAGAACGAAATTGCAATTGGGAGACTCGAGAATCATTTGCAATGTTGTAAATTCTCCGTGAATTTACCACTTTTTATTTCTTACTCGGATCCGGTAATTTGCTACCGAATTATCTAGCAGATCAACACCTCCCATATGTCGGTTATAACCGTTAATCATATTGGGCTGAGGTATTGAATCTTCCTTTCGTAGCTTCTGATTATATCTTTTAACTGTAACAATTGGATGAACTGTTCCATTGTTGCTGGTTACAGTTACAACGGAATTATCGTTCCACCTTGCAACTGATACTTCTGCCTTTTTGTCGAAAGCATGATCAAACTCGCCTCTGTTTTTCTTTCCAAGCACTTTACTACTTTGTAGAGGACATCCTGGTGACCTATTCTCTCTCACGGTGCTAGTAAAGAAAATTCCTTTTTCACCTAGAATGTGAAATAGTGCATAACTCGAAAAGAAGTTATCGAAGAAAACTCTATGTTCTGAAGGGTTTTGCATTACAAGTAGCAGATCCAAAACTACTTGCGTCCCTAACGTGTATTGTGATTTCTGCCTTTCTGGATTTGCGCCGTCATAAGGAATGAATTGGTATAGATATCCCTCTGAGCTACACAAGCACCAGACCTTGAAGCCAAAGCACACTGGTTTACCCTTCATAAACATCTTTGCAGAATGTCGGCTGAAATAAGGAATCATTTGTTTATCTATATACATATTAGGAGAAAATAGTTCAAACTGCAAATATCGTTCGTTCATCAGCAAAAATAATGGACGTATTTTGGCAAATTTATCATTTTTGTCTATGTCATTATTGTCAGAGACATGAAAATTTCTTTTTATGTTTCGGAAGGTGTTTCGACTCATGTACTTTCTTACCAGCTCCACGCCTTTATCTGGGTCTTTTGACCAATACATATCACACGCCGGAAGTTTATGATAACCGGTAAGGATTAAAATACCAAAAAACTTTTGCAGTTGAGCTGGAGAGCGTTTAAAATCATGTCTGTTGTTTTCCCGGGCATACGTCAGGCTGAATTCGAGTATCTTCTGGAATAAAATATCGTCAAAAAATAAAGAGAATATTTCAAATGGTGTTTTCCCAGCCAGTCTCAGCTTTATTTCTTCCTTTTTATTAAATTCATTGTCTTTTGGAGAAGAGGAATAGTTTTCTAACGATTTAGACCAGTCAGGTGTATATTGCGTTGGTATGCATTTTCGTTCGGAATTTACTTTTCTTTTCTTCCCCTTCTTGTAGATGGTTCCAATATGAATTCTGTGGGCGTCTTAGCCTCTTCTCGAGACCTTGTGTGAATCTCAAATGTACCAGCGATATCAGTCAAAGCTTCTTCCTCTATAAGAAGATTATCATTCGAATCCTCTTCATCTGTTAACACATCAACTAAAGGTAGGTATATAAACTGCCTCTATATCATCCGCTTCTTCTAAATCAGAATCATCCTCCAGTATAGCTTGCAATTCTTTCACTATCAAATATGGATAATAAATTTAGGGATCGCGCCAAAGTTTCGTAAACGAAACATTATCTTTAAAGTGTTATAAAATTTTATGAGTAGTCATATTTCAAATTATGTTTGGATAATATCATTCTACAATCTCTAATTGATCAAAGAATGCCGGTTTGGTCGAATTTTAAATATCTTGTGATATAATATGCGAGCTCAAACGACACCGACAGATACTAGTAAATTTGGAGTGTTTTGTTTATTATTTTATAAACTATGCAGCACATAATTTAGACCATTAAAATAACAAACACGTTAATAAACTATCTATATGAAAGACTCATACATAAAATATAATTAATCATCATATGAAAATCGTAAAAAAAAATAATTAAAAAAATGTTTCGTTTTCGATACTTTGGCCATTAATGGGTTAAAGTGATTATGAGAAATTAATGTGGATTGACAAATGTGTCAGAACAGGACAGTTTTATGGTTTAAAAAAAGAGAAGACGAAAAGAAAAAGAACGTTGGTTGCTGTTAGCAACGGATAATTGGTTTTTTGGAGAAGGCCGACGAGGATTTTTCGACGAAGGGGGCCCTGAAACTGTGGAATAGGTCGGGAGTGTTTTTTTAACTCGTCTAATTAGAAATTTAGTTTTTCCACAGTTTCCACACCAGAGATATCCAGAATTTGTTCCAGAGAGTAAGAGAAACAATTTGACTTATAAATTATTTTGGAGTACAGAAATGTCATTTAAATTGAGAAAATTAAAAATCATGAATTAACATAATTGCGATAGGCCTTAAAAATTGAAAATATTATGATCATTAAATTAAAAATAGTATAGTACGTACCTTAACTTCCGAAGAGAGGATTGATATTCCAGTTTCACCGATTATTTTGCGAGTAGTTAGTTTTCTTTAAAGAAATCAGAACTGTTTTAAAGTGAGGTTGGATAATAATTTTGGGGATCATTTGAAATTTTGTTTATATTTGAATGCAAGTTTTAAGTCAGCGGAATAAAGTGTTCAGTTTCTTTTTCTTTATAGTTCATTTAAACACTTTATAAAGTTGCAATATTTATTTAGTTTTTAGGTACTTGTAGAGAGTCTCCACATTTTGTAATAAATTTTTATTGTCACGACACTAAACCACATTAAGATTTACACGATTCCTATTTTTGTAAATTTTTAAAAGCAACCCAAGTTGCAGACGAATTTTATTGTTTATATTAAATTTGTTGAATATTAATAAATAACGTGCTTCATTTGGGTTAATTTATCAAAAGTCTAAAGTAAATTTTGGTTTAATTTCTTTTTGAACTCTACCAGGAGACTACAGAGTCGACGTCACACAGTGACAGATTGCTTAGAACACATAATTGAGCTAGCTGAGGTATATATTAAATTAAACAACGAACCACATATTTTAAAAATTACAACATTTATTATAAATAAAAATAAAATTAATAAAATACAACTTTAATCATTGATATATTGAAAAATATAATTATTTTTGCGAGTAATTTTCATTAAAAATTGAAAATATTATGATCATTAAATTAAAAATAGTATAGTACGTACCTTAACTTCCGAAGAGAGGATTGATATTCCAGTTTCACCGATTATTTTGCGAGTAGTTAGTTTTCTTTAAAGAAATCAGAACTGTTTTAAAGTGAGGTTGGATAATAATTTTGGGGATCATTTGAAATTTTGTTTATATTTGAATGCAAGTTTTAAGTCAGCGGAATAAAGTGTTCAGTTTCTTTTTCTTTATAGTTCATTTAAACACTTTATAAAGTTGCAATATTTATTTAGTTTTTAGGTACTTGTAGAGAGTCTCCACATTTTGTAATAAATTTTTATTGTCACGACACTAAACCACATTAAGATTTACACGATTCCTATTTTGTAAATTTTTAAAAGCATCCCAAGTTGCAGACGAATTTTATTGTTTATATTAAATTTGTTGAATATTAATAAATAACGTGCTTCATTTGGGTTAATTTATCAAAAGTCTAAAGTAAATTTTGGTTTAATTTCTTTTTGAACTCTACCAGGAGACTACAGAGTCGACGTCACACAGTGACAGATTGCTTAGAACACATAATTGAGCTAGCTGAGGTATATATTAAATTAAACAACGAACCACATATTTTAAAAATTACAACATTTATTATAAATAAAAATAAAATTAATAAAATACAACTTTATCATTGATATATTGAAAAATATAATTATTTTTGCGAGTAATTTTATATGAGCAAGCAAAGCTCATCAATGCCATTCGTTGGACCGAAATCCTATTGCGGAGTTGCAAAGACAGTAACAAGAATGGCTACAAAAAAGTGGGTAGCTCACAAATTTCTGGAATAGTGGAGGAATTCATTAGGACAAAGATAGGCGAAACAGTTCATTACACAACATTCACCAAAATTACGACAGATCTAATAAGCAAGGACAGGAAAACAGTCAAGGCCATAGTATGTCTGCTAACAGGGCACTATAAGCTGAATAAGATAGTTGAAGTTGATGGGATTGGCAGATGATGACCTGCAACTTCGGTCACTTAAAAGAAGAAACAGCAGAGCACTTTTATGTCAGTATGTCAACCTGGCAAATGTGCGGTTCTCTGTAGGTGATAAAAAGCCTCCAGAAAAGAGCTACATGGAAGTTATTAGACCTTTTGAAAACAGTCAGTCTAGACCAGCCATGTCAAACTAAAAGTACTTAGCGGGCCATTTTTAAAATGATCACAGTATCAATGGGCCGCGCCGCAAGACTCGGCCAAACAAAAAAAAATGTATAGTAAAGATAGTCCAGCAATCGTTTAATAGTTTAATTACATAATAAAAGTAAATAATTTAACAAAACAGGTAGGTAAGTTAAGTTGCAATAATTACAATTTTTTCCCTGAAATCTGACACCTTTTATCTTTAATTAAGTTATCTATTTGAGGAGTAAATTTATCTGCTGAAATCAATTTCAGTACTGCATCCAAGTGTGTGTCAGTCAATCGCGATCGTGTCGGTGATTTATTTCCTTTCATCAAGGAAAATAATTGCTCGCACTGATAGGTACTTCCGAACATTGATATCACTTTGCAAGCAAAGTTCCGTAGTTCTTCATACTGGACAGGTAGGTACTTGTCCAGATAAAATTCAGATGAACCAAGATCATTAAATTTTTGTTTCAAGTGAGTCTGACATTGAATTTCAATGACATCCATCTGCAAGTGATCGGGAACTTTTTCTATGTCAATGGAGAAAAGGCCTGTGAATAAGGAAAAATTTGCATATTGAAGTCTAAAATCTTGAAAACGTCTCTCAAACTCGGCCTGCAGACTTCTAATTTTCTCGACATATTTATTATACGAAATTTCGACACTACTGTTTTCTTGGAAGTTCTTGCATGTCGGAAAATGCGACAAATTATTAACTGCTAACTGCTTTTCCCACAGTAATAACTTGCACTTGAAAGCTTTTACTTGATCGTTCATGTCTGTAATAATTTGACGTGGTCCTTGCAACTTTGTATTTAGCTCTGATAGGTGTTTTGTGATATCTACCATAAAAGAAAGATCTTGTAAAAATGATACATCGGACAGCAAACTGACATCTTGGTTTTTTATTTCCATGAAAAGTCGTATTTCCTCTCTTAGTTTCCAAAATCGATCGAGAACCATAGAACACGAAAGCCACCGCACCTCCGTATAATAAGGCAAGCCCGCGTATTCACTTTCTAAATCGCGTAGAAACGCAGTAAATTGTCGCTGATTCAAACCACGTGATCTTATAAAGTTAATAATTTTTTTTACTGCTTTTAACACACTTTCCATCTTTTTTATCACTTTTGAACATAGGATTTCTTGGTGTATTATACAATGAACGTGGTGAAAATCTGGTACGTCTTTGTATGTCTCCTTAATTCTGGTCTGTAATAATTTAATGAAGCCATTATTTATTCCTGTCATAGAAGGAGCCCCGTCAGTTGCAACAGAAGACAATTTTGATAAATTCAAATTATACCGTTGTAGCAGTTCATACACAGCATTCAATATATCCTCCCCAGTCGTTGTGTCATGCAAAGGCACCAATTCCAGTAGTTCTTCATAAATATTCATTTCTTTATCAACAGCACGAAAAAAAACAGCGAGTTGAGCCACACCACACACGTCTGTACTTTCGTCGCAGGCAATTGAAAATGCGATAAAAGTATCTGATTTCATTTTTATTTGATCGCTTATGTTACTAGCCAACTCAGTGACTCTTTAGCGACTGTATTCCGCGACAAAGATATACTTTGAAAAGCTTTAACACTTCTGGGACAAACAATTTCTGCGGCTTTCAGCAAAAGGTTTTGAGTGTTTGGCGATTAATGTTGAAAGTACGTAACTTGCATAAACAGCAGACTCATTGACTGCATAGCAACAGGCTGGCGCAGGCGCAGGTATTAAGTAGCCTCGCCCGAAATGTAATAGAAAACACTTGAAAATATTATCTGTCATTATCGGTTTGTACATAATAGACGGCCTTAAAGATAGTAGTGTCCACTTTATTGGTTAAACGAAAATAAACTTTATTTAACAGGCAGTGGAGTTTTTTTGCAACAAAATTACCTGCTATTTCGCAAACAATAGAACCCAAGATAAAGCGGTCAGACCGCAGGGGTGCAAATTTTTATCACCTTATCACCAGACCCTTCTCTCACAAGGCATTTCCAACAATCACAATATGTACTTCTCAAGTATTGCAGTTGCAGTGCGTGCGGGAGAGAAGCACAGCCATTTTCTGCCCCTGTGCTATTCATGCGTTCTTATAAAATGTTTTAACTATTGTACTACATACATTGGGATAGGCTTCGTGGGCCGCAGAAAATTACCTGATATGATCGGGCTGCGGGCCGCAAGAAAATGCCTGAAAGGCCGCATGTTTGACATGCCTGGTCTAGAGAATATAATCCAGGATTAGAGAACCACAATAGATCTGAAAAGGTCGCAATGGAATAGGCCAAAAGCCACATCATTGAATCTATCCTATGTATGTGTATTTTTTTTTGCAATATATTTATAGAAATAAACGAGTCTTTTATAATTTTAGGTACTTACTTTGATGCAGTCGGCTATAATGGTCAAGGTTTATCAGACTATATGTTATTTTGTAGTGTGACTGCAGCTATACTAGTTATAGTTAATACTGCACAGGTAAGAATATATTTTGTATAATTATTTAATCAGTTTTTGACAATGTTTCGCTATACAGTAAGCGCCACGCTAATAGACATACGGGCACATTGAGCTGATACAGTCCTGGGCCCTTCCCCTTGTTGCACTGTTTACTTTTATGCTGAGAAGTATACAGTTCATAAAAGTAAATAATGAGACTAAGAAAAACAAAACCTTACTTAATTAGTTTAATAATTGAGTTCACTGTACGTCGAGTATTTGTATTAAAACATCACAAATTTGTTTTGTTTTGATATTCTTTTGCTCGTAAAACCTATCAGAAAAACAATTCTAATTTAATATTCTATTGTAACTTCACGAACACATTTTCGAGGTGATATATTATTTTATAGTACATTACAATTAGGTAATTAATCAAAAGAATATGAAAATAAACTTTCTGATGTTGATAATTATTTTTTGGAACAAAAACAACGAAATTTTTTCAAACTAAATCTAATTCAAGAAATATAAAATAATAAATAACTATAAATAAATAATAAAAAATAAAATTGTGTATGGAAAAACAAGTTTGAATAGTTTGGCCCTCCACGTACTTCTCAGCTGAAATCAGTCACAAATATAACGACATCTTTGGGTGACGGTTGAAAGTCGCTTATGAGAATGGGCCGGATTGGCTCAGTACATTAAATAATAAAAGTCAAGCGATTAGGTAACGTGTGTTTAGTAGCGTGGCGCTTACTGTACTTCATCTGTGACCCGTCTGCAACTCAAAAAATGAAAGGAATTAACTGTTAATGATACTTACGTATGGGAATCCACACCGCAGTCATTTTTGTCCAGTGCATAATGAGAAATGACGATAGGTTAGGCCCTCTGCCTACCAGTTATTATTTCTTCAGTGGAGTATTATCTGATAAACTCCAATTGGAGAGAAACATGGCATAGTGGACCGGAGCACAAACTTTGAGTCACTGTTAGTCAGAAAATGGCATATACAAAGTGGTTCGAAAGTCTGGAAATGACCAATTATCTAGTAAATTGCTAGTCATAATTTTATAAAATTTGAAGTACACATATTTTGGGATATGGAGATTCCATATTTGATATTTACAATGTTGCCAGATTGGCCGTTTCTCTTATGTTATTAGTAACTTTGGTTTTTCAAGTTCATCACCCTGTATATTCAGTCATTATTGGAATCTCCTATTCAATACGAGTTCATATATAACACTTATGATTTTATGTAGTATGGAAGGTCTTAAATAAATAAAACAGTGCAAAATATGTAGATTTTAATAAATTTAAATATTTAAATGTAGAATGCTGTGATTTTGACATTTATTCACCTTTTACATTATTAACTAAAACTGACAGTAGTGCTGTTTCAAAAAGTGCTGAAAGATAAATTGCTTCTGTAAAATGGCTCTTAACGAAAAAGAACGAATTACTATTCTAATGATAAGAGGGTACGGTGACAGATCTTATTGTAAAGTATCCGACTTGTTCAATGATACTTTCCCAAACCGTTCTCCTATTCATAAAGTGACGGTACAAAAAACTGTAAAGCAGAAGTAAAATATAGATACTGATCAGGTAGACTGAAAAGAGTTATGCATGAGAACAAAACTTTAGATATAATGCAAAGTTTTAATGAAGATCCACATACATCCTCACGCAGGGTTGCATAAGTACATGATGTAGGTCGTTCTTCAGTCTTATGTGTATTACGTAAGAATAAATGCAAACCATATAAAATTATTGCAAGAATTAAGTGAAGATGACTTCGATCGTAGATTAGAGTTTACTGAGGTAATGATGGATAAAATTGAAAATGATGAAAATTTCGTTAACAGAATATGTTTTTCCGATGAAACAACCTTTACACTGTATGGAACTGTAAATCGACTCAATTTAATGCGTGAATACGAAATATTACTTAGAAATGAAATTGTACCTGCACTGAGAAACCTGTTTGGGGCCAATTTTAATCAAATATGCTTTCGGCAAAATGGATCTCCAGCTCATTTTGGTGTAAATTTTCGGCGTTATTTAGATGAGATATTTCCCGGACGATGGATTGGTAGACGAGGCAGAATTGAATGGCCTCCACGTTCACCTGATTTCAATCCTAAAGATTATTTTTATTGGGGATACTCGAAAAATTCAGTTTACAAAACTAAACCAGCAAGTATTGCAGAGCTAAGCCAACGAATTATCGATGAATCTTGAATAATTTCTAGACAATCATGGAGAAATGTGGTAGACGCATTCTACCATCGATTAGGGTACTGTTAACTCACAAATGGAGTACGTTTTTAACATTTGATAAAGTAACCATTATGTTAAAAAATGTTGTAATCTATCAATTGTTACGTTTTAATGTAGTTGAAAATAGTTAATATTAAAAAATTTATTGGGACAATAAGGCGTTGCCAGATTTCTGTTTTATGTATTTAAGACCTTCCAGACTACTTAAAATCATAAGTGTTACATATGGTTGAACTCGTTTTAAATAGAAGATTCCAATAATGACTGAATATACAGGGTGATGAATTTGAAAAACCAAAGTTACTAATAATATAAGAGAAACGGCAAATCTGGCAACATTGCAAATATTAAATATGGAATCTCCGTATCTCAAAATAGGTGTACATTAAATTTTGTACAATTATGACTAGCAATTTACGAGATAATTGACCGTTTCCAGACTTTTGGGCCACTCTGTATGTTTTTATCCTTAATAGGACGCCCTTATGGGCAAAAGATTACAAGAAAACTTCCTGATGTACAGGAACTTTGTAAGAAAGCACATAAATTGTATTGTATCTTGTCTCATTACGTAATTTCAAGGTTTTAAAACAAAAGTTTTTTAGTTAGCTCAGTGAAAACTCTTGGTATCTAAAACCATATGATACATGTACTTGCTCGTTAAAACATCAAGCCAAATGAAAACTGATTAAGATAAAAAAATTTATCGCATCGAATATAAGGGAACTTTTTACACTGAAGTGACTGGTATCATGACTGGAGGGCAGTATGGCAAGGCTAACTATCTCTCTTTCGTTAGCATTAGAAGTCACTGTTTTGTGGAAACTTTGCTAACATTTTAAGAATAATACAGCTTGAGGATATAATTACTAATGTCTAGTAAATAATTCGAACAATATCGTATACGAAATCCGTGTTGAAACTGAGTACTACGATGAGTATAATAAGCTAAAAGCAATCTTACTTCTTTGTAAAATAAATTAATTAAGGACTAATGTAAAGAAAGTAAAGCAGAGGATTATTCAGTTAGAAATATCACCCAAATTTACTACTAACAAATTAATCATCCTGTATTTTGGAATAAAAATTAAATTTTTGTGCTTTTGAGCTCTTTGTAGACGACCTAAAAGAAAACTAATAGCATGTCTTAGGCATGCTGGCATAGCCAGCAACCGAATGTACGGCTATTTTTTAATAAAAATAATAATTTTTTGTATTTAAATGTACATTTATTATTTTTAGATCGCCTTGGACACAATGTATTGGACGGTCTTCAACCACATTATGATATGGGGCTCTCTGGCATTTTATTTTATAGCGGACAATTTTTATAACTACCTTTGCCGCGGCCCGTACGTCGGCTCTTTGATAAAAGCGATGTTAGAAGTGAACTTTTGGTTCACAACCGTCCTTGTCGTTATCATTTCTATAATGCCTGTGCTGGCGTGGAGGTTCTACTTTGTAGACGTGTTCCCTACCTTATCCGATAGGGTTAGGTTGAAGCAAAGAATGGCACAGGTAAGTTATTTTTACTATTTTAGTTAGAACGGTATTATATAGTTGAACTCAACTTTTTAACAGCTATTGATTGATATTATGTGGACACAAAAATGGTCACTTATTCATTTTGATTGACCTTGATCATTGTTTTCTTATAAATAAAGTTTCTTTATTTTAAAAACAAATGGAAAATCTTCATCTCCATTGTTTGTATTTTCCCTGTTTTGTCCCGTAATCGTCCAGCTTCTATTTTCTTTGGTATCAATACAAAAGGGACAATTCCCGGTCAACCCGTCAGAGAATTAACTCAATTTCATTAATAAAGTGTTATTTGTTTTAGGTACGATCTAGACATAGTCACGACGCCTTAAGAACGCCGTCGGCGAGACGAGTAAGACGTTCGATACGTTCTGGCTATGCTTTTGCCCACCAAGAAGGTTTCGGTCGTCTTATTACGTCCGGAAAGATCATGAGAAAACTACCTAACACCGACTTCATTATAAACAAATTAAACATGACTTCTACGGGAAGTGAACACCATCACCATCATAAAAATACCTCAACGGGAAGCGCTGCCCCGCCGTCAGATGGTAAGTTTAAAAACTTATTTTTTATTTTTTTTTATCAAAAATCTACGACCACGTATAGCTGTTAAATGGATTTTTAATTGTATGTTATGGATTTCTCCATGAATGTTGGCATTTTCACCCGTAGCGGTCCGAAGTCGCAACCTCGTTGGTAACAGTTTCTTACGGCTGTTTATAACTGTCGGGCGTATAATGGTTCTGGTCGCTCCAGTATCCACCAACAACGTATGCCTTTTACCATTTATTTCTCCATCTACATATACACTATCTTCACGACATTTTAAAGAGGCTATTAATATGAGAGGGTCTTTGGAAAAGTTCGGGGTTGAAACTGCTCCCGTAAGGCCGACCCGTTCTAGTTTTGTCTTGGGTCTTATGGTCTTCGTTTTCTTGTGTGTAATACTTTTCATCATATTAAAGCGCTGGTCAAGTTTATCTACATCTCCTTCCTCTTTTACAGTCCTGTACCTTACAACTTTACTATACCCGCCAGAGGCCTGTCTTGTAACGAGCTAATCGTAGTGTTCTCTGCATTTCATGATCACGAAGACCATCAATAAAGATTTGAACGGCCAACTTTTCCATCATGTCTTCGGGAGCTGTTGGATAAGCATATCGTACTAATCTGGCTATATCTACCTCATATTCTTGAAGAGCCTTATGTTTATTTTGTCTTCGATTTTTAAGCTGCGACTGATATACATGCTCCAAATGTTCGTGACCATATCGCATATTTAACATTTTCTTGAGTTGTTCGAAATCATCCGTCTCCTCTACGGCTATGGTCTGAAGCACATCTAAGGCATCTCCTCGAAGAGCGATAGTCAGGTTTACAGCCTTTTCTTTTTCAGACCATCCATTCGCTCTTGCAGCTGATTCGAACTGTTTCATGTAGTTGTTCCATGACGATTTTCCGTCGAAAGTTGGGACTTTGACATGAACAGAACCTCCACTTCCTTCAAATTTCGGCCGTGTTTCCAACTTACATTTCGTCTCGTTTTCTTTTGTCTCTGCTGTAATTGGATTGTTTCCTCTCTCTGCTGTCCCTGTTCCCTGCATCTTCCTTTCCAGTTCTTTCATCTTTTCTTCGAAGGCCAACATATCAGCAGCAACTTGGTTCTTTAACGAAGACATTCTGTCTTCGTTAGAAGCTAGAAAGTCTAGAAACTTTGTCTTCGTTTGTTCTCTAACGATGCGATGTCGTCGGAAACTTTCGAAATATCGCCTGAAACTTTGTTCTCTAATGATGCGATGTCACCAGAAACTTTGTTCTCCAATTTCGAAATCGACGAGATGACAGCATCTTCAAATATATAAGTTTCCGGGTCCAAACCCTCTTCTTTCAAAGCATTCGTCGTTTCAAAGCATTTAGTCGTTGGACTAAATCAGCCTTTTTTTATGACTGTTTTTGTAATTGCTAATGTGATGCTAATTTATGTAAAATATTCACTTCTGGCACCAAATGTTGAATTTTTATTAATTCTAATTTATTTACTGTATTTCGTTTATCCTAATTCACTAAAACACAATAATTTATTTCAATTTATTAAATCATTTATTCGAGTCAACAATTTATTTTCGACTAACTGCTTTCTAAATAAAATGTCCCATATATATAAATAACCGTTAGTTCTGGAATCGCGGCGAATCGATGATCTTCCATTGAAGGAATTCCATCAAAAGCAGGTTTTTTATATCGGAGGGGGACCCATCGTTTCAGGTGGGTATTACCTGGAATTTCTACCAGTTAGTAAATCTATTATCTAAAATCTATTATAAAAAAAATAGATTATATCTTAAAGAAGAATAGAAACCTAGTAGAAGACGTATCAGTATTAAATCAGTTTGACCTAGGAAGCGATCATAGACTAATAAGGACAAAACTGATAATTAACAAAAAACTAGAAAGAAAAAGAGTACATGAAAAAAGATACAAATGGACATCTGAAGAAATCAAAAATAGTGAATTTAATAAAAAGATAGTGCATGCATTAAATCAAGTTAGCATGCAGCAGATAAACTCCAATGATATTGATGCTTTGAATAACCTTATTACCGAAACAGTGAATAAAAGCCTTCTGCAACTGAAAAAACCAAAAACAACATACAATGAATTAGACAAAGAAATATTACAACAAATGGAAAGAAGGAAGATCTTAAATAAATCTAACAAAAGGGGAACCGACGAATATAGAGAACCTTATAGGCAGATTACAAAAGGAATCAGACAACAAAAAAGAAAAGAAAACGAAAAATTAATAACAACAACTATTGAAAAAAATAACGAGTATGAAATGCCTCAGACCGACACTAGGACGACGTCAGATGATATCATTAATGGGAAAAGACGAAAATAAAATCACAACTAGAGAAAAAATACTGACACGAATAGAAGAATTTTACACAGAACACATCAACAAGATGATGACATGAGACCAGCACGGAAATTAATAAAAAATGTTGGATCAGAAATAATGCCAAAAGTAACAATTTCAGAGGTAACTACAGCATTGGAAAACATGAAGAGAAATAAAGCTGCAGGAGAAGATAGTATTATTACCACAGATATGATATTAGAAGGAGGTAAGGAACTAATTGCAATTGTAACTAAGCTTGTGGACAGTTGTTTACATCAGGGCAAAGTCCCTAAGAGCTAGAACAACTCTAAAGTAATCTTATTACACACGAAAAGTGATAGTCGAAAATTAGAAAACTACAGACCTATCAGCCTACTATCACACCTGTTTAAAATACTCACCAAAGTCATAACTACTCGACTAACAAGGAAATTAGACGAATACCAATCATATGAACAGGCAGGTTTTAGAAAAGGCTATTCAACTTTCGATCACCTGTTAACCACAAAAATATTAATAGAAAAATGTAACGAATACAAGTTTCCAGTTTTCCTAGCATTTGTAGACTACGAAAAAGCTTTCGATACCATAGAACACACGGCCGTAATAAACGCAATGCAAAATTGTAGAATAGACAGCAGATATATTAACTTAATAAAAGAAACTATAAACCAAGCTACAGCTACATACTACCTAAATGAAAATGAACACACGAACCCTATACCATTAAACAGGGGAGTCAAACAGGGAGATACTTTATCACCCAAACTGTTCACCTTAGTTTTGGAGGAGTATCTCAATCAAGAGATAAGTTTATTAATGTAGTGAGTGTGTGTGTTTGTGTGTGTAGAGTAATTGTCTTGATACTTAGCAAAGTCGACGTCATTGTCTTTGCTAAGAGACGCTAATTGTATCCGAACGTCTCCGGTCCCTCTGGTGAGTACCGATCACACAAGGATAGAAATTATTTTCATTTATTATTATTATTTTTTTTTTTAATAAACGAAAATTTCCACCCAGGTGAGATTCGAACTCACGACCTTTAGGTTTAAAGGCAGGCGCTCTTACCACTGAGCCACAGAGGGGGTTAACTATATACTCAGAAATCAACAAATTCAATTACATCTTAGATGTTTAGATGAACTAAAGTTTTTGATGCATGCATTATTCCGATATTAACTTATGCGGTACAAACATGGACAATCACAAAAAAGAATATGAATATACTTAGAGTCACTCAACACGCAATGGAAAGAGCAATAGCATATAATACTAGAAAGATTACTATAGTATATCACTTAAGGACAAGAAAACAAACACGTGGATAAGACAGAAAACCAAAGTCACCGATGTGGTGCAAAAATCATTAAAGTTGAAATGGGAATGCGCTGGACATGTAGCTAGGAGCGATCAAACAAATGGCACAGATCAATTTTAACCTGGAGACCATACCAACACAAAAGACCCACAGGCAGACCTCCTATGAGATGGACAGATGATCTGAAAAGGACTGCCGGGACAATTTGGCTACAAATAGTGTACAATAAAAAACAATGGAAAGGAAGACTTGAAGAGGCTTATGTTCAGATGTGGACGTGAATGGCTAGACGAAGAAGAAGAAGAAGTAAAATCTAGAACATATCTGAATTAAAAAGAATATTTATGAGACATATTTATCGTAACAGTACATTGTGACTATCGTACTTTGACTACAGAGTCTCAATTTCTTCGCATGTTTCCCTTACCATTAATTAGTTTCAGGATCTCATATGTCATCCATGATTTTTTCTTCATTAATCTATCAATCTTTAAGTGTTTATCCTTTACATTTTGCACTATTTCTGTTATATGTTTGACCGTTTGTACTTCGTTAGATTCGTCTCTAATTGCAGTCACTTGCTCGTTTAATGTGGCTTGGACTCTCATCCTCTTATCAAGGTCTTTCAGCATACGTAGGTCGTATGATTGTGCTTTCAAAACATATAACCGTTAATTTTTATAGAATAATAAATCCAATTTACTCTTTGAGTAGCAGATTTATTTGCTCGCAAATGTGTATATTTCTTTTAATCAAGCTTCTTTTGGTATTAAAAATGTTTCATAATATATAAATGTGTCTAATACATAATTGCGCTTACAGGAAGCAGTAGCGGAGGTCCTGGCAGGGCGCCCATTCAAGATTTGGACACCATCAATCTATGACGAATGTGCTCTGCTTAGACAAAAAGGGCAATGTTTTGTTTTTGCTACTTAAGATTAAAAGTATTGTTTTTGGTTGTTAAACTAATGGAACCGCGAAAGTGGAAAATGAATGTTTCTTTTTTTTGTATATAGACATATTTTAATTAGACATTAGCAGTTTTGCAGATTAATCGAGAATATTAATAATAATAATAATAATAAGAAATATGTGGAATTGTTACACCGAATAGTAAATACTTATTGGAAATAGAAGCTATATTTATAAGGTTTTATACAAAAAAATTGCCGAATACTTATATTCAGCAGTGAGAAATATATATAATATAATGCGTGAAACTGTGTTTGAATATATACAGTGTGGCCCATTTAGATTGAAAACATCTCTGCAAAAGTTGAAGTTGTTAACCGATTTCAAACTTTTTTAATACGAAGTTATAAAATATGTAAGTACTTCGAAACAAAATTTAAAAGATTTATTCAGATGTTCGAGTACTTTTTCGTAGAGGAAAATAAAGGCTTTTGTTAAAGTTTTTTCATATTAAAAAAATACAATGTCATTGTATTAAAAGTGTCTACTAATAGCTATGGTCATCGTTTAAACTTTTGAAATAATTGACTTTATTTAACTATTTTTAATCGACGGAATTACTTAAAATGTATGAATTATCCTGTACTTAAAATTCTGTCTTTTGCGAGAAAGTAGCTTAATCATTTTGATTATAGACTCCTAAGCTAAATTTAGGCTAGAGTGAGTTTTTCAATTTCGTATATATTTAACATATATTTAACCTCAAATTGGGTGGTCCAAAACTGTCAGATGAAGACAATAGGTGTCGCGTCAGTCACGCACGGAGCGAATACAATTTTATAACTTTTATTTTTCATTTGACAGTAACAAATAGTTTGTCACAGTTAATTTGATAAATTTTAAATATTTCACATCATTTTGATACTTCAAGCTACTCTTTGCCTCGACAACTGTTTTTTCTTACATAGTTTGTGTTCTTACAGTATTAAAAATCGATGTAACAATTACAACATATGCGCCAAAAACTAATCATATCTTGTTTAAATGTTGTTAATTGTCCATACATAATTTTTACCTCTGAAAATGGATTTTGGTACATTGTTAAATCGACCATAACTGTTAGACGAGTTTTTAAAGACATCTGTGATAATAGGTTAGATAGTTGAATAATTTAGATTCACCACCCTACATTGGAAATAGTACTTTTAAACGCTTAGAAATAGAATACCAAATGTAGATGTGCTGTACTTAAGAATAATACTAGGCTTCGCACTGTAATTCAAATTGCCATATATAGTGGATACTTACATTAAGAGTTATTGGCAAATTGAAATAAATCAAATAACCACTGTACATTTGTTTTGCGTAAATAAAAGATATACTGGGTGTTTCAAAAATGGTAACACTGTCTCTAGAATGGTCTCTAGGGCGTTGAAAAAAAAAACATTTTTTATGATTTTGCCGAAACTACTGGCACCATTGTAATGAAATTGTCTACGAATATGTTTTGGGTGCTGATATATCCCATGAATTTGTTTTTATATCTGACTCTCACAGAGGGCGCTAGTTATACCAAGTATTATACAATTATATTATGTTTAATAATTTCTAAGGGTAAAATTATTATTAAAAATTCCAAATGAACTTAAACATCATACAATTTTACACCAAAAAAATACTCTTGCTAAAACTGTATACTGTCTACCATTTACGGAATATTCTGATTTGAATCAGTTATTTATGAAGCATAGTAAGTCATAAAACTTAAATTTTATGTGAGAAACACAAAACCGTTTCCAGTAGGTTAGATATTATAACTTATTTTGAATATATAAAATGCTGACAATAGGGTTTAAATGAAAAACGACAAGGGTAAAATTACAAAAATTTTGAATCTTAGTTTAAGAATAATTTTTTAATTAAATGCTGTGACTTAGTATGATTTTTTAAATAAACATAGTTGTTAAAAACATAAAAATAAACTTGTGTTTTAAACACTTTCGCAAAATGTATTTTAAATTATTATCACTACAGCTGTTTCGTCAGAGTGCCTTTCTCAAGTGATCTATTTTTGGTATGTGTTTAAACTCTATAGTCTTAACTGAATAAGTTGAGAAGGAGAGAACTGTTTGTCTTAAGTTGATCATTCAAAATTATGTCTGTATTTTGTAATTTGTTGATTTCCAAGGCCTTAGAGGCCTTTATTTTTAATGTGAAGAATTTGAAATTCGTCCTTAAACGAATGATTATGATCTATAAGGTGAAATGTGTACGAAGACTATGTTTTTCTATCATTGAAAGCATTTTTATGTTCTGCAATACGTTTGATAAAAGTTCTACCAGTTTGACCGATGTAAGTTTTTGGGAACTCGCCACATTTTAGTTTGTATGCACCGCTGTGTAATTCCTTTTTCTTTTGCCTCTTGTTTTTTTATCTGGTAAGTTTCTTCTATGAAACATTTCTGCATAACGCCTAAAAGCTACACTAGAGTTTCCTAATTGCGTAAGGTTAAATTTCAGTAAATTTTGATTAAAAATATCCAATTTTTCAAATCACAAGGTTTCAAAACTCTAATTATTGTTTACTTATTGTCATAAATGTTAGTTTTCCGTGGCAAACTTGGAGAAAATCGAGATATACCTATTAGAACTGTATGGTTACTTTATACCAGCATCATTTATTTCTTCATAAGTTTTACCACTATCGAGTTTTACTAAGAGTACCTTTTTGGTGTAAAATTGTATGATGTTCACTTGGAATTTTGATTATTAATTCTAACGCCGTTACAACAATTTTTTACCGAGCAAACCCCCAATTATTTTTTAGTGTTTTCCTATCCTAGAGACGGTCTTGCCTTTTTTTGAAACACCTGTATTACTGGTTGATCCTATCTCAAATTTATCAGTTTCCTTGTTTTCGTTCTTATCCTCGCAGATAATTTGGCTTTTTGATCATCAAGACTGCAATGATATCGTCAGGGACCTTTTATAAAACTTTCAACCATATTTGCAATATCTATCTTGGCTTGCCATATGAAGATACAATTATTAACTAGCATTGTCAATGGCAGTATGTCATCGTTCCCAAAAACTAGTCTTAATAAATTTTTTTAATATAGATTACACTTTTTTTTCAAATTTATGACTTGCCAGCGAAAATGTATAGTCATTCAAATTTTGTCGCCAATTTATGACGTCTCTGCACTGTGAGTGGCGCCACAGCTATAAAAATTATGAAACTTCAACAAACAAAGCATACTAGGTGGTCTGATACATGGTTCCAGCGATTTTTCATCTTCTTTCTGACGTCCGAATGAATATTCTGCAAAATCTGCAAGTTTTTTATTTATGAGCCATCTCTTTAGATTTGGGAACACAAAATAATGCGAGGGGGCCAAAGTACGAGAATAAGGCTAGACGCATACACATCGAATTTGGACGGTCGATAAAAGTTCGACCGAACTTTTGTTGATGATGCCTTGCGCGCACACCACACGATATTTATTCGATGACATTTTTTAATCCATGTTAGGTGGAGTACACAAAATCACAATGAGCAACACAGAACCACGGAGCGACGTACATTGAGCAGTGTCACAAAACGGTCCTCTGGTCGGTCGATAAAGATCGATGTGTGCGGGCGCGTTTTTTTGATACTATACGCCTTGGAACGACGGCAACGACCACGGCAGCCGTGAATGCAGTGACATTCATCGATCGCCACACGACCATCACACGACATCGATGCCGTGCCGTTTGGCGATCGATGTGTGTGCCCGCTCACATTTGTTTCTTCGCGCCACCAAAGGAATTTGTTTGATCGAACTTTTATCGACCGTCCAAATTCGATGTGTGTGCGCTTAGCGTAAGTCGGATGAGAAAGAATTAAGATACGAACTCAACTCATGAGATTTTGCCATTGTCATAACGCTCTTTGTCATTATCAAATTTGATGCATTGTGTGAGTATTCATTGTATAAAATATCATTTTGACAATGCTGTAGTTTATTTAGTAGAATAAAATTAAAAACTTTATATTTTGCAAAAAATATACATTTTTGTTACACACAGTTTATGTCTCCATAATTAAACCAAAGCATTTTCACATGAAGGGTGTGGAAATAAATTAATTATAATAATTCAACGTTTGATTTGGTTTTTTCTGATTTTGATAATATTCGGTAAATAATTTTGTATTACAAAAAATTAATTCGAAAATCATATTTAGAGTATATACAGTGTGAAAACCACTTATGGAATAAAATTGTTTGTGTCCTTATTTTAGAAAATAATAAAAGACGTTGAGATATCTTAACTTTTAAATTTAAATGTGCGCTTCTTAACATAACTTGGAATGTACAGGGTGATCCACGTAAGTCTGGCATAGTCCATAATCTGTATTTTAGCTCCTTAACAACCTGATCTTAACGAACTAAATCATGTAGGATCTATTATAAATAATACAAGGTGAAAATTAAAAATTAAGTTTAATTTTCTTCAAGACAACTAATTCATAGAATAACCGAGGTAATTGATTAGATAAATAAATGCTCAAAATGTTCTCCACCTTGTTAGCAATACCACAGTCTCCTATAAAACTCGTCCCGAACTTTGTTTAAAGTTTGAGGTGAAATATTCCATATTTCTGTAGTTATCCTTTATTTGGGGTCTTCAATGCTAGTTGGTTGTGTTGCATATACTTTGTTCTTGAGATAACCCCACGGAAAAAAATCCAAAGGCGTAAGATCTGGCGACCTAACTGGCCACTCAATAGTAGCCCTTCGTCCAATCCAATCCATTTATTGAAGAAGATTTCATTCTAGTAATTTCTCACCATTAAAGCATAACGGAGTGTTGCACCGTCCTGTTAGAACCAGACAGTTTCATGCGGTAGGGTCGGATCTATTGGATTGGGATATAAGTTAGAAAACTGAGGAAGAACATTGTCTCTTAGCATGCTTAAATATTTTTCCGTTGTCAAATTACCACCTACAAATATAGGACCAATAATATGATCTCCTATAATACCTGTCCAAATATTCAACTTTAGTGAGTGTGTCTCTCACGCATCCAATAAGGATTTTCGCTGACCAATATCTACAGTTTTGTCGGTTTACCTCTATGTTCAATGTAAAAGTTGATTCATCAGAAAAAATTCATTAGATTCATCAAGAGCTACTTCATTTGTGTTAATTTTATCCATCATTCTTTCACAGAAATCCATTCTACGATCTGGAACGTCTTCTGTTAGCTCCTGCACAAAAGTCAATTTATATGGATGAAGTTTTTCTTCATAGAGACACCTTAGGACAGTTGTGTGACTCACATATTTTGACGTGCAATTTGACGTGAACTTGACGTTGGATTCTCTGCGACACTTAACAAAATATCCACTTTCACTTCATCTTCAATGAAGTTCGGTTTTCTTTTTAATGGTTTGACATGTCCAAATTCTCTGAATTGTGCATAAATTTTAGACACAGTACCTTCTGAAATATTAGGCATAAATATTAAATTTAAAAGTTATCGTTTCCCAGAGATTTTTATTATTTTCTATTGGCGACGTGCAAGTACTTGGATGTGATACGAGAAACGATCGTGCGCGAGTAGCGGAGAAATCTTGCATTTTTTACTGCAAATTTCATAGATTTCATAAATTCATATTGTCAATTGTCACATTTCATATTCGTTTGTTTATTTACACCTGTCACTGAAGAAAATGGGATTTAGGAAATGCTGTGTTATAAATTGTAAAAATACAACAAAAAATTGTCAATTTAAGTTTTATTTGTTTCCAACTTCGAAGCACAAATTACTACAAAGAGAAAAGTGGATTTCTATCATAAAAAAGCATAAGTAACATAACCTAAATTATGCATTATTCTTGGGCCCGATTTTAAAGTCAGTTTGAAATAAATAATAAATAAAAGTTCACTTTTAAGTGTAAATTTTAGTTTCATAACACTCACTTAGAGTCCATTTTAACCCAAAAATCAAGTTTAATGTTTAAATTTTCCACGAGGAAACTAAGTTCCTGTAGCTGGCTGTATACCATATATCACAAAAAAATTTTGTTTAAAATCCTTTATAAAAGGTATATAAAAATGCCTCAAACGGGCTATCACAAACACATTGCAAAACGTTTTCGGATTAAACAATCCATCATCAGTGCAAACGGTTGTACATGCTAGTAGCCACCAAAATATATGGGTAAAAACCCTTTAAATGTTATAACTTTGAAGTTGTTTTACATTATTAGTATTTCTAATTTGTGATGGTTAAGTTAACGTTGGATATCGCCATGTTACCTATCCAACGTTAACTTAACGTTGGATAAAAAGTTGGACTTAAAGTTCAAGTTTTTCTGAAGATGCAGTAAAATATATTCGCTGTCCAAAAGTTTACAGGGAAAGAATTAATTGTTCAAACCAATATGATGATATCATGGGCTTAACCTGCTAATTTATGCATTAGCATTAATTTATGGTAATTTATTTTTCTTAATTCTTCCATTCTTTTTTGACATTTGCCACTACTAAAGCTTTTCCATTTGACTCAGTGCTTGGTTGAAAAGTTATTTGGTGATTTAATTTCTCAAATCCAGTTTTTATTATTGCATCCATATTAACAGTATGAATATCCGAACTTGCACGGTCCCAATAATAAGGACACAAACAATTTTATTCCATAAGCGGTTTCCACGTTATATAAATTATACTTTACAAAAATATATAATAATGGTAAGAATGTTCATCCATGTTAAATTTGAAATGACCTCACTGAGGGTAACTTTTAGATTTTGTATTATTGAAAATACAGTACAGATATGATAACACCGTAAAGGAGAATATTGTTGACCGATTAATACCATTCATATGAACAGCTTCAATTTTAAACGCACAGAAATTTTTGTTTAACCTTGGAAATTTGTTGTATGAATGTTATATTCGTCATACAAATATAACTTTTCATTTTAACAGAATTAATTGTCCAAAAGGTCAGTTGGTACAACAAAAATACGTTTTTTTGCAAAATGATAATCAATTATATCAAATATTTCTGTAGTTTTAGTTCCAATCTTGCTACTTAAAACATGACATAAAGGAGATTTATCATCTTTTAGCAAATATGTTGCAAAAAAGACAAAAATACGTTGAGATGTATGTGATTATATGTTTATTAATGTGATCGTTATTTGTGTATTTGTTAATAACACCAGAGAGCTAGGCACTGGTACTTATAACTGAAACTGTACAAATTTTATTATAAAATTGTTTTGTTTTGAATAATTACTATAGTAGAAACCACAGTAAGAATGTGGTATTTGCTATGCGTGGAAAATAGAGATTAAACCTGACAGTATTTTATACAACCGTAGGTAATTGTTGTGTGCTCGTATATTCCAGTGCTATGATTCTTAAATCTGGTCCTGATGCGCAGTTCGGGACAAACCGGCAACGTGGTCGGCCGTTTTCCCTTGAGAAATACGTTGCCTCCCTTACTTGCACTGCATTGTAACTGTTGCTTATACTATAGCTCTAGTTATTCTCTTCCTCTGTTTCTCTTCGGACAGTTTTCGTTGTTTGAGTATTGTTTTACCATTATAAAATTTTGCTTTAAAATAACAAGTGACTGTGGCCTTCTTAAGGCCGGCAATGTTGTGTCAAGATACGAAATAAGAAATTGATCTTATGGTTATTTTTCAGTAGAACTAAAAGTACCAGACAGTCTACAGGTTCTAGTTATTAGAAATGTCTTACGCTTATTTTGTAATGCCAGAATATTAACTGTAACTGTTGTTTTACAAAAACTACCGGACAATACAATTAATATCGTAAATCAAAATAATTATAAAAATAGATGTAATGTTCAAATTTATAGAAAAGTTTTTTTGCGATATATTTGCTATAAGAGGAAATATGTTTTCCGTTAACTACGTATCATGAAACATTCATTTTTCGATTCGGTAATTACTGTTTTTTTTTTTATATATAAAAATATGCACGTTGTATATCTTTTATTTTTGTAAAAAACATTGTTGATATTTACAAGAAAAAATATTAAAATATGTCGAAAAAAGTTCATTTGCTACTGTAAGTATTTACTATGTGATTTTTCACTTAAACTTAGATATATACATACATGTACAGTATGAAATCATTTTATGTTTTAGACTTTAAATGTTAAGCTTCTACTAGTCAAACAAAGTATGTTTAATGTTATATGAAAAAGTATTTCTTTATTACCAAGTTATTTAAGATTATATGCTTTTCGTTTTTTATTAAGAATAAATTTATTTTTTCTGTATTTTGCGTATTATTTTTGTGTCTTATACTATACCTGTTTCTGTCCCTCCTACTGTTGTGATGATTGTTACTGTGAAATTAATAACAATGAGAATAATGTATGTGATGACACATATGGACCTGATGAAGATCGCTCACCTAAACTCTTTTACTCAAGAAGAATTAAATAATTTAGTTAGAGATGCCGCAGAAGTTCTTCGTCTCTCTCAAAGGATGATGTAGAAGTTCTTGGATCCAGATTGAAATCAAAAAATCTCCTTGTGACGAGTGTCATTTTTTCTTGGTATTGTCATCGCGACATAAACCAAAAACCAATGTACTTAACTTTGACGATATAAACATAAAACATAATGTTAAACAATAATTTATCAACGGAATAAAAAAAATCGGAGAATAGCTAGAAGATCCAGAAGAACTATGGAATGAATTTAAAAATCAAGTTCACGAAATCTCCACAAACAATGATTATAGAAAAAACTTAATCAAGAAAAATAAATGGATGACAGACAACATCTTGAAATTAATGGAACAACGTCGACTGATAAAATCTATTGACACAAAATATAGGCACCTACAAAGAAGAACAAAAAGGGAGATCAAATTAGCCAAAGAAAAATGGATGAGAGAAAGGTGCGACGAAATGGAAGATGTAATATCTAACTAAACACGACTTATTTAATGTGCACAAAAAACTAAAAGAAATGATTAACATATTTAAAAAAACCAGTTCCCTCTGTACTCGTTGACAATAATAACAAAATTGTTGTAAATGAGCACGAAATGGAAAAAAAAGAAAAAGAAAAGAATGGAAGCTGTATATATCAAAGTTGTTTGAAGATGACAGGAATAATATTGCCAAATTCTACCAAAACTGTACTGACGGTTCAGAAATTATGAAATGCGAGGTAGAACACGCTATAAGTAATGCTAAAATTAGAAAATCTTATGGTCCAGGTGATACACCAACTGAGTTGCTGAAACTTACAGAGGATGATAACATAAAAGTAGTAGTAAGACTTTTTAATTCAATATATAACGTTGTAGTGATTCCCACAAATGGGCGGCTCAAATCCATCTTTGTCACAATACGTAAAAAATACAATGCGAGAAAATGCTCAGAATATATTAATTAGCCTAATGAGAAACATAGTGAAACTAAATATGTATATGTTACGAGCAATGTCCGAAATTGGACAATCCTAACATTGTATAAAAAAGCTTGCCCACTTCTAGCATTGTACCCTTTTACTGTACAGTCACCGAAATAGACATATTCGTCTGAGTTTGTATAAAAGAATTGCTATAATTCAATGGTTATCTACCTACAATGACCGAATTTCAATTAGTAGTCATCCGTGAAAGTTTGAAAGAATATGACATATCGATTCATATCAATTTTTACGATTTTTCTTCATTTATTTTAAATTATGATACAAATCCCTTGAAAATCTGAAATGTTTCACAAACTTCTTCCATATATTATAGTGATGTACGTATCACTTGAAGCTTTGAAATGTTTCAAATGGTTACTTAACAATGGTTAAGTCCTATGTTTGATCCATACTTTTGTATAGTGCAGAAGTGTGGACGCTAAAAATATCGATCATGAACAAAATTGAAGCATTGGAAATGTGGGTTAATAAACGAATGCTGAAGATACCTTGGACATCAAGGAAAACTAATGAAGAAGTACTAAGGAGCGTCAACAAAGATAGAGAACTGCTAAAGACTGTTAAACATCGAAAAATGTCTCATCTGGGACATATAGTAGGGTGAAGTCGATATAAAATATTACAACTAATCCTTAAAGGTAAAATAGTGGGCCGCAAAGGTGTAGGAAGAAAACAAGTTTCTTGGTTAAAAAACCTTCGTGTATGGACTCAGATATAAAATGCAGAATCATCGTGAACGAAAACTTGCTCCTTACTTTCAAGAAAGAGATGCAATGGTTTTTTGTAAAAACACTCAATCGGTGATAGAATATTTTGGAATTTACTATAAACCTGCTGAATGGAAGTTATAAGAATTTATATCAAAACCTGGTTTAAAAGCTATTCTTTTACATAATGGAACCAAATATGCTTCAATCCCAATAGCTAAATCCATTCAGTTAAAAGAAACGTGCCACAATATGAAAATTCTCTTGAAAATTATTGAATCGGAGAAAAATAACTGGTTAATTTATGGAGATTTCAAAATTGTCAGTATACTCCTAGGTTTGCAAAGTGGATTTACTAATTTCCCTTGTTTTCTTTATGAATGCGATAGCCATCGAGCAAAAAGGCAGAAGAGGGAATGTAAAGGCAGTGGAGGAAAAGTACTACAAGCTGTGTATTACCCATCGAGCAAAAAGACAAAATTGGAATCTAATCGTTATGAAAAGGTGATCAAAATCCATAAAAGTGGCCTCTTAATATGGCGGACATATCTGGAAATGCAAAGGCGCCAAATTTAAATTTTCCGACACATTAACAGAAGCTAAAAAATATTTTTCAGAATGTGTCTTAGACGAGAAAGTTTTAATTAAATATTAACGATAATAGTCTAAAATGTGACACAATTGTTAAAAACTTCAATATAAATAAGATTTCATGTGACAGTTGGGACAAACAATAACTTAACCCAACTAAATTTGATGGCCTCTCAACCCACTACCTTTACATTCCCTCTTCTGTCTTTTTGCTCGATGGTATTACCACAAAATCTTTATAATTTATATTCCGAGGAAATATTCAAATAAGCCTTAGATGACAGACCAGAAGAGAAACAATTAAACATATTAGATATTCCGAATCACACAAATGGTCTTCGAGGGCGCTACATCAAACTAAACCTGAAACAAGTTTTAATTTGCAAAAGCTCCATACTCGGTTGATCTTTGCACAAATGAATCAATCAAATGGAGGAATCGGGAATAACTTAAAATTTGGGGGACAATATCTATATCATCTTTGGGTAAAGGTTTAAAATGTTTTTATGAATATATAACAAAGGCATAGTCCATGGACATATAATTTATACATCCATGGCATAGTCACACTGGTTGGTCAGCTGGGCCATACGGGCCTGATTAAAATGATCTATTGCTACACTGCAGATTTAAATAAATAAAACAAAAACTTGTGTATTCTTGAAACTGCTTTAATATAAAATTTACTGTACAATAACCAAATTACCCTTGAAGGATTAAATCAATCTAAAAACTTCACAAGAAAATCACTCTGTGCATAGCCCAAGCCATTCTAAAATAATTTTACATACACTTAATCATTATACCAATCTAAAAACAATAACGAAAATGACATAACTAGTAAAAAGAACAAAATGTACACTCTCAGTCCAGCATTTCTCTGAATTGCTTGTCTAATTTGTTCATTAGCATCTTTCATGTTTTCAGTGGATCCAACTACAGTTGTCGCTATCCTTTCAATATCTGCTTGTTGCTGTAATACTTTTTCAGTAAATAATTCTTGTAACTCTGCTATATGCACCACTTTACTTTCCATCTGCCTAACTTCATCTGCAATAAATAAAAAAATTTAATAGGAAGAAAATTATTTTTTTAACATACTCTATGATTTTTGGCAACATATGTTTGATGTTCATTGTAAGAAAAGGTGAAGGGAATCAATTTCAAGGCAGCTGAAGTTGTCAGCATACTAATGGAAGCTGGTCCAAGAACATTGCTTTTAAGATATTCCAAGATTTTATTAGCTATTTGGAAGAATAGTGACCACCGCCTCAGCAAATGAATGGGTATTGTTATGCATGTAGTTGAGAGTAAGAAGTGTTTGCCCAGAGGAGAGAATGCTATCTCCAGTGCTGTGGGCTAAATGACCTACTAGCTAAGATGTCCAGGGAAAGTTTCATCTGCATTGGATATGCAACAACCTGGCAGTAGTAGTCAAAACACATTTTACCAAAACAATCTGGGAGCAAAGATAGTTCGCCCTAAGGAAGTTGGATAACTGGTGTGACTGTGAGGGTATAAGATTAACACCCAAAAACAAGCAGTTGTTGCCATTGCTAAAAGAACACTGCATGGACTATTTCAACCATATTACTCAGGGGAGCTGGAATTCCATTTTTGTAAATCAGGCCAAATAAATAGGAGTAATATTCAACCAGAAGTTGACAGGAATCCACATGGGAGAAACAGTTAAATAAAGACAATATAAAAAATAGTGTAATGAATAATGGTTATCATATTTACCTGAAATACTATTAAGTTCATTATAAAGAAGATTGTTTTCTGTTTCAAACATCTGCATTTCTTCTGCAGAAAGTTGATTGTCATAGTCAACTGATGCAGGTGGAACTCTAACAGTCTCTTTAGGAGAAGCCAAATTGCTCGAAATATCTAAACTAGATTTATTCTGACTATTGTTGATTTCTTGTTTTTGACTTACTGGTTTGGTTTCTAACTTTGATAATTTGTGTGTTTCAATTACACGTTTTACCCTCACAGCTTTTGCTTCAGTATATATTTTGGAAACATTTTTTAAATAGCATTCTAAACTATCAATGACGTTCTGATAGTGCTCTTCCTTTTGACTACTTTTTGATAAAGCCGTTATTTCCTTTTTATATTCCTTTATTAGCTGACTACAATTGTTTATTATTTCTTCTGCCATTGTATCAACTTTTTGCCTATCGATTTCTGACATGGTTTTATTTGTAGATAAATAATTTATAACATTAAGGTAAGCAGCCTTATTTTCTAATAGAAAGCTTTGGAGTTTTGTTATTTGCTTAACTATATCTCTTGCAGTTGAGAGATGGATATCTCTATGGGTTTTTAAAATATTTGATTTCTGATCCCTTATGCCCAGAGATTTGTTGGTAGTACGTACTGTTTTGACACAAGCTTTAAATAAGGCAGTTATATCCATTTTGATACGATATTACTTTTGATAGATATTAATAAAAGGACAAATCACCATACAATATAACCAAACTTTTAAATGTCAGATTATTTCATTTATCGCTGTCACTGACGTACTGTCAAAAACATTAGCACTTGACAGGCCACATGTTCAAAATATTTCGGCTGACAGTGGCGGACGACAAAAGAAATATCACAAGCACCTATGAGAAATATCCAAAGTATAATATTAAAAAATTCAAACTTTTTATCATCTTTTTATATTAAAATCTCTATACATGGAACTTAGTTCATGTGATACACGGAAAGACACTGTGTTTTTCTACAAGGATACTGCACAAAATTTATTGTTCTCAAGTGTCTTTTTAATCACTTGCCTTATGAATAATCGTGGAGTTTGTAGAGTGTTTATGATCATTTGGATGAGTTGGTCTACAATTTTCACTTTGTGATGTCCATAGATTATTTTTTATTATGCACACTAAAGTATATATAAGAAATTTCTCAGTTTCCTTTTATTAGACTTCTTTTTAGGTTCATATTAGAATAAATTAGAACTAACCTAACTAAACTGTCTTTGTGGTCTTATCTTTTATAAATAAATAATGATAAATAAGTTCAATCTACATGCCATACGTTGTCAATGTCACATACAGAATGAAATCAGATTATTTTAATTATTTTTAAGTATTTTTATTGTTGGATATAACTATGGACTGTTTGTTTGTTCCTTATTTAAATTGGGCCATGGGAAAAATGTATTGGTTTAAATCTCCCAAGTACCAGTTTCTTACGACATCGAAGGTTAGTTTGATACATTTTCTGAACAGTTTGTTAAAAGTTATTACAGTTATTATATCATATCAAGGTTTGTTTGCATTAATTTATTTAGTTTTTATTTTAACTAGTAAATTTACTCTTTTGGCCCTTTTAAGGATGTTAAATATTTCTGCTATTATATGAAAGCCTGGTCCATATGTGAAAAGCAGTACCTACTGGTATTATCTTTTAAGATAAGAGTACTTATTTATTGGCTTTCAGCCCTACGCATTTTGTGGGAAGAATGGTATCTTTTCAGCTCTGATACAAGAAGACATTTATATCCTACGATCTCATCTAGCAAAAGTATTTAAAATGACTTTCATCTTATGTTATATTCCAAGAGAATGGTGATGTATGAAGGTCTGCTTTATCTTATGAGTGACAAACTTCTTCCAGAGGAACCATTGTTATATATAAAAAATAGATTTCCTTTTTTTTTAGGAATATTTTTGTTTTAAACTTTTCAATTTTTGACACTACTTTTCCCAGGTAGCTGTAGCTTCATCCGTGGTTATTGTTAGTTGTTTCCCTGAAAACCATCAGGGTCTTCTGACTATAATGCCACAAATTGGGCGCATTGACTCTGATCCTTTCCCAAGTTAACATGCTCCTTTTCTAACTTGGCTGCACCGTACTGAAGAGGACCAATAGTCAGAAATATGTATATGCGGTTGCCTTCCATCGATATACCTTTTTTTTTGCTGTTTTGCGAGACTTGCCATACATTTTACTTTTATTATTTACTCGCATTATCCTTTATATACACTGTTATGTTTTATGTATATATACAATGTTTTTTATCGTTGTTTATATTTTTTATCAATTGTTCCCAAAAAGCTACGATGTTAATTTTAGCAACGCCTATGTGTTTGTATTGATCATTCAACATTGTCTACTCTGCAGTATGTTATAATTCTTAAGAAAATTGTGGTGTATTATATTTTTGTAACTTTTATATAACAAAATTTAAACTAAGTATTATGCGCTATTTAAATAAAAACTACAAAAATCAATATATGTGAAATGATAAAAGTTATAAATCTAATAGATAATTCAAAATTATTGTACGCAATTTTGTCAATAAATCAGCAATGCAGAAAATTGGCAACCTTGCCAAAATGTTTATTATAGCCATGCGCGCAGCTGTCAAATGTCAAGATAGTAAAATTACAAAAAGTAGATCGCAGACGCACCAGCCGCAGCCTGCCTTTTGCTTTTGCAATTTTAAATTTTAATAATAGCAGTGAGGCTTACGGCATAGGTTGTTCTAGGTTGTTGGTGCGTTTCGGTATTGGTATTGTCACGTTGGTGCTAGCGCGGTAATTACGTAAGGCGTTACAACTGCCGGGTGGTGTCGGGTTTCTATGATTTGGGGATTATTTACTAACTAATATTAAATCTACAAATTATCAAAATGTTAAATTTAAAAATGATTTCTAAATTCGCGCCTCTTAAATCGAGAAGTGCGGAAATTAGCACATTACTTAAGACCTTACCAGCAGCATGCAGTCAGCTTCAGGGCAGGACTTATGCGGACCATGTTATTCCAGACAGATTAAAGGATATGCCTACCAACGCTAATCCTAGATTTTTCGACATGGTTGAATATTTCTTCCACAAAGCCTGCGTTTTAGTAGAGGATAAATTGGTGGAAGACTTAGGAAACGTCAAGGGATCCAGGTTAAATTTGGATCAAAGAAAAGCCAAAGTAAAAGGTATTTTAACCTTTATGGAACAATGTGATCATATTCTCGAAGTTGCCTTTCCCATTAAGAGGGACAATGGGCAGTATGAAATCATTAAAGGGTACAGAGCTCAACACAGCACCCACAGGACTCCATGCAAAGGGGGTAAGTATTATATATTTATTTTCAATTTTTGAAAAATTACTTGTGGAACCTAATCCAATAGATGTTAAGTATAATAATTGTCCCTAAGCCCATATAATTAGGTTAATTTTAGAAATTATCATCATTCAATCTTCGCTTATCCACTGCTGGACATAAATCTCCCTCATAATTTTCCATCTATTCCGATCTTGTGCCTCTTGCATACAATTCCTATGACAATGTTTTAGATCGTCAGTCCAACGTGTTGGTGGACAAACACTGCTTCGGTAGGCATCATCTCTTGGTCTCCATTCCAGTATCTGCTTTGTCCATCTGTTATCCCTCCATTTTAGAAATATACATAGAGTATTTTTGTGGTGATCACATAAGGAAAAAAGGAACCATTTTGGGAAATATAGACCTGTATGAAGTGTTTTTGAGTTATTTTACAGCTTTTTTCTATCAGTAGGTGATTTTGTCACTGCATCTACTGTTATATTCTTTCTACAATTTAAATCAATAAATTTTTGATTAAAATCCTGTACAAGAAATGACATATAAGAAGGAATGGCTGTGAATTGCTATGTCTAGCAGTGTACAGACATGAAGGGGACATGATGAGGACTGAAGAAGAAGAAAAAGTTAAAAGAATATAATATAGAGACCAGTCAAATGGTAAATATAAGGAACTGATATCGCCATCAAATTTTATACTGGGCTATTGCGAATTTGTTCTTTTGTTTACGAACCACAGACAAATGAAGGCTATTGGTCACAATATTTCAATAATACAAGGTCAAAACCAATAGCCTAGGGAGAGATTCGCACCTAGTAACTCAAATACTTAGATATCTAAATGTGAGACATAAATCCTGGACTCACATTTAATTTTTTCCTCCACTGCCCCTGAAAAAATTACATACAAATGTAGCGAAACCTTGAAATTAACCTACATATGAGTCAATACCTGGAAGATGGTTATTTAATTCTGACTTAGGTTGTGAATGCTTCTGATTTCATTTAAAATGCTGTATAGTTTAGGGACCACATCCTAAAAATACTTTGGATTACAATATATTTTATAATGGCAGTACAAATTTATTTTTTGATGAATAGGACAATATATTTCTTCTAAAACTCTAATTTTTACTGTAATATGAGGTAAAAGTGTTTTCAAATTTGATCTAGGTTATTTTAGAAGTTAACAAAATAAAACACCCTCTATATCTTAAAGCTTTCTATCATTTTCAATAGGTTTTCGAAATATATTTATGCTCTAAGCCTAAAGTAATCATAATACACCAATACATTAGTAACCAATTTACAAACACTATAAGTACTTATCAGTTTTCACATTATGCATATAATAAATTAACAAAGTATTGTATGGTAAAAAAATCTGATGGGTTGATTACTTTATAAAATATAGTCAAAACCTAGGTAGCAACCCTTGTATCTAGTGACTACCTCTACATTGTGACCTCTTTGGTCATCATCATCATCTTTGGCCCTACAACCTGGGGTGGGTCTCTGTTCAAGAATTAGTCTCCAATCTCCCCTATCTTTCGCCATGGCTTTCCAATTTCTGATCCCTATACTCTTCAAATCATCTTCAACTTGAGTTTCAAATCTAGATCTTGGGCTGCCTCTCTTCCTGGTTCCTACTGGCTCTTGATATAATCTGTCTTTTAGGGTTTCCAGTGTCCATTCTGTCAAGGTGTCCTAGCCACCTTAATCTATTAATTTTAATAGACTGGATGATGTTGCCCCTTTGGTCATAATAAATTTAATTTCTTATAATTTTCTATATATTAAAACCTCTCTCTAGTGGCCATTCCAGATAACAACTTTGATTTGCTGTTTTTATTCTCAGAATGATATTAACCCCCAATAAACAGGTTAGTTTATTTGTCTTTTGTTTTGGTTGCTTTGTTTTAATGGCTTTCACAAGGATATCTTTTGTTTTTGTCCATCATTATTCAGTTGTTGTGGTATTCATAATTACAAATATTTAAGATTATTAGTAGTGATATGCAAAAAAATTTAGAGTGGTGCAAAGCTAATCATTTGACATTTAATTTTTTAAAAACCAAATTAATTTCGTTTAAGAATGATCTAAACAACATTACTCTGGGCAATGAAGGCATTTGTTCTGATACTGTAAACAAATTTTTAGGTCTCTAGATTGATAATAAACTTAAATTTGAGCAACACACTGTATATTTAAGCAAAAAGATATCATCAGGTTGCTTTGCGGTCAAATGAGTTGTTCATCATTTAGATTTCAAGTTTGCAAAAAGTGTTTATGTGGCCCTGATTGAATCTAATTTGAGATACGGTATTGATAAGTTCCAGGAAACATGGCCTGTATGTAATCTTCAGGAAGCGAACCTGAGGTCCTACTTGCAGAATTTTGTCATATGCACCCAAGATGGCTATTTCGACTGCCTTAAGCTTGTCTACATTCATCTTGGCTTCCTGGAATCCTGTTAGTACCACTGAAACCATAACAGAAGCGAAAGCTTCGCTGAAAGTCACACCTTTGGTTCTTGGCCTTTTCCCTTTGTGTTAGCTTTCAGGTGGTGTGCTTCCATCTGACCTTAGTCTTAGTCTATTTGTATTATATGTATTGACCTTAGCCCTAGACTCAGTCTATTTGTATTATATGTCTATGATTATAACCTGTTTTAATTTAGCCTGTACATATAGCTATTGACTTTTAAATTATTTTGATAATTTACTTGCACATGCTGTCAACTGTAATTAATTGTGTTAATGTAGGGAATCAAATAATTAAAATGATTAATTGTCTGATACCAACAGATAACAACTAAACTATATTTTTAAAATTTGTCCTTAAATTTCAATGCACACACATAGTTAAATACTCAAAAAATAATGACACTGTTTATACAATTATCTTTAGTTTTAAGTAGAAATATATTAATGTTAATTTGTGACAGGAAGTACTTTAGTCTTGCCAATTAGCCAATATTCAGTGAAGAGAATAATTTTCAGAGTTTTTAATGAGAATGTATTATATTTTTAGAAATAAAAAGGAAATTAGAAGTTTCTAGAATTTTAGAAGTTTTAATAACAACAATTTTGAATTTCTTAATTATAGAAAATATTTTATAACGTAATGAAAACTATTGATTAGCAGAATAATAATAAATTAAAAAAAACGCATAAAATATGTAATATTAACAAAAAAATGTGAAAGTTTTCACTGAGTTACATCCCCTTTATTTAATGATATCAATTCTTCGAAGCTACTCGAGATAATTTTTACCAAATTATGACAAAATTCTTCTTTAATTCGTTGACGGACCTGGCAGGATATTTTCTCAAAGCTTTTTTCATTTCGCTCCACAAAGTCTATCAGGGACAAGTCGGGACTGTTAGAAACCTATTCCAGAAGTGGTATGCCATGGTCTTCAATCCATTTTAAACTCTTTTTTGAGTTGTGTTGGAAGACAAAATCTTCCGCTGATGTTAAACAGTGTTCCATAATAGGTAACAGAGATTCTTTCCCACACCTTCACACGACATGCTGCCCCAGATTATGACAGATACAGGAAATTTGACTTTTCAGATAGTCGGAATGAAAGCTTCAGTTTTCCTGCGAATGATGCAACTCCTACTGTCTCCAACACACAATTCAAATCTGGACTCATCACTCCATTGTATTGAATCCCATTGCGACTAAGTCCAATATTTACGCTCTTTTGACCATCTTAGTCTATTTCTCTTCTGTTGTAATGTTAAAAGTGGCTTTTCCTAAGACTGAAATAAAATGAAATTTATTAAAAACAATTCTTACTAATTTTTTCATGTATCAAACTAATCCTAATTTGTGGGCCTCTCGGTGACATGTTAATCTATAAACGAGTCTTCCAATAACGTCACTACATAAATCTCTTAACTTCATATAATTTGCTCGTCGATTTTTCACTATAATGCATCTTAATGCTCTTCGATCTGCTTCGGTTATTTTACTTTTTCGTACATTATTTCTAGGTTTTGTGACGACCGAACATGTAGTTTTGTATCTTCTGACTATAGTTCTTACACTATCTCGTGACAATTGCAACATATTTGCGATTTCCCAATCGGATTTTCCAGAATTAAAAAATCTAATAATGATTGAACAAATTTTTTCATCGATAACTTTACCTCGTCGCGTTGTACGATCCATAAACGGCAAAAAGCTTTCCAATACTACAAAATACATTCGACATTAATTAATTTAATAGAACGAGTTGTCAGATGATGAGCCCGAATAGCAGACTTGAAATAAAGGAGAGCCATCATTGTTCAGCCAATTGCGCCCACCACTTGACATAGGCTTCTCTTAGTCTCTTTTAATGTTCCCTTGTGCTACATTTTTCACGTCATCGATCATCTAGTCGGTGGTCGTCTTCGACTTCATTTATAGTTTCTGGGTCTTCATTCCATGATTCGTCTTGTCTACCGTCCATCTAATGTTCTCGCTATACCCAGTTCCACTTTGTCATTGTAATTCTTTCGATAACGTCTTTACCTGATTTGTTGGTGTGTTATGCAGTCTCGAAGGCTCACGCCCAGCATTGCAGAGCCATAAAAGTATTATATTCGCTAAGGATTTCAACATCATGATATTCCGTCTTTTAAGCGTACCCGCTCTTCCGGTAGTTATCTATGGAGGAGTAACACTGAGTTGCAAGATATCCACAGGTCGATCGGATACACTCCGAATAGCAATAAATGGAGTTCTTGTCAACAACGTCAGATAAGCTGACGATACGAAAAGCATTTTATTTTCCTATTATGCTAAGAACTAAAACGTTTAGATGATATGTGTTTCCCATACTTCTATCTTCTTCTTCTTCAAGTGCCCTCTCCGCTACGGAGTTTGGCAATCATCATTGCTATTCGTATCTTTGAAGCTGCTGCTCTAAATAATTGGTTAGATGTGCACTGGAACCAGTCTCTTAAATTGCGCAGCCAAGATATACGTCGTCTCTCCACGCTTCGTTTGCCCTGAATCTTTCCTTGGATAATTAACTGGAGCAATCAGTACTTTTTCCCTCTCATCATATGCATACCACTATCTATACATGTGGAAAGTTGGAGACTAAGTAAACAACTCCTTAAAAAGATAGAGGCCTTTGAAATGTGGGTCTGCAAACGCGTTCTCAGAGTGTTCTGGAACGATAAAGTCACAAGTCAGGCAGTGCTTGAATATTGAAATTGAAATTATATCTAGCATAAAGAAGAGAAAATTTGAGTTATTTGACCACATCTCTAGAGGCACAAGATATGAGTTACTACAGCTTATAATGCAAGGAAAGATAGTTGGCGAAGAAATGTCCAATCATTCACAAATGTCGTAAACATTTGTGAATGATTCGGAATGACATCGGTCGAATTATTTTGTGCAGAATAGCCATGTTGATATCTAGAGGATACCCCCTCAGAGAAGACGCAGAAATCAAGAAGAAGAGGCTGCAGTCAAGTCAATGTAAGTAAGACACACTAGATAATTTCTTCTCCTGAACGCAATTCTTAATTTGCTATACAAGGTTTGTAACAAGACTTGACAGCTCAAAGTCTAGTCTATGCATTCATTTATGTCAACGTACGTTGATTTTTCATAATTACGAACTTTTTTTTAATTCATCCTGAGTTTACTCTAAATTCATTCTACTAACGTTAACCATCGTGATAGTTATTCCTAACTGGGATTATTCTGATATTGCAAGCTTAAAACATATGTATATTATGCAAATAAATCAATCTCAGTTTTTCACTGGCAGCTGGTATTATATTGCGTGGCGAGAAACAATTTAATTGACGTTATCTACATATCAATTTACTGCAATGTAGACGAGCAGCTTTGTTATGATAATTGATTAAATAGATAATGGAAACTCTGATTTTTTATGAAACTGTATACAATGTATCAATGCAAATTTTTATGTATACAGTTCGTCCATAAAGTAACTCATAAATTAATTATTAGCTAAATAAACAACAGTATTAGAAAATCTAAAATCAGGCTGACACCTTAGTATTATGACATGATCACCATTTTTTTAAAATGGATCCATTTTTTTTCAATTTATAGATTTCCCTTGCTGAGCTGATTCCAAAAATGTAGGCGAGTTCCAAGTATAAATAATCTAAATATTTATTATCGACTCATCAATTTTATTATATATAAAAAATTTAAATATTTTACTTGTATTTTAAAACTAAACTTAAATACAATACCATAACAATCATCATCATCTTGGTGCTATAGCCCTTAGAGGGCCTCGACCTTCTCAAGCTTTCTACGCCATTCTGTTCTGTCCCTTGCTTGCATTTTCCAGTTGCCGACTCCGATCTTCTTGGCATCTTGTGTTACCCCGTCCATTCACTTTCCACATTCCCACGGGTTGTGCTGTTAGAATCTTTTTTATCATGTTCGATTCAGGGGCCCGGGTTACATGTCTTGCTCACTGCAGGCGGTGTCGCTTAATTATAGTGGTAATATCTTTACCACCAAACGTAGGCTTGTAGATATTCTACAGTTCAAAGTTATATCTACTCCTCCATATTCCGTTCTCACATACCGCTCCGAATGTCTTGCGTAGCACCTTTCTTTAAAAAATCGATATAGCGGATTCATCTGTTTTAGTTTTTAGTTAAAAAACCACAGAATATAATGTACCTTTAATGTACCTTTACATATGGCATTTATCGACTTTCACAAGGCTTTCGATAGTATTGAGACTTGGTCCTTTTTGTCAGCCCTGAAGGATGCTCGAATAGACTCACGGTACACTACACTCATTAAAAACATACATTCCACATCAAAATCAATGAAGACGAAAAAACTGAAAAAATGCGCCTTGATAAAGGTATTAGACAAGGTGATACTATTTCACCAAAGCTTTTTACCTTAGCATTGGAAAATGTATTCAAACAGCTTGAGTGGGAGGAAAAAGGTCTAAACATTGATGATGTACGTTTGAGTCATTTGAGGTTTGCGGATGACATAGTATTATTTAGTACAGATATCAAGGAACTGGAGCAAATGTTGAAGGAATTAAACCAGCAGTCAAATAAAATAGGTCTCAAAATGAACCTTCAGAAAACAAAAATAATGAGTAATTTACAAACTAATCTTGTTATTGACAACGTCATTCTTGAAAATGTAGACCACTATATATATAATATATATATATATATATATATATATATATATATATATATATATATATATATCTCTTGGACATACCATTAAAATCGGCAAAGAAAATCAAATAGCCGAAATAAAAAGACGCATACAACTGTCTTGGGGAGCTTTCGGCAAATTAAGCTTTATTTTGAAGACTAAAGATATACCAATGTGTCTAAAACGTAGAGTTTATGACAAATGTATCTTGCCTGTAACTACATATGGACTGGAGACCATGGCCTTCACAAAGAAAACCTTAGAGCAGCTCAGTACAACCCAAAGAGCAATGGAGAGGGCCATGCTAGGGATTAGTTTGAGAGACAGGATTCGAAATAACGTCATTCGTGAAAGAACAAAAATTACTGATGTCTCAGAACGTATTGCAAGGCTCAAGTGGCAATGGGTCGGACACGTTGCCCGAGATAATCCCGAAAAATGGACACAAAGATTAACAAACTGGAGACCAAGAGAGAACAGGCGAGGAGTAGGCAGACCGCAGAAGAGGTGGACAGACGATATCAAACAAGTCGCGGGCAAGCAGTGGATGAGAATTGCCAAAAGTAGAAATCGATGGAAGCAAATGGAAGAGGACTATGTCCAGCAGTGGACGAACACAGGCTGAAGAAGAAGAAGTTTTTAGTTAGCGTCCATGCCTCTGATCCATATGTGAGAACGGGGACTATTAGTGTTCTATAGAGCCTTAGACGAGTTTTTTGAGACAGACGTTTGTTAGCTAAAAACTTTGATAGACCATGATGCAAACACCTGTTTGCAATTATTATTCGCCTTTTTATTTCCTCAGATGTGTTATTATTGGGGTTAACCGATGTCCCTAGATATATGAACTCTGACTGCTTCGAAGTTTTGGTCATTGATGATTAAACCTGCGTCAACATTTCCGGCTCTTGTGTTTGTGTTAGTCGCCATGAATTTGGTTTTATTTTGATTTGTATGTAACCCCATTCGTTCTGCTGCTCCTACTAGCTCGGTTAGGATTTTCGTAGTTCTCGCCCTGGTTCTTGTTATAATGTCCACGTCGCGTCGTCTGCATATGCTAGAATTTGGACTGATCTATTAAATATTGTTGCCCTGCTATCTAAATTAGCATCTCGTACAACCTTTTCTAAGGTGACATTAAAAAGCTGACACGCCAGCGCATCTCCCTGCCTTAACCCCCTATGTATTTCAAATGGGGTAGAAGAGTCGTTTTGAATTTTTACTGCTGATAGCATCTTCGCCATTGTCACTTTTATCAAACATATGAGTTTTTTTGGTATTCCTAATTCATTCATAGCGCTGTAAAGACTTGGTCTTAAGACACTGTCATATGCCGTTTTAAAATCGACAAAAATATGATATATATCTATGTTAAACTCTTGCACTTTTTCGAGGATCTGTCGTAGTGTAAAGATCTGGTTAATGGTTGAAGGTATACGCCTGAATCCTGCCTGAAAACGTTTCGGTATAAGGCTTCAATCTCTCGTGCAAAATGTTTGACAATATCTTGTATGCTGTATTTAGGAGAGTTATTCTGTTGTTACTATTGCATTCCATTTCCCTTTTTGTGTAACGGACAAATTAAGCCTAAACTCCATTCTTCAGGCATTTGCTCCTCAGACCAAATTTTACAAACAATTTATCGCATCGCCTTGGTGAGCTGCTCCCCACCGCGTTTAAATAACTCTGCTGGGATGCCATCGCTGCCTGGGGATTTGTGGTTCCTTAGTTTTTCTATAACAATACAATAATATAAAACAATAGCATAGTTATCCAGTCCTCAGATATGTGGCCTCTAAACATCATACGAATAAGCTTGATTTTGCTGAGAATGCCAATTTTGGGACTCTAAAAAATAAGCAAAATAGTTTACCACTCATATTCCCCGACTTCCCCCTAAAACGCCCCCTCGGTGGGGGATGACGGAAAAATCGATTTACCAAGAATCGACACGCCGTACAAAAAATGTTTCAAATACAAAATGCAGCTGAGATAATTTGTTTCTCAGAACTTTTTGTGTAGAACAGAAGTGTCCTCTCAGAAACAACGATTGAAGCCACCTGCGATTTTGAATGTCAGTTACGGGCGCGGAAAATCAATTTTAAATAAAATTTGTATCAGCTCAACGGTAAAAATTCGATATCTTTTGATCAGATGTGTGTTAAATAAATAATCGTTTCGCGATTTTTGCCATTTTTTTGCGATTCTCATGAGATCAATAAAATTTGTCACTTTTATTGACCGATCGTAATGGAAATTCCATTGTTAGAGCCTAATCTTTAAAACTGATAACAGGAAAATGCCTCCACGAAGACGGTATTGAGTGTAGTGTGTATATAAAGTTGTGTAGTTTTGAAAAACGTACTGGTGTAATTGAATATAAGCAAGTTAAAACTTTTCAGATCCCTTGTAATGTGAACGTTTAAATACTGCGGTTTTAGGCGTATATACATGGTAAACCACCTTAGTATATTGACGAAATCAACATTTTTTTTTAAATGAGACCCCGATTTTTTCTTTCAATTTATAGATTTCCAAATTAAGAAAAGGTTACCAACATGAGTCCATAATAAATTACTAGTATTATAGATTTCCCTCGCTCGCTGAGCTGATTCCAAAAATGTATAACACGTTGCTTCGAATTGGCACAGGGTGGCAAAATTGCAAAAATTCGCTCGTGCGTCTATAAAGTAACGCATAAATCCATTGTTAGCTAAATAAACAACATTATTACAAATTCCCGAAACAGGCCGGTTTTTGATTTTAATGTATACTTTCTCTTGTATGTAGAGATCAAATCTCTGTGCTTTCTGTCATTTTTAATTTGAATTTGTGTATCAGGATTTTCTACAAATATTCTTTGGATGAAGCTTACCTGATAGTTACAGCCACATTTTATATTGAACATAAGAACGGCGTTTTTAAAGTTGTGTTTGTCATAGCACCAGCAATAATTTTGTGGTTCGCCTAAACTATTAGAGATAATCTGTAATCTAATCGATGGCTGCCGCTGCCTCAGGCTAGCACGCTGAGAAAATCATGGGCTGGATTTATTCCGCATTTTTTGTTGTTATTATGTCTTTGTCTTCAGAATTCTTCTCTAGCGAAGTTGAATAATCTATTGTCCTTGATTTGTAAACCGTCTGTGCATTAAAGTCAGACAGGGTCGTATTTGTATATTTTCAGAGTACATAATTCAGATTGTACAGAATTAGAATTCTATTTTGCAATAAAATGTGTGTTACAAACGGAATAGAGATTCTGATATCTAACGAAATTTTTATACTTAATGTTAATGGAGAAAATGTATCTGAAAAAGCTAATTTTGTTTTTTGTTTTGCTAACTTAAACTAATTTTTTATCTCAAGTGAGTCCAATTATACGCCAGGGAAATAAGCCAAATTTAAGGGGGTTCAGAACATCTTAACCCTAGGATACTAACCTTATTTTTACCTTTATTTACACCAACTATCGTACAATTTACTACACTGAAAAAAAATGTGGCCACTGAAAAAGTATTTTATTTATCTTAATTCTACAAATTATTTTGAAGGAAGAGATGTTTCTAAAACCTAAAAATTACAAACAAAATCATAAATTCTACATTTTAGAACTACACTGCTGACAACAAAGGTCGCGATGTTCACCACAAAATGGACGTCAGCAGTGCTCGCAATGGTGGGTTGTCATTCGACGTTTTTTATAGTTTATTTTTATGAACGAGAGAGTAATTAGCATAATTTTAACTAGTACCATCCGACCACTCCATGGCGTGCTTAAGATTAATTGAAAAATTACTTTGAATAATTGTAAAAAATAAATGAATTATTTCAGTGTTATAAAGTGTTATGTGTATGTAAACAAAAGTGACCTCTTTCATCACACACTATATTTAGAACTTATAATCGAGGGTAAAATTGAAGGCAAGAGAGGAATGGGATGCAAGAAAATGTCCTGGCTTCGAAACATAAGGCAATGGACAGGGATTAACGACATACAATCTCTGATACGTATTGCAAGAAATAGAGAATTAATGGAAAATGTGATCGCTAACATCCATTAGTGGATTTGCATCTGAAGAAGAAGAAGAATATTAGAACTGACTGGCCTACATTAAAAAGGGTTTTAAAAAATTCACATTTTTTTTAATTTTTAAAAATTACAAAAGAGAAAAAGAGTTTTTAAAACCGTCTAAGGTATGTTAAATAGATGAATAAAAATATTAATATAAAACTTACAGCTACTTGTTACAAATCCAAATCAGATTCAGAAGATGAACTTTTAGAACCAAGATTTATAATAACTGGCTCGATCATTTTATCAGTAATATTGTCCAGCTTCCACATTTTTTCCTCTTCTTTAATAGTGTGATTTACTGCCTTTTCCCAGTTTTCAGGTTTTACATTATTTACGGCCTCAAAAACAACTGTTTAACATCATGAATTTTAAAAGTTGTATTTTTTCTTGAAACTTCACTCTTTATCTGTGCCCATACCAGTTCAATCGGGTTTAATTCACAATGATATGGTGGGGATCTAAGTACTGTCATTCCACGATTTTTGGCAATTTCATCAATTTCGTATTTTTTAAATTTTTCTTTATGAAGGGCACACAACGAATAAAGTTCCTTTCTTATAGATCCGGGATGGTACGTAATATTTTTTGAACTCAGCCAATTCTGCAAGTCTGGAGTGATAACTTGCATTATCCAATACTATTACACAGTTCTTAGGAAGAAGATATATCATTTGTTCGAACCATTCTTGAAAGACATCAGCGTTCATGTCTTCATGGTAGTCACCGGTACGAGTTGATTCAAAAGTTAATAAACCACCTTCAACAAAACCGTCTGAACTGCCAATGTGTACTATTATCAGCCTGCGTCCCTTTCCTGATGGTGGGTTTAAACCAGTAGATAAGTTATTTACAAAAGCGTGCCTTTGACTTGTAACAGTTTCATCCTGTCAAAATTTATTTGGTGTATGACCCTCGTTGATCCATGTTTCATCAAGATAAAATATTTTTCTTTTTGGTTTCTCATTTCCTTTATGGTTCTTAGAAAATGTCTTCTCCATATGACAATATCGCTTCTTTCTAATAAAATAGACTTTCTGGGATTCTTTTTCCAGCGGAAGCCTATTTCTTTTAAAAGTTTCCATAACATACTTCGACTCATTTCTGGGTAATCCTTATCATCTCGAACTGAGACAAGAACTTTATCCAATGTTGGAAATTCTTGTCTAAAGAAGAATTCATGCACTTTCCGTCGAAGTCCTTCTTTAAAATGATATTCTATTTGAAATTTTGGTTTCCCTGGAGCATTATGTGGCATTTGAAAACTACCACATTTCTCTTCTTTAATAACTCTGTAAATCGTAGATTTCCCAACACCAAGTGTACTGCTAACTAACTCAACGGTCTCATCAACACTTTCACATAAACGTTTGTCTTAAATGATTTAAAACAATTAAATATTAATGTTTTTTCATTAACTGTTAAAGGACCAATTTTTCGGCGTTTACACGGCACTTCCAAATTTTCCATAACACTAGTATACACAATAAACTGCACCTTGCAACTGAAGTACCTACTTTTAGTGAACTGTTAAGAATTTTGAATACGCCACTTGGACCTTCCTACAAAATGGAAAAACCCACTATCACATTTTCTGTGGAATAAGTTTAGAAGGTAATTATCTAGTCAATTACTGTCGTAGATTCCTGGAATTAAAGAATTAAATGTTTGATTGTTGAAACCCTTACTTCGTGGAATGCACTCATTTCAGATAAAATAAAACGTTTTATTTTATCTAAAGAATTAAACTTTATTTTGCAAATAGATAGGTACTTATTAAACTTTTATTGGTTATATATAACCAATAAAATAAACATCTTACATTTCATGCAAATTCATTAGTACCTGTTAACCTCCATCACTCCGACACTGGCAACCTTATTTAGGGATTAGTAACCCTCACAACTATTGTATTCTATTCTGCTCCAACCTTTATACCTGGTGGTCATACTCAATTTAAAATTGTTTTCCTATATACTTCTGTAAACTTGTTGACAAATATTTGTTTTTCATTGAGTCACCCGTATCAACAGTTTAGGGATTTGCATACATAATTTATTGTTTTATTACTCTCTCGTATATAAAAATACACTATAGACGGACAAAATTTTACACGACACGTTTTAACACAATCCGGCATATTAGTTTTTGCTGCGGCTCCAGATTTAAAATATTTTCAATAAGCTCCTTAACTTTACCGAGCTCCTTAAATTTGCCAGTTTATAACGATGCTCTATCCAAGGTTTCGTCAGTTGTTCAGACGAAATAACCATAATTTTTTTTTCTTGCGATGGTTTTTTTCCTATCGTTCTTGGTTATGATTATAAATTATCCAAGAGGTTATCTTATTCTTCTTCTATTTCTTTCTCCACTAATGAAGGTTGGCTATAACTATTACAAATTCATCTCTATCTTCTTCTTTTCTTAAGAGCGTCTGTATGTTTAACCCTTTCCACTCTAAATTTTTTTCAGCCAGGATATTTGTCCTCTACCATGACTCCTTTTTCCTTCTATTTTACCCTTCATAATCAGCTGCAACAACACGTACTTATCATTTCTAAATATTTTCCCCAAATATTCAGTCTTTTCCTTTTAATTTTCAAAAATTCTCTATCTCTTTCCATTCTATGCAACACCATTTCCTTCGTAATATTATCATATTACAGGCTTCGAGATCATAAAGAAGAATAGAGTGGATATAACATTTTACCATCCGATATCGGATTTGCAGATGGAGTCTTTGGTTACTCAGAAATTTCCTCATCTTAAAAAGGGCTGCTCATGATTGCTCTATTCTTGAGCGAATTTCTGATTTTGGATTCAGATCTTCCGTAATACAGAGTTCTTTTGCATAAGAGTTTATGCAAGCTATACTTATCATGACATAGAACAGGCAAAGAGGCCATCTTCTTGTGTTATCCGATTCATCCGGCCAAAGTTCTTTCAGGCACAATTGCAACTCAAATTTCAACTCATACTTACCTTCGTCCTATTTACGAAGCTGTGCTCATTTGCAGGCACTTCACTAATAATGTAGGCGCAACTGTAACAAAACGTTTCGATATACACTAATGTAAGAATAGATGAGCGGGCGAGAGATACTGGTGTACCCCTTACACAATATTCTACAACGACATTGGCGTCGTAAAAATTACGATGGTTAGTATTCTAGGGTTAATAATATTTGACGACTTTCGATTCAGTAAAATGGGATCTCCTTCGGAGTATATTGAGAAATGTGGCAGTCTCTAACCACCGAGTTAACCTACTGTAATAACAAATCTGTATGATAAAAACTCCGCCAAAGTTAAAGTACCCGGAATATATTCAAATGCGTTCAAACCAAGGAACTAAACAGGGCTGCTTGGCTGCATACTATTATCTTTGTTATATGACATATATTCTGAATATATGTTGTATAATATCTGGAAAGTACTACACGAACGGGTGGAGGAATCACCATAGGAGAGCGAAAAATCAGTAACCTGCGATTCGCAGATGACACAAACTATAAGCAAATTTTTCCAGTCGGTTGTATTTTTATCACGGACCAGTATCCATCCCTCATCTGCGTGTCCTGTTTTTTGTTGAAATCGTTTTTTGACAACGATTTCCGAATTGGCAATTGAAACATCAAAATAAACGTGTTTTTAACTTAAATTGTGGTTGATCTCCATTAAAGATAGTAAATATATAAGGGATATAACTCATACGTTAATGGCAACAAGTTAAACCACCTCAGATTCGCTGACGATATAGTGATTATAGCGAGCACATTCGAGGAACTGCAAATTATGTTGGGGGAACTAGCAGCCAGCTCCCAATACGTCGGCCTAAAAATGAATATGAAAAAAACAAAAATAATGACAAACACAGATGACCCCAGATATATACCTATAAACGGCAGTGAGATAGAACAAATCCAGAAATATATCTACCTAGGCCAAATCCTGAGACGACAAAGAGAACCAAAGTGCGGAAATTACTAGAAGAGCAAGACTAGCATGGGCAGGATTTGGAAAACTTAGTTGGATACTTAAGAACCGCAAAATACCCCAATACTTGAGGAGCAAAGTGTTCAACCAATGCATCCTTCCTATCATGACATATGGATGTCAAACCTGGACCCTAACCAAGGCAAACATGAATAAACTAGCCACAACAGAAAGAACAATGGAAAGAGCAATGTTAGGTATACGACTGTCAGATAAAAAGAGGAACGACTGGGTAAGATCCAAAACAAAAGTCGAGGACATAACAACAAAAATTGCCAAACTTAAATGGAGCTTCGCGGGCCACACTGCTAGACAGAAAGACGAACGTTGGAATACTACAATACAACATTGGAGACCTTACGAAAGTAAACGACCAAGAGGAAGACCACAGATGAGATGGGTTGATGATATTAAAAGAGTAGCCGGAACAAATTGGAAATATGTTGCTCAGGATAGAGACCAATGGAAGGAGTTGGGAGAGGCCTATGTCCAAATATGGACGACAGAAGGCTAAGAAGAAGAAGAAGATAACTCATACAAAAAATAAACGTTTTAAAAGAAACTAAAACAGCAGTTAACATAAGAGTATATTAAAACCAGAAGTTCAATGATAGAATGACCAATTTTATCACTGATAAAATCACGAAAATCAGTAAGAAATACATTTTAACAAATTTTAAACAAAAATTCAACTGAAAATATTATAGACGAGAGAATGTTCCGTTTTCTTCGTTCTTAGTAGCAGAATGAAACCATTTTTTCTACATCTTTTTAGCCGGAGCAGCGCATTTATACAATAAGTTCCCGGCATTATAATATAGACGTCATATAGATCGCGACACTAATAATAAATCTACATGATTTATAACTTCTTTATGTATCACGTTATACAATCGATTCATAACGAAAACTACCACTAAGCAATGGTTATCAACAATATTCTTATCTTTTTTCTTTGTATTGAAATTGTAGCATACAATTTAAATACAATAGGAGAAAATAAACATATGATTAACAATTTTATTGGATTTTGTTAATCACAGTGAGAATTATGTAAATTTCAAAAACAACCAAATAAAGCTCTTAAATCGTCACTTGTAAGATGTAACAGCATGTGATGTAAGAACATCATGTGCTAGTAGTACGATATACAAGGTGACACAGAAATAATTTATACCATGAAAATATTTTTTATCTGTTAGTATTTGTTTGTAAAATCATTAATTTAGAAGATACAGCCCCTTTTTTAAATATCAAGCTAAAATAAAACCATATTAATTTTCACAAATATCAAGTTTATATTATTCGAGAAACGATTACCGCACCATTAGCTCGATGTCTTATGAGCAAGGCGTTCTACAGATAAGTACCCTAATAGAAATTTACCGGACAGGCGCATGTTCCTAACAATTGATCGCCATTTAAGAGAAACTGGGACCTTACAAAGACAACTGCATGGTAACGGTGGTCTGCAAATAACCGTGCAAGTGATAATGCTATTCCAGGCCGTATTGCTGAACACCCAGGAAAGAGCACGAGGGTGATAGCTGCTGAATTTGGGGTATGTTATATATAAGTGTGCAGAACGGTTAAGGTACCGTTACTTCACCCCTTCCAGATAACAGCAGTTTAAAAATTACTTCTACAAGATCATCCCAAAAGTATAGCATTTTGTGATTGGCGTTTAGAAGAAAATAAGAGGGACATAAACATTTGTTGCGTTCTGCACATACGATGACCTCAATATAACAATTGGGGTCATCAGAAAGGGGAGAGAATCAATTCAATCTAGAACTCGTTGGTTTCCTCCTTGCGCATTGGGTATGTATATTCCTATAGAAAAATAATAAACAAGTAGACTATATAAACTCTATTTGAAAAAACAAGTAAAATCAAACATAAATACACATAAACAGACACACAATTATAACTAAACAAGAATATCTGGATACAGGATGTCTATGAGGTTTTAAAAACACATTAACAACAAAGAACTTTGAGATTTCGATTGCTATGATTGAGTATGATTAGAAATAACGCATAAATTGATATTAGACGTTAAAGAGTGAAAAATATGCGCACATATACTAATATAATTAATTCTTGTCCCTTATTTCAAACTTACGTATTTGTTATTTCGCAGATGGCTCGTCTTGTAATGTGTAGTTGTTAACACAGCTGTATTTTTGTACACGGAATATTGGAATATGGGGAGAATCAAAACTATCACAATGTCTGTTAATATTTTATAAATGTTTAACTCTAAGTCTAAGAGTCACTAATCATAGTTCAGTAAATGACCATTTCTCCCGCATAATCTCCTGAGCCCATGCCGATTTGCATGTAGTTTCTAGTTGGCGTAGATGATGGCTTGGATGTAGCTGAATCTAGATGCTTGTTTAATGCAAATATTTTATTTTCATTGCTTTATTTGTCTTTAACGATGTTTCTTAAAAACCGTGTTTTTTACAGGTATGCGTTTCTCCATGGACGTTTCCAGAGACGAAGTCAAAGCTTTGGCAGCCTTGATGACATTCAAATGCGCCTGTGTAGACGTTCCATTCGGAGGAGCCAAAGCCGGAGTTAAAATCGACCACAAGAAATACTCTGAACATGAATTAGAAAAGATCACTAGGAGATTTACTTTGGAATTGGTCAAAAAAGGATTTATTGGTAAGTCTGTACACATTAAGTACGTTGTAAAAGTGATATTTTTGTAGTATATTCAACATATTTTTACATGAAAGTAATAATTGTTACTTTAAAAACATCTTAATGGTATCAGCAAGTTTTCAAGCTACCTGTTGCGCAAGATGGACTCTCCTGGAGTTTTAGGTTATCTTCATTCGAAATCAGTTAAAAGTCATTACTTGAGGGTTTTTCTAGCTTGTTGAACACGAATATAATGACGTCGGTGATCCCCGAGCTATCTGGTACCCAGGGTGAACCTTGTCCTCTGATTTATGTTACTTTTATTCGAAATCAGAGTTAAAATGTATCAAATTAGAGTTAAAATATAAAACAATATATACAAAAACATTTTTTTACCAAGTAAAAAAAAATATTAACAAATAATCGTATTATCATCAAAATATATTTCTTCCTCATCTTCTTCTGTATCAGATAATTGATTTTCTGTCATAGTTCTCCATTTTTGTGCAATTTTTTTTATTTATTTTTCCATTTTTCAATTACTGCAAAATTTTACATTTTCTATGTACTTTGCAAATGCATTTTCCTTTTGCACAAAATGCAATTATATTTTACCACTGAATTTTGTTCACAAACTTTCCTGGCACCCTCATCGAATCAAATGCAAAAAGCGGTTGCACAGCTATTATCTTGCTGTGGAAAATTGGTAGGTTTAATGTTTTTTGGTGCTTCATTTCCTCGCCTAAATGGTCTTATCTGATAGAGTAATTATTGAAATCGAGAAATGTCAAAAAGAAACGAAAAAACAAAGATCTTTTAAGCTAACTATAACTTTCTAAAATTTCAAGTCATCTGCCAACATTAGACATTTGCTATTTAGGAAACAGAAGTGATATCGTTAAAAAAGATATTAAAAAGAAGTGGAAAAGTGTGACCTCCTTGAGGAACTCCAGATGTTACTGAGATACTGTCAGATAGATGACAACCTATCTTGACTCTTGACTTCTCCCAATGTAAGTTTTAATCCATTCAACAAACCTGCATGAAAGCCCACATTAATTAGTTTGTCCAAAAGTATTTGGTGATCTACACGATCAAATGCTTTGGAAAAATCTGTGTATATTGCATCTACCTATTTACGGTCTTCCATATGAGATAATGTATCAATTGATAGGAAACCAAGTTTGTTGCAGTGAATTTTTTGCTATGAAAACCATGTTGTGATTGAGATATTAAGCCTTTACATAACCAAGAAAGTTGCTTTACTATAAGACAGTCGAAGAGTTTAGGGATTGCAAATTGTATACAAATGCTACGATAATTTTCAATATTGTCTTTCTGGCCATTTTTAAATATAGGAACAACATAATTTTCTTTCCATGAAGAAGGAAACATAGAGGTTTCCAGAGATCTATTAAACAATATAACAAATGGTATTACAAGGTACAATTAAACAAGGTAAAAATTAATGAAACACGCGTTTCAAATTACAAATTTTAAATATCCCAGATATAATTGCACCGTTTGAATAAATTAAATTTTTACCAAAGATTCTCCTTTTAGCCTATGAAGGCCGATATGTAATTAAGATATGATTAGTGGGCCTCAAACAGTGGGGCGTTAATATTTAATTTAGATCGTTTGAAAAGTAAAAATATTTAATTTCCTGTATTTTATGTCAGTAATAATATTGGATTTTACTGTATCAAAGGCAAATAAAATGAATATAATATGTATACACAGGGCGGTTAAAAGAAGTGGGACGGAATATTTCGAACAATTGAAATTATTTTTCGACATCAAATGTTCATCAAGGTCTCTATAAGTCTCTATTTTGCGTAGAGTAAAAATTATAAACGAATGGTTTTGTATGCAGTTAAATTGAAAAATACTTGCCAAGTTGCTGGTATGTCCAAATTTGAATAAAATAATCCAAGACTTTACTTCCAGCAGACACTGTATAAATATAACCTTGAAACAAATTGGCACTAAATCACTTCCGAGTTTTCAGCAAAACAAAATGTTTAAACACGTGTAGTCCAGTAACAAAGCTGTTGAGAGTATGCAGTCCAGTAATTAGACCAAAGGTACTTTATCATTTAACTAAAACACACCACAAAGTTTGAATTGAATTCCCGAAACACTTTTTTGTTTCTTCATTTTAGCAAACGATTTGTCCTATTCACTGTCTGATATTTCGTTAGCAGGATTGCTAGCGAAATATCAGACCGGTTTTTGCTGATTAATGTATTTTGTTAAATTAATAAAACACAAAAATACAGCTCACGACCATCAATTAATTTTTAACGATAAACAGAAGAGAAAATATGATGACGTTTGAATTTGATCTACTTTGTTTGATGACAGTGTCGTTAAGAGAAAGATATTTTAAACAGCATGAATCATTTTTCAATGATTATGTGGATTTAAAGAATACATTACTAAACAAATTTTTTAAGTGTGTATAAAATATTAACTGTTTTTTTTCTTGAAATTACAATTATTATGACATATGGTATTTACTCCTTATTTTTCAAATAATATATTCTTGTAAATGCATAACTTTAATTATTGGGTAAATCTATATTATACGATACGTCAGAAGAAATTTAAAAAATTAACATTGCAATAAAATTAAAAACCAATAAACGATAACTTGTTGAGCAGCGCTGATTGAAACAACAGATCAGTAAAATGTTATTCATAAAGGTAGTGTAAAATATATCGCCGCTTATCTGGTCCGCAGGTAATAAAGTTACCAGCATTTAATTGCAAAGCGGTCTTCTTAGGACAAAAATCCTTTTACTTGGTTTTTCTTGGAATGAATCTGTCACGGTGTACTTAACATTAAATTTAACTCTTATCACTCTCATCACGTTCTTTCTCAAGGTCAAATAATAGGTAGAAATCGTTAATATTCAAGAGGAAATGTTAAGTTTTTTTCTAAATAGGATAATAACCTGCTGATAGGTTTTTGGTTATCTTTAAAAGATATCATTGCCTCGTAAGTCATAAGTAGCCGATAAATATAAAAATATATTGTTTTTTAATGAAAATTGATTTTCAATGATTCCTATCAATCATTTAAATAGCCATAAGTAGGTGCTTATGTCAAGTGTATTAAAAACAAATTTATTCTTGATATTGGTAATTTGCTTTAAGAATAATTTTATTGTTTTTTTTTATATTCTTAATAATTATAGTGATAAAATGATAATTTGAAGTAATTAAAATCCTAGTTCAATCTGCGTTCTATAGTTCTTCGCATGGCCTTTTTTTCTGTGTCTAATCCATATAGTATATAGCTAATATATTTAAATACCGATTCAGAAACCGAATTTCTCTCAGTCCTTGACCAATTCAATCGTACAAATATTCGAATTAGAAACTGCCGTTTCGTGAGATACGAGATATTATCTGATCGGTTGAAATATTGGGCAAAACCAAGTCAGAAAAAAGAAATCGTTGGCTTGATTAGAGTGCGAAATGGCCACAAATAGAAAGAACGCAGCATATCAAAAAACCATCCATGCAGGGGGCGACTACGAACTGCCCCACGAACTACCTGGGCCTTTAATCGGAAGTACCTGCTGCCCCATCGCCGAGAAAGTTGGGGATTAAGTCTTAATGACAGGAAATTCCAAATTTGATCATAGTTGAAAGTAAGAATATAAATATTTTCAGTTATTCACTTCAGTTGCAATTAAAATTTTCGCTCATGCTTTGTGAATTGGGTTCCTTTTTGAATACAAGAAAGTAAAATAAAAGCTATATTATGTTCACAAAAATATTATCTAAGTACGTAGGTAGCGTGGGGCAGTTCGTAGTCGCCGCATGCAGTTATACACGGAGAAAAAAAGAAGAGTATAGACCAGGGGTCGGCAACCTTTTGAGTCGGAAGAGCCAAAAATTTTAATTTACAAAATTTTTTTAAAGTTTTTAAAGAGCCACACATTTTTTTTTGTCAACAATAAATAGTACTAGCATAAATAAAGTTTTTTGATAAAAAAAATTAATCTATTTATTCATATGTAGGTATATTGTGTTTTTCACATATATATTTTCATACACTTTACTTTTCATACATTAAAGTAAAAAATTAAAACCACTAAATATTCACTTATAACAATAACTTGCTTTTCAATAACAAACAGTTGAGCTAATAATCCCAATGGGAGCGTTGGCTTTGCATGGTTATAGAAAGTTAGAGAATTCCAATTGGCTCAACGTGAATTTACTATTTGTGTTAAGAGGATTTACTATGAATGCTAAAGTAGTTTTGTTGGTTTTGAATTGTTCAAATCTGCCAGCAAATTCATCTTTAATTTTTTTTTGTAACTGTGCTGAAGTAATTCGTGTCAACAGTTGCACTGGTTTTATCGCGATATTGCTTCACAAATTGAAAATGAATTAATTTACCGCTCTGAATATCTTCTGCAAAAAGAATTAATTTTTCTTCAAAGCAAACCTATTCTTTCACCAAAATATAGGCTGGGTTTCCCTTTTACTGCAGTTTTAGATTCAGATCATTTAATTTCGCTGTGATATACACCATAACGTAAAATTTTTGCAACCATTTGTCGTTCTATAATTCAGGGAATTATATACTATAGTTTATTTTTATGAACGAGAGAGTAATTAGCATAATTTTAACTGGTATCTCCGACCACTCCATGGGCGTGCTCAAGATTAATTGAAAAATTACTTTGAATAATTGTAAAAAATAAATGAATTATTTCAGTGTTATAAAGTGTTATGTGTATGTAAACAAAAGTGACCTCTTTTATCACACACTATATTAGAACTGACTGGCGTACATTAAAAAGGGTTTTAAAAAATTCACATTTTTTTTAATTTTTAAAAATTACAAAAGAGAAAAAGAGTTTTAAAACCGTCTAAGGTATGTTAAATAGATGAATAAAAATATTAATATAAAACTTACAGCTACTTGTTACAAATCCAAATCAGATTCAGAAGATGAACTTTCAGAACCAAGATTTATAATAACTGGCTCGATCATTTTATCAGTAATATTGTCCAGCTTCCACATTTTTTCCTCTTCTTTAATAGTGTGATTTACTGCCTTTTCCCAGTTTTTCAGGTTTTACATTATTTACGGCCTCCAAAAACAACTGTTTAACATCATGAATTTTAAAAGTGGTATTTTTTCTTGAAACTTCACTCTTTATCTGTGCCCATACCAGTTCAATCGGGTTTAATTCACAATATGGTGGGGATCTAAGTACTGTCATTCCACGATTTTTCTCAATTTCATCAATTTCGTATTTTTTAAATTTTCTTTATGAAGGGCACACAACGAATAAAGTTCCTTTCTTATAGATCCGGGATTGTACGTAATATTTTTTGAACTCAGCCAATTCTGCAAGTCTTTTTTTAACCACTTGGTTGTGGGCAGTCCTTCTATAAGTGTGGAGTGATAACTTGCATTATCCATTACTATTACACAGTTCTTAGAAGAAGATCTATCATTTGTTCGAACCATGCTTGAAAGACATCAGCGTTCATGTCTTCATGGTAGTCACCGGTACGAGTTGATTCAAAAGTTAATAAACCACCTTCAACAAAACCGTCTGAACTGCCAATGTGTACTATTATCAGCCTGCGTCCCTTTCCTGATGGTGGGTTTAAACCAGTAGATAAGTTATTTACAAAAGCGTGCCTTTGACTTGTAACAGTTTGATCCTGCCAAAATTTATTTGGTGTATGACCCTCGTTGATCCATGTTTCATCAAGATAAAATATTTTTCTCTTTTGGTTTCTCATTTCCTTTATGGTTCTTAGAAAATGTCTTCTCCATATGACAATATCGCTTCTTTCTAATAAAATAGACTTTCTGGGATTCTTTTTCCAGCGGAAGCCTATTTCTTATAAAAGTTTCCATAACGTACTTCGACTCATTTCTGGTAATCCTTATCATCTCGAACTGAGACAAGAACTTTATCCAATGTTGGAAATTCTTGTCTAAAGAAGAATTCATGCACTTTCCGTCGAAGTCCTTCTTTAAAATGATATTCTATTTGAAATTTTGGTTTCCCTGGAGCATTACGTGCATTTGAAAACTACCACATTTCTCTCCTTTAATAACTCTGTAAATCGTAGATTTCCCAACACCAAGTGTACTGCTAACTAACTCAACGGTCTCATCAACACTTTCACATAAACGTTTGTCTGTAAATGATTTAAAACAATTAAATATTAATGTTTTTTCATTAACTGTTAAAGGACCAATTTTTCGGCGTTTACAACGACACTCCCAAATTTTCCATAACACTAGTATACACAATAAACTGCACCTTGCAACTGAAGTACCTACTTTTAGTGAACTGTTAAGAATTTTGAATACGCCACTTGGACCTTCCTACAAAATGGAAAACCCACTATCACATTTTCTGTGGAATAAGTTTAGAAGGTAATTATCTAGTCAATTACTGTCGTAGATTCCTGGAATTAAAGAATTAAATGTTTGATTGTTGAAACCCTTACTTCGTGGAATGCACTCATTTCAGATAAAATAAAACGTTTTATTTTATCTAAAGAATTAAACTTTATTTTGCAAATAGGTAGGTACTTATTAAACTTTTATTGGTTATATATAACCAATAAAATAAACATCTTACATTTCTTGCAAATTCATTAGTACCTGTTAACCTCCATCACTCCGACACTGGCAACCTTATTTAGGGATTAGTAACCCTCACAACTATTGTATTCTATTCTGCTCCAACCTTTATACCTGGTGGTCATTCTCAATTTAAAATTGTTTTCCTATATACTTCTGTAAACTTGTTGACAAATATCTGTTTTTCATTGAGTCACCCGTATCAACAGTTTAGGGATTTGCATACATAATTTATTGTTTTATTACTCTCTCATACATAAAAATACACTATATAAACGGTCATAAATAAACAAAAACCAAAAATTTTTTGTTGAATGAACTGGGGATTGCTCCTCAGGTTGCCCTTTATAACCTAGGTCTCATTACATAAATTCCTGGATTACAGTGTAAAATCACCCATTTTCCCTCACAACCTGGGCTATTTTTTGTTTCTTCCATTGTTGTGTCGTTTTATGTCTCTAAAAGATTTTGCCCATCCATTTGCTCATAAGATTCTGAAACTGTGTTTTTGTGGCATGCCAAGTTAAGTACTATATTTATATGGGAAGAAGCCACCTTCGATTGTAATGACAATTCATATGCCATGAAATATGTATGTAACAAACGTAAGTATGTTAATTGTTAATTCACATGGTATATCCTTCACAAGGGATCTTTTTTATTTCTAGCCCTCACAAATATTCCTACACTTCAAGCGGAAATATTTGTCTTCCGTTAAATGACATTTTATGTTATTAAAAAACGGTTTTTTTGCATTAGGCACTAGATCGACCTTCAATAAACTTGTTTTTTTACAACTACTACAAATTCCGTTGTTGGTATAAAAAGTGCAATTGAAATACGTGTTAATAGTATTATACTAATACATTAATCAATTCCAAGTAGAACTTATTTGCGCGTGATGTGGCGACACTCCTTTTTTAACTACCAATCACGAAGCAGTGTTGTTGCCAACCAAATTCGTTATCAGGTATTTCCAATTTGATTACTCATAAGTCATAAATAAATGCATATACTTGACTAACATAATACGTGTTTTATCGTAATACCACAAGGAAATAATTTTCTTGATAATTTATAACAAAAGGCGATTAATTGGGAGAATGTCGGCTGGAAAATAAAATTTAATTTTTTAAATATTTTTATTGTGAATTCTTATACGACACGCTGATGGAGATATATAAACGAGAGATCTAAGAATTATTAGCAGTGTTTACTGGAATCATCCGTACAAAGACAGGAGAATCGAATGATATCAAAATCAAACGTGGGGTCTGACATGGATGTATACTATCACCCATGCTGTTTAACATACACTATGAGGAAATCTTTCAAGAAGCAGTAGAGGATGTTGAAGCAGTAAGAACATTATACAACTAACGCGAATTAGTATAAACTGCACTCAAATTGAGAAAGTATCAAACTAAAAGTACTTGGGAACTTTAATAATTGAAAGCGTAGACAAAAAAAAAGACATGAAAAAATTACTGAAATTTCCAGGTTCACTTTTATTAAGATGAAAAAATTCTTCTGCAATAGGGACATACGTATCCCTCTACGATTAAGAATATTGAGAGGCTATTTTGTAACACCGTATTATACGGAGTAGAGGCATGGATTCTTAAACTGAACAACATAAAAATCTTGAAAGACTCGAGATGTGATCTTAAAGTCGAATACTACATAAGGTGGATTGATATCGTCACAAACCTGGAAGTGCTACGTCTTATAGGAAAAAATCAGGAATCTGGAGGTTATGTTAACTGTAAAGCAAAGAAAACTCGAATATTTGGACCACCTAATCCGAGGACAAAAATAGACATTACTTAAATATAATACAAAATATAAAAATATAAAGGTCTTCTTTTGTCAACCATTTTCTATCCACTCCTGAATGTAGGTCTCCCCCAATTGCTTCCATCTTTCTCTATCTTGCGCCAATCTAATCCAGTTTGCCTGCCACCGGTCTTATGTCATCTACCTATCTTTTTTGAGGTCTTCCCATGCTTCTTGTTTTCGTCCTTGGTCACCATTCTAGAATTCTCCGTGTCCACCTGTTGTCATATCGGGCTACGTGACCTGCCAAGCGCTGCTCCTATTTGTAATTTCTTCCACAATATTCCTAATCTTCGTTCTACGTCTTATCTCGGTGTTTCTAATCTTGTCTCTCAGTGATATTCCAAGCATAATTCGTTCCATTTCTCTTTGCGTTGTTTCTAATTTCTCAGCATATGAAGTACAATGCAGGGAAAAATAGAAGGAAAAAAGAATACAGCTATAAATAAGATCATGATTGCGCTGAAGATTTCCAATCTCCGATAGGAGTGGTACAACAAGAAGAGGTCTGGACTATATTTAGCTGAATCTGTCTTCGAACTCTTCCTATTCCTTATGTAGTCCTGTTGAGTATGAGTGAATTTATTAAGCAAAATATATAAATATAAATAAATTGATTGGAGTGAAAGCAGAGCGTAGATATAAATACTAGGAGATCGTATATAGTGCTAGTCAAAAGTCAGTTCCCTCCTCGTATCTTTTGAACGGTTATTGTTATAATAGTGAAATTTGGAGGGAGGTAATAAACAGGCGTAGGCTTCTTAACCAGTCATAACAGGTGACGTAATAGTGGTAGATGACGTTACAGCGCCACTGTGACAGATAATTTTAAATGGGACCTCGTTTGAAAGGTATTGAAAATACCTATTCAGTCATAATAATTCTAATCTGCTTCCTGACAATAATGCATTCTATTTCTAAACTCTTGCCGTACTCGTTCAAACGTGTCAGGGGAAATTGCCCTACATTCTTCAATAATTCGTTGTTTCAAAATGTCAATATTGTCGGGTGCTGTAGCGTAAACTTTGGATTTAAAGAATCCCCTCAGAAAAAATCTAATGGTGTGAGGTCTGGTAACCGAGCTGGACATTCTATCGTACCTCGTCATTCAATCCATCTACCACGATATTACTCATCTAGGTAAAGCTGCACCATAATGGTGTACAAGAGCACCATCTTGTGGAAACGTCATTTCCAAGTTGCCGAATTATTAACGCTTCAATTGCATTTTGTAACATCTCCAGATACATTTCAACGGTTAAGCTAGTATTGAGAAAAACAGGCCAAACTGTGTGGTTTCCCAAAATACCTGCCCAAACATTTATTTTTTTTGAAATTGAGTATGTGTTTCACGAAATATGTGAGGATTTGTGTTACTCCAATACCTCACATTGTGTGTGTTAACATTTCCATTGAGAGAAAAAGTACTTTCGTCACTAAAACAAATTGTTTTTATGTAATCTGACTGTTAGTTAATTTTATTGGACCTATTTTCATAAATTCTAGTCTTCGGTCGGGTTCAATCTGAAAGTTGAATGGACAATTTTTAATTGTATGGATGAAATTTGTTTTCAGTCAACACTCGGTGTACTGTCTTTTGACTAATTCCATAGAAAAAACAACTTGACTAAACTTGAATTGACTAAGCTAAGCAGAAACTAAATATTGAGTTTAAGGCTTTTGCAAACTAAAAGCAAATAGAGAATTGACAACAGTCAACTTTTTTGACAAATAACCAAAGGCAGACGTTAGAATTTTTATTAATTAAATGCCAAACTAGAATTTTAGTATTTTTTAAATTTATTTGCCAAAATCATCTTAAATCCAAACAAAATTAGTACGATTGAATATGTTATAATTTAAGTTAGATGAAGTCCTCCTTCTAGTTTGAACACATCAAAAGACAAAGAAAATATGTACTTTATGAAATATGCACCAATAAACGTCTGGCCATCAACAATTATACTTTTCCGCAAATCGCCAGGAAATTTTGACATTCCTGTCAAAATTTCTTGTAGAAAAAGTCAGGACTTCCTTACTGTAAGGAAATGTCATTTCCTTACTGTAAGGAAATGATATTTCCGTACAGTTGTTAGTGTTCTACACACATAAGCGTCAAGTTTGACAATTCAACCTCAATACGTTTCCATAGTAACCCAAGTAATTTTAATAGGAATTTCAAAGCACCATTTATTTGGGAATAAAATTATCGCGTTTTTTTTAAATCAATCAATATCTGTCGAATTTTAAACGATTTGCGGAAAAATAGTATGTTTACCTCGTAGGAAAAGCCACATTCCTGGACTCTGTGTTGCTAAGTCTCGGCTTGCGCCTCGACTTATATAGCAATCTTCACAGTCGTCCAGGAATGTTAAGCTTTTCCTACCCGGTAAACAATGTACTATTATTCCTTCTTACCTACAGAACAATACGAAACGAGACTGACAGTAGTTTATAACTTATTTTTGACAATACTCATTGAACTGTCAACATTGTCACTTCATATAAAACAACTATAGGACAACATCCGCTTTTTATGTTGGATATTCTAACAGAATAGGTATATTAAAATAATTGTAGTTTTGCATTTAATTAATAGATATTCTAACGTTCGCCTCTGGTTAATTGTCAAAAAAGTTGACGTTGACGCAAAAACAATTAGAGAATTGAAAAACGTCAACTTTGTGACAAGTAACTAGAGACGGAGGTTTTAATATTTATTAATTAAATACGAAACTACAAGTTTAGTATTTATTTAATTTAATCATCAAAATGAGCTTAAACTCAAATGAAATTAGTATGGTTGAATAGGTATTTTCAATACCTTTCAAACGAAGTATCACTTTTCATAAGGTCCTATTTAAAATTATCTGTCACAGTGGCGCTGTAACGTCATCTGTCACTATTACGTCACTTGTTATGACTGGTTAAAAATAAATCTGTGCCTTAAATCTGTGTATTACCTCCCTTCAAATTTCACTATTATAAGTATAATCGTTTAAAAGATACGAGGGGAACGGACTTTTGACTAGAACTTTAGAACGAATAGTATGAGTAGGTTTTTGTTACTCTATACTGATGTGAAAAGACCTTTTAATAACATTGTAGATGTCGACCTTAATTTCAATCCGATTGGTAAAAAGAAGTCAAGTAAAAAAAATGGAAGCGTTTTTATATTAGCTTCTTTATACATTATATCGAATTTTTAAAACTCCTACAACTCAAAATTAATCAGACCTTCAAATAAGATATTTACTTAAAAACGAAATTTATTTACTTAGTAATACAAAGCTAATATTGAAATAAACGATTCTAGAAGTATATTTGTTAATCAGTTTAACAAAAGACAGGTGTTACCATAATCTAAAAATAAAATGGAGGTATATCACTATCTTTAAATTCTATTGGTTGGCAGTTTATTCAAACATTCGCAAGTTCTCTTTGTGACAAAAATAATACAATCCGAAAGTAGGTCCCATGAGCAAGTGACACGTGAAATACCGAGATGGTTTTATCTCTATCAATTTTGTTGACTACATTTTTTATATTACCTAATACTTAGAAAAGCTTGGGATTTTTAATTAAATGCATAGGTCGGAGCCGAATATAAAATAAGGACATCTAAATGCACTGTAATTAGCGCGTTTATAATTAGCACAGACATAATAGTCAAACAACTAAAAATACATGAGAGTCTCTCTCTCTCTTCAATCCTGACCCCCCAGGGGAGTGTAGTGGTCGACGTGATGTCGTGTATTGTCCGTCTCCAGAGATCTCTGTCTCTGGTCATTTCTTTTAATTCATGCATAGGTCTTTGGCATATTCCTGTAATTTGATCTATCCATCTTGTTGGGGATCTTCCTCGTGATCTTCGGCCTTCTACCTTTCCTTGTATTATGAGTCTTTCCATGTTTTCTGTGTTTGCTCTCATAATATGCCCAAAATATTTTAATTGTTGGAGATGGACTTTACTAGGGAGTCGTTGGCTAACTTTTAGCTCTCTTAAAATTGAATTATTTGTTCTGCGGTCGGTCCAAGGAATTCGTAACATTCGTCTCCAACAGAACATTTCAGTGGCGTCTATCTTTCTTCTCTCCGATTGTCTCAGAGTCCAAGATTCACATCCGTAGGTCAGTATTGGGAATATTAAGCAGTTGATCAACCTCATCTTTATCGCTCTTGAAATTTGACAGTCCTTCCATATTTTGGTCATTTTTGCTGTGGCAACTTTTGCTAGATCAGATCTACGTTTAATCTCTTCATGTAATGACCCTGTGTTTGTGATTAATGATCCCAGATATAAGTATGAGGTCACAACCTCGAACCGGTCAATTGTGGTTATGTGTGGATGATTGTTGTGTAGTCTATCCACTATCATGATCTTTGTTTTTGATATGTTTAATTGCAGACCAAATATTTGACTTTCGTTTTCGATCAGTCGTATAAGTTCTATCAGCTCTGCTTGACTATTTGCAAGAAGGGCTGTGTCATCTGCGAAACGTAGGTTGTTTAGTTTATGACCATTTATTGAGATGCCCTTTTCCCATCCTTCAAGTGCTCTTCGCATAATATACTCCCCATATATGTTGAATAATTGTGGAGATAGTATACATCCTTGTCTGACACCCCGTTCTGGATGAAATTCGTTCGAAAGTGTGTCAAGTACTTTAACTGATCAGTTAAAGGAACATGGGAGTACAGACTGGCTTTTGGATTTTTGGGTTTTATTGACAGGCTATGATGGACAGAACTGAGTGTTTGCCAGTAAAAAATAAAGAAAGAACGAATGCATCTGGTGGAAATGAGAATGATTTCGATGAAGTAGAAGGCAGCAAGTGGTGTGTCGTATTACAAAACAATTCCAATGAAGCTAAAGGGAAAATTGTATAAAAAAAGTCATAGGATTAGCTTGGACAGTTATGAAGAAAGAGGAACAATGCATGCATGCGGCGGAAATGAGAATGCATAGATCAGCGGTCGGGGAACTTTTTTAATCATTACCCCAAAACATTTTTGTGTAAGTTGATATTACCAAGGCAAAAAACAAAAAAGCAAAAAAAGGCCTCTTTTTAACATCATTCATATTATAGCCCCCATGATAGTTTTGAACAGAAAACAATAACTAAAACATAAAATAAACATCATTTATTCAATTTCTATGATTCCTAGAAATACATAACATAATAATAGATAACAATAATAAGATATAAAAAATTAAAACCCATTGCGGTACTTTAACAAATTATAATAATAATAATGGTTGTACTAACAAAAATTAGAATTAACAAAATTATAAAAAAAGAATAATTGAAAACATTCTTCCTTCACGTTTTGGAGAAATGATGTTGTTTCATGTTCGATACAATTGATTCAAAATTGGGACTTTTTGATGTAAGAGCGATTTGAATACAGTCTTCGGCGTTTGATCGATTTCTTTTCTTCGTTTTTATGTTCACTAGAGTGGAAAAGCCTTGTTCGCACAAATATGTTGTTCCAAATGGCAGCAATTTTTTAACCGCTTCTTCATGTGCAATTTTGAAAGCCTTTGCAGCTTTTGATATCCAAAAAGACGACAGATTTGGTTTACTCTCAAATTGAATACGTGCTTCAGTATTAGATCGAAGTTCAAGAATTGCTTCTGCCAAACCTGAAGGTTGTTCTGGTATCATATCAATTTCACATTTAAAAGGATCTACAATCCAACTGACAGTACGTATATCAAGATCTGGAAAGTAATCTGAAAACCGCTTTCTGAGTTTGATAACATGTCTTACAATTACATCCTTGATGTCAGAAAAAGTAATATTTTTGCAATCTTCCAAAAACAAAGCTATCAATATTGCAGCTTTAATCCAAACGCTGACACTATTTCTCTCGCTGATATGATATTAATATTCTTTCCTTGCAATTCTTTGTTTAATATATTTATACTCTCAAAAATGTCAGCTAAATATGCGAGATATGCAACCCAGGAAGAGTTTTTAAACTTATCTGCGAGAATATTTTTTTGATCAACCATAAAAATTTCCACTTCAGTTTTGAGAGTTCATACTCGATTTAGTACATTTCCGCGAGAGAGCCACCTTACTTCTGTATAATAAAGTAGGTCCGTATATTCGGCTTCACCGTCCTGACATAATTCACGAAATAGCCGCGTGTTTAGTGCATGTCCCTTGATAAAATTTAAAATCTTGATGACATCATACATGACGGCTTCCAGTGTAGGTTCTAAATATTTGACCATAAGGGCCTGGCGATGGATCATACAGTGAATAACTTCAATATTTGGGTTATTTTTTTTTACGAAAGCCGAAAAACCATTAATATGGCCCAGCATAGCTGGAGCTCCATCCAAAGATACTGAAATACAGTTTTCCCATTTTAAACTTTGCGCATTAAAGTATTCATTTACTTTATTGTAGACATCAATTCCACGAGATCTTAACTCGACAGGAGAACAAAACAGCAATTCTTCTTCAAAATTATCTGCACCTTTGAAGCGAACATATACCATTAGCTGTGAATTGTTACTAAAATCAGTTGTCTCATCAAGCTGAATAGCAAAATATTTAGCCTGTTTTAATGAGAAAATAACTTGTTCCTTCACATTTTCGGCTAATATAGAAATTCGTTCTGTCACAATTCTCGCAGACAAGGGCACTGAATTCAGTTTGTTCGCTTCTTTTTGACCACACATAATCTCTGTCATTTTTACAGCAGCTGGTTTAACCAAATCTTCACCAATAGTGTATGGTTTCTTATTTCGAGCAATCAACCAGGCTACTTCAAAGCTAGCCCTTGATGCTGAACGCTGATCAAATGTACCAAACAAGTTGCTATTCAATCTTTGTCTTTTGACAGATATTTCTAAATTTGCAAAGTAGTCTCGCGGTTTGGAAGACAGGTGTGAATGCAAATTATCTAAATGTTTCTTCAGTTGACTTTTTTTGAAAGATTCTGAAGTCAATACCTTCATACATACAACACACTGTGGTTTCATTGTACCATTGTCTTTTATTTGTGTAAAACCGTAATTAAGGAATTCGTCTTGATATTTTCTTTTTCTATTTGCTGCCATCTGAAGGAGACAGAAAATAATAGTTGTAAAATACTTAAATTAAATTTTCAAATTGCAGCTTACCTTGATCGATATATCGATGATTAATGATTGTCAGCAACTAACTATATTTCTCTGACTCGTCAATGTATTTGTATTCTGACTGCACGGCACACAGGTTTATAAAAAATCAAATTAAAATATATACTTTTTACTCACAAGTTTCATTTTTACCCCCAAAATTTCATTTTTACCCCATTTGGGGTAATTTACCCCGGTTACCCGACCGCTGGCATAGATGGATAAGTAGAGTCACAAAAAAGGATAAAATTAAGACCGACTAAATCCAATTTTTTGTTTATTTTTTACCCTTAATAGCAATACAAATAAATAAGTAAATAATATGGTTGACAAAGCTTATAACAATAAGACAAGAAAGAAGAAAAAATCAGAATAAGAATCTTGTGTACTTAAAAAAAAAACAATAAAATTCTTCCAAATTTAAACATAAAAAATACTACCTTATTTAGAACCTATAAACTTCGTAAAATGTACCTAACAAAAAATAAAAATTAGGAAAGCAGATTAATGAATTACGGGCTCAAATATTCCACCTCCTTGTACTAAACAGTAACTAAATCGGTCATACAAATTTCTTTTCATATTTTGGAGTAGGGCTGGTGTAATGCCTGCAGAGAAATAAAGTATTTTTGCCCTTAATTCGACTTCGTTTCAAACTGAAGCATATAAATGTTTTGAGAAAACTCCAAAACAAGAAATCGTTAGGCAGTCGACCAGGAAACGTTTGATTGAGGAAGTCAATAGTTGCTATAGAATTGTGAGCCGAACACCCATCCTGTTGGAAATAAACCTTCTGAAAATTAACGGGAAGGCGTCGAACTGCCGGAATGATCTCATTCTGTAAAAGTTATAAATATTTGGGCCCTTATGGTGCTTATTTTTCTGAGAATAATACCTTGCAACGGATGGATTGTGTAATCTATGGATTGGATGCAACTACATCCGTCTAAAGTTATCTTCTGGAAACAGTTCTTGTATTGGTTGTATCTTAAAACAGTAATACCCATTCCTTTTGAGAACTCGCTGGACAGTTCGAGCATTCACGTTAACTTCCCTAGCAATTTGTACACTATTGCAGGGTTCACTAGCTTCCACAAAAGCACAAATACCAATGACCCTGATGACCCTGAAAGTACCATATTACAAGTTGCACTTTTTCTTGGACGGTATACAACGTAATAGGCATTTTATTATTTGTTTACTCTTTCGGAACTTCGTTTGAAATTTTTAATGTCAATGTGACAATTACGACAATTCGTACCTACTGTGAAATAAATATAGAGGTGGAAACGTGTAACATGTCACAGCGATTGCCATTGTGTTGTATCGTCAATAAAACAATGTCGTAATCTTTATAAATTTTAGTTCTTAAATATAACTCTCAAATAATTCATTCAAAAATCTGTGGCAAATGAACTAGTTTCCATGCCAAACACACTATCATAATCATCAAATTATAGTTTAATAGGTAATTACGGTAAGTTATGCGAACATTTAAAGCATTTTTGAATATTAATATTAAGTGTTTAAATGTAAGTAATCTAATTTTACACTGGTGTTGGGCAATTTAGTATTTTATTTTCGTTCTGCAACAATTAAACATTTATTGACCTTCAAAGAGAATTATCTCTATGAGCAAATAACGCTTCAATTACATAATGGGTAGGAGATAAAAATGTAATACATAATATTATTTAACTACCTTGTACGATAATGCCACTTGACACTAGGTGGTAAACACTTCTGGATGTTTTTTTATTTTCTGACGATATCACACATTATCTTACCTGATCAATCTCATTATTAATTAATTCTAAGCTGTTCAGTTATGGTTTGTAAGACCCAATTAAAAACCCACACTATCGTAGTAACGGCTAGCTGATATATATGATATAAAACTATTCTATGCATTAAATGAACTGTTCAATCCCAAATTGTACAAAGCCAAACAACAAATTAATAAACAAAAGCCTCTCCACCAGCATATTTTCTTTTCCTTTCATTTGCCTTTTATTGAGAAACGTTTCTGATCTGTTTTTTCCTCTTTGCTTTATCGTAGTTTTGTTAAAAACGTTTTTCCTCTCTAGTAGATCATTCCGATTTTCTCGACTCTCCTCTTGTGTTGGATGCTGAACTTGGTATAGCAGCCGATATACTTGGAACATCTGCTAATGCCCCGGTAAAATTCTTATAGGAATACTTTGATTGTTGTGCCGTTCTCTTTGTCTACATCTTGATCTCGTATATTATCAGGTTCTTGCTCTGATGTTATCAGAGCAATCTTGTCTGCGCCTAAAAAATAAAAAACAATTCTATAAATTCAGATATCAGGTTACAAATTTAAAAAGTTCTTCTTCTAGTTCCATGACCGTTATCGATCTTGGATATCATGTTGGCTACCATATTCGCTATCGTGACTTTATTGACACCAGCTCTAAATAACGATGTAGTTGATTTTCCATACCATTGCCTTAGATTTTCAGCCATGATGTTCTTCTTCTACCAGGACCACGATTACCTTTATTATATTGACCAGTTGTGTTGTTTGGTTCGGCCGTCTAAGGACCTCCTCATTTCTAAATCTGTCGACCCAGCTTATTTTCAGTAGTCGTCTGTATCTTCTTCTTTAAGTGCCGTCTCCTTTAAGAAGGTTGGCTATCATCACGGCTATCTTCACCTTTGACACTGCTGCTCTAAACAGCTCAACAGAGTTACAATTGTACCACTGCCTCAAATTGTTTAGCCAGGATACACGTCGTCGGCCTATGCTTCTTCTGCCCAGTATCTTTCCCTGTATAATGATCTGCAGCAACTCATATCTCTCACCTCTCATGACATGACCCAGATACTGCAATTTTCTTATTTTAATTGTATTTAATATCTCCTTTTCCTTGTTCATTCTTTTTAAAACGTCGTTGTTCGTAACCTTATCGATCCAACTTATTTTTAAAATTCTTCTATAAGCCCACATCTCAAACGCTTCTATTCTGTTACTTATATCTTTTTTAAGCGTCCAAGCCTCCATTCCATATAATAACACAGAAAATACATAAGATCTAAGCATTCGTACTTTAAGTTGCAGACTCAGATCATTGCTGCAAAGTACTTTTCTCATAGTATTGAATGTTGATCGGGCTTTTCCTATACGTGATTTGATTTCCTGTGTGTAATCGTTGTTTTCGGTTATGATTGTTCCCAAGTATGTATATCTGTTCACCTTTTGAACGAGTTCGTCCCTAATCCATAACGTGTCCTGTTGTTGTGTCTTTGCGATGGTCATGAATTTCGTCTTTTTGATATTTAAAGTAAGTCCAGCCTCTTCGCTACTGTCTACAATCTTATTTATCAGAACCTGCAATTCTTCAACTGACTCTGCGATTACTAAAGTATCATCGGCGTATCTGATGTTATTTATAAGTTCTCCGTTGACTTTAATTCCACTTGATGTTTCCTTTAGTGCCTTCTGAACTACCTCTTCTGAATAGAGGTTAAAAAGCAGCGGAGACAATATACATCCCTGCCTTACCCCTCGTTGTATTTCTATTTCTTCTGATAGTTCGTTGCCAACCTTTACAGATGCAACTTGATTAAAGTAAAGGTTTGATATTATTCTAATATCTTTCATATCCAGATTTTTATCTTGAAGTAGCTGTAGGAGGCGATTATGTCTGACTTTGTCAAATGCCTTATTGTAATCAAGGAAACAGACATAAAGAGGTTGGTTAACATCCATACATCTTTGGGCCAATACATTCAGGGCAAACAAGGCCTCTCTTGTACCCATTGCGTTTCTGAAGCCAAACTGCGTGTTACTAATATCTTGCTCCAGTTTTCTGAAAATTCTTTGATGTATAATTTTCAAGAATATCTTTAGAGTGTGGCTCATTAAGCTGATGGTTCGATGGTCACAGCATTCTCTAGCGTTAGCTTTTTTCGGTAGAGTCACGAACGTCGACTTAAGCCATTCTTTTGGAATGACGCCTGTATCATATATGGTGTTGTACAAGTCTTTTAGTATATCTATTTGATCTTCTGCGATTAATTTTATAATTTCCGCTGGTATCTCATCAGGACCTGTAGCTTTATTATCTTTTGCCAATTTTACTGCATGCATGACTTCTTCTTTTGTTATACTGGGCCCCGTTTCTCTACTGTTGTATAGTTCTATGTTTTCTGGTTGTCTCTCATCTTTAAATAATTCCTGTATGTATTGTTTCCATCTTTCTATTTTCTTGTTGTTATCAAGGATAATTTTACCTTTTTCATCTAATAGAACACTACTGTGGTTTGTTTTTCTGATGCCGGCCAGTTCTTTTACCTTCCTATGTAGATTAAAGTCATCATGCCTTTCCAATAGTACTTCTATTTCCTCACACTTGTTTGAGTACCATTTTTCCTTGGCTTCTCTTATTTTCTTTCTAATTACACCATATATGTCTTTATATTTTTCGATGTCTACGTTCTTGTACAATCTTCTCTTTTCCATCAATTGCAGTATCTCATCATTAATCCATGACTTTGTTGTGTTATTATTTTTCTTTCCTTTTAGAATCTCCTTCGTTGGATTCAGCATTATGTTTTTAAATGTTTCCCATTTTCTGTTCGAATCTTCGTCTGGATCGATTATATTTATCTTTATTTCCTCGTTAATTTTTTTGGATAGCTGATCTCTTACAAATGAATTTTTCAAAAATGAACGTTGTATTTGATTCTTATTGCAACGTGCAGTTAGTTTTTTAAATCGGAGATCGAATGATACAACAACGGGATTGTGGTCTGTGGCTGCATCAGCCCCAGGGTATGTTTTTGCTGATTTAATGGAGTTCCGAAACCTTTTTCTTATTAAAACATAGTCTATCTGGTTTCTAATAACTTTCCTATCATTATCCGCAGGCGATCTCCAGGTGTAGAGTCGACGATTAGGTAACTTAAAATAAGTGTTTGTAACTACCAGACTGTTCTCTTGACAGAACTCCACCAATCTTTCCCCCCGTCGTCTGTATACCCACATCTAAAAGACTGTCAAGCGTTTAAGGATAGCCTCAGTTAGAGTCATCACTTCCACTCCATACAGCAGGACAGGAAAGATGTAGCAAGATGTCATTCGAACTCTAAGGTCAATGCTAATATCGTGACTGCAAGTACGTCTCTCATTTTTACAAAGGCAGCTCGGGCTTGTTCTATTCGGCTTTTAATTTTTGCGGTTGGATCCCAGCTCTCATTAATATTACTACCGAGATACACGAGTTTCTTTACTCTGTCCAGTGTGCAATCTCCGGCTTTTATACCGTCATTCTGTATATAATTTTGTTTGCTAACTATCATATATTTAGTTTTCTTAACGTTGAGTTTTAATCCATACTGATCACAAGTCTGTTTTATTTTGTTCATTAGATTTATTTAAAAAGTTATAAACATCGAATATAATTCCCGAAATTGTCAGTTATAAGCACATAACCCACCATTGAAGAAAATTTAGGTCCCAAAATCCTACCAGAAGAAATAACGGCAATCGTCAGACAAATGAAGGGTGGAAAGGCACCGGTACTTGATAAAATTATCTTTTTTCCAGCAACATTCGTCTCATGATCGTGACTTATATAGTTTATCAGAACAATTACGTTTTTATTTTATTGTTTTATATTTCTGCTTAATATTTTATGTATTTCTCACTCTATATATTAAAATAATTATTTAATAAAATATGGAAGCGTTTAGTACAGTTTCGTGCGACTTCCAGTGTTTATTAGTATCTTCAGGTAGTTGTTTCACACATCGACACACATCAGTGTCGATTCAACGAAAATGGCACCAAGAAACCCCAAAACGTGTTGACTGAGCGCCAGAAAAGATAGCCAAAGCAATTATCTTTCGAGAAGAAAGTTACAAATTGGGTGGTGGCGCCACAAAATCAGGTGTAATGAAAATTTGTAAACGTTATCATAACACCGGAACGACAAAATCAGCAAAAAGAACAAACAGCACGAACTCCTAGAAAGAAGCCGTTCCTGAACAAAAAACAGAGGCATAAACGCATTGATTGGGCTTTGGCACACAGAGGGTGGACAGAAGAACAGTGGAGTAAGGTAATTTGAAGTAATGAAACCAGTATCTCGGTCTTTTGGAGTGACAGAGTGAAGTTTGTTCGCAGACCTCCGGGGGAAGACCTTTTGCCCCAATGTATTACGGTCACTATGAAGCATCCTGTGAGTGTCATGGTATGGGGACGCTTAGCAGTAATAGAGGGCAATATAATTGCAAAAAAATATCTGGAAGAGATACTGATATCCAAACTGCTGCCGACTATCAAAGATTTGTTTGATGGGGATGCCCAACAATGTATCTTGCAGCAGTATGGAGCGCCTTGTCATACCGCTAAAACTTTCATGGAGTGGTTAAGAAACTATGACGTTACTGTCCTGTCTTGGCCTGGAAATAGTCCCGATCTAAATCCAATAGAGAATTTATGGCCAAGGCTGAAAGTGTTACTAACCCAAGCAACAAGAGAGAACTGATAGAAGCCATTATTCAAAACTGGTTTAGAGTTATCACACCAGAAGAATTGGCTCGTCTTGTGAACTCCATGCTTCGTAGAATCGAGTCTGTCCCAAAAAACAAAGGTTATCCCACCAAATACTAATTTTCTTGATAATAACCGTTGTACCATTCTTTAAAAATATATCTACTAATAGCTAACGGTTGTTGTTTTATTTATTTTTAAATTTTTAGAGGGTTTTCCTCTTAAAATAGATGTTAAATATTAAGTAGAAGCATAAAACGATGGAATCAAATTATAGATAAACTTATTAATAAGTCTTGTGAAACAGAGAAATGCTAATAACAAATACTTGTACAAAGATCCAACAGGAATTTCTTTATCAATCATCTCACTTTACTAAAAAATGCTATTCCGTAACTTAGTTCTTCAACTGTTTTTTTTTATTCCCGGAAACTTTACAAATTATGTTAATATGTGGCATTTATTCACCAATATAAGTTAAAATAAAACTGATTTATTTTGTTGTAATATTATAATAATCTTGCGAATGTTTCTTATTTTAAACCACACTAATAATTTTGGTTTTGACATATTGGCGATAATTAGTCCAATTTTAGATATAGGTATTTATTATTTTTAATAATCGCGATTGTTTTTCAAATAAAATATGTATTTTTAGTATTATTACTTAATCTAACCTTGACATTATTCAACATACTATAAAATTCTTATGATTTATTGATGTATTATATTTTATAGTTTTATCTTTCATAAAAAAGCCAAGTGCATGCAATCGCACATCGTGCATGAACAATATCGAATGAAAAAATGATAAGAAATCTGCAAATAGTGGTTTTCTATTTATTTATATTCAATAGCCTGTAAACTACTTCATTTTTGACGTAATATAATATGTTTACTATCTACTGATGTCAGTTTAACCACCCAACAAGAAGCGAAGCCTTTGTCGGTACTTTTGATGTTCGTAGGACAAAAATTGACAATGAGTGACAATGTCAGTTAAACTACTTAGTACACTAAGAAAAGTAATATAGAAGTCGTTCAAAACTGTAGTAAAATTATAGTTACACTGATAAACTGTATGTTTTGTATAAATTTTATTTTTTTCTAAAAAAAAGTATATTTAACAAAAATAAAAACATTTAGATAACTTTTGTAACGCGTTTGATTTTCAAATTTAATTTGTTTACCTGCTACGATCTCTCGTTATCGAAAAGAGACTTTACCTATTTCCTCACCAGATTTAGATAGGAATATTTGACGTTTCGTCTTCCACTTCACAAATCGTTTTCAAAAAGATTATTTTAAAAATTGCGCGAAAAGTATGTATAATCAACAACATACAAGTGATATATTATCACTTTCATTGTAAAGATACTATAATACATTTTAAATAAATTAAACAATATTTTGGTTTTTTTTTTCATTTATACATTTTTTTTCAGGACCCAGTATTGATGTACCTGCTCCTGACATGGGTACCGGCGAAAGAGAAATGTCCTGGTTAGCCGACACATACGCCAAAACCATTGGTTTCCAAGATATAAATAACCATGCCTGTACTACTGGAAAACCCATCAACCAGGGAGGTATTCACGGACGTGTCTCTGCTACTGGTCGTGGAGTTTTCCATGGTGAGTAAATATTTTAAAGATCTTTAACAATAAATATTTTATTTTAATATAATGTACTATAATTAAAAGGACACTTCCAGAAATCATTTTGTGCGCCAATAAACTAGTAGACAAACTTCTTTACCGGCTTATTACAAAATTCTTGTATTTAATTGTCCTACATTCTGAGGAGAGTTACAAAAATATTATATTACTTTTGTAGAAAAATATTTATCCTATATATAAATTTAATATTCTAGCCCTATAATTGGTGCATAACCCACAAAGTAGTAATATGTTTAATACAACTCATCTACACTTGTAAATAAAATGACATTGTTGGCATCAAATTTAAATTTTAGTTAAATCTAAATCTATGTTTTTGTTGTCGTTTCTCATTTTAATAATGTGTAAGGTGTTATTTTTTCTTGCACTGGGAAAGATCTTCTAAACTTCTTCAAATAGAGTATTAAAATTTATTTTTTTTTCTTCTGATCACCCATGATCATATATTTTAATCTCTTTCCTACAATATTACTATACAACAAAACACAGTTAAATCGCGACCATGTGCCACCAAGAAGGAGGCGTGGTTATTTTACTTTTTCAGTATATTATTAAGTTTATTAATAATGTATTTGAATTGGCCTCCTTTTTGGCAAAACTTTAAGATAGAGAACAATTTACCGTGTGTTATGATCCAATGTTCAACCTTTCAGATCCAACAAAGTATGATAATGTTATGAAATGAACAGTCACCCAGTATGAGATTCACTCATATACTGAACGTCCTCTCTTCATTGTTCCCTTCTTGTTGACTCCTATTTGATTTTCGCGGCTCAACTCCGATTTGTTATATACTATTATAATTTAAATCTTTTTGTAGGTATTGAAAATTTCAGCAACGAGGAAAGTTACATGCAAAAGTGTGGATTGACAACTGGCATCAGAGGAAAAACCGTAATTATTCAAGGTTTCGGTAATGTCGGTTTGCACACCATGAGATACCTCCACAGGGCAGGCGCCAAAGTAATTGGTGTTATTGAATATGATGGATCTATCTTCAATGAAAACGGTATTGACCCCAAGGTTAGTAAGACTCTTCTTTTACTGTTGGTATAATTTGTTAACTTGACATATACACACAATAAGGCTATCTTTAAAACAAAAACACAGCTATATATTTTCAATTACTTTTTAAACCCCACAATAGAATCTCATAGGAGTTGTGACCGACTCATTCATCTTTTCGATCTGCCAGTGTTATTTCAAACAGATGTATTATAAAAATATCTTGTCCCTATGGAGAACCCAACTATTATCGGTAAAATTATGAATGAAATCTAAACAATAAACACATATAAATCGTGTAAAATGAATTGATATGCATGTAAACAACTTTGGTGGGGTATATAAATAGCAATTGGAACTGATGAATGTAACTTATTATTAATTAATTAATACCACATGATACATTTTGTTGTTATCAATAATAAAAGATTTTATTACCGTAAAATGGGGTTACTTTGCACTGAGCAGGGTAACTTTGCACCAAACCTGTAAACGTACGCTCAATTTTGTTTATATATTTGTACTACCTCTAGAGCACATAGGCAACATCGCAATACGTGAGTAAAACGCGCGCGATTGTCTCTGCGGTCGGTTTTATACGTTTCCCTCCGAATAGCACCCACGTTACACAACATCTAGATGTTGCATTATTTGCCCCAATGTTAACCTGGAGGGAAATTTTATCTGAATATAAGGAAACTCATGTGTAGAGTAGATCAAATGTACTTGAGAAACAGCATTTTCCAATGTTTTTACGATCATTAATCGAAAAAATACAAAAGAATAGCGATGAGATATTAAATTCGGGATTTGGGAAATGTAATATCGTTCCTTGTGATATAACACCGCTCTTGGAGCGGTTAAAAACAACTCAGCAATCTAGTGTGATCTGATTGTCATACAACAAATAATATTAAATCAAGTTCGTAAGATATCGAAAAAATTTTCATTCGATATTTACAAAATAAAATAAAGGAAGCCACCCAGTTTAAGACACGTGAGAAGAAAAAGAAAATAAATGTTCCAGCAGGACAAAGTATTGCCCATTCTGAAATTAGTTTAGAAGATCTAACTGAAGCATCTACTTCCACACTTCATCAAGCTGTTGAGCCAGAAGTCGTAGATGATCCAGAGAACGATATTGCTTTGGTCGACCACTTGCCACTAGGCAGAGATTCATCAGATGATGAAATAAATGAGTTGGAAGAGATGGAAGAAGAAAGCGAATTTAATGAAAAACTCGCCTCAGGTTCTCTCACCTTCACAGTGAATATAAATGTTTATTTAGTTTTTTGATGAGACAGGTCATTTTAAAGTATAAATATTTTAATGATTTTAGAATAATAAATTCGTTAATTGAAAAATAAACGTTTTACAGAAGCTGTGGGCATCTTCATTTTATATAATAAGGTTATCATACACATTGGCCATTATTGTGTGTTTGCTAATTTGATAAGATGTATTCTTTATATGACGAAACTATTTACGTAGTAAGAGTGTTTTTTTTAAATAAATATTGGAATGTAAGGTCAAATAAAACAATATAACAGAATTATAAATGTATTATCAAAGTCGTTGGAAGTATTTTTATAGTTCGATAGAACATCTGTACGACCTATTTTATTTAACCGTTCAATTTGTCTAAAGTAGGGCATTGGCACCTTTTATGTGCCATCGAGAAAAGTGGTGCTGAAAACATAAAAACATAAAAAGTTTAGGTGCGATACATAAAAAAAATAAAATGAAATTTTCTGCCTTTACATATATGAAATTACAAAAAATTTGTAATTGTTAGTTATGGCTTCATGTTCATGTTTGCGGCTTTAGTTGCTGCTTGATGGAAATGCCAGGTATCGAATCCGTTGTAGGTTCAGGCAGCTGAGAGTTTTGCATGGTAGTTACTATGTTGCTGCAGGTTGTTTTCCATAGTCTACCATGTGCTTCCGGAAGTCTCTAAGTAGTACCAGGAGGTTCAAGAAGTTTCACCATGTGATTAGGTACCACAGGAAAATGTACTCACCTCAAAAGAGAATTAACGATTTAAATGAATTTATGAGCAGAAATTCAGCTAAGTAGACAAAAAAAGCAGAAATGACATTGCCACCTTCAGTATTACAAATATATTGACATTGACAAATATATTTTTATTTATTTGAAAAATAATGATTAAATAGGCTATTTAGTTGATAGAAGAGTTAAGCGTCAATTATTTTTAAAATATAACTAGTAATATAAAACAGAAAGTTAACAAACGAATAAAATCAAAAGAAATTGGAATAAAATATGTATTTAAAGAAAAATAACAAACGTGACGTTTACAACATTAAAATCTATATGTAATAGTGGTTAAAAACTAGTTACTTAACCAAACAGCTAAAACTTCTCGACATATGTCTTAAACTTTGCTATACATTGAGTTCCCAACATTATCTTCTTTCCTCTTTACGTGACATCTCTGCGAAGGAGGTTGGCAGTCAACCATGAGATTCTTATCCTTCTTACACTTCTCTTGCCCTGGATTTTCCATTGTATAATTAATTGAAGTATGTATGTTGTATCTTTCATTACGCATAACATGCCCCAGGTATTGTAGCTTTCGTGTCTTGATGGTTTCCAATATTGCCATACTTTTGTTGACTCTCCTTATGACTTCGTTGTTTGTTACATGCTCGTCCATGATATCTTCAGGATTTTTCTGTATACCCACATTTCAAATGCTTCCAACTTTTTAGCAGTCGACGCGTTAAGTGTCCATGCTTCTATCTCGTAAAGCAGAGTCGAGAAAATATAACACATTGTTCGTGCTTTCTCTATTCGAACGTTGATTTCGTTGGAGTAATCGTTTGTGTGCGATTAATTATTGCGCCAAGATAATTGCAATTTTCAACTTGTTCTAGTGTTGCACCGTTAATTGTCAGGCTTTCATCATTATTTTGGGTTTTTGATACCCTCATAAATTTAGTTTTCTTGATGTTTATTGATAATCCATATTCTTCTCCACACTCAACTATCTTGTTCATTAGATTTTGGACTTCTTGGAGGTTGTCTGCTATTTCTCCCTCAAGAGCTCTTTTCATAATTTCTTCAGAGTATGCATTGAATAGTAGTGGTGACAATACACACCCCTGTCGCACTTCGCTTTTAATTTCGAACTCTTTTGATGTGTGGTCATTAGAACACACATCAGAAGAGTTCATCCAATATCTAAACATTGTCACTTTAATATTAATTCTAATATTATTTAATGTCATGGCCACATTATTGATCGATGATATATTTTCTAGGACCTTGAAGATTACAGAGTTACCAACGGTAGCATTAACGGTTTTCCTGGAGCCAAGAAATACGACGATAACTTACTATTCCACGAATGTGATATCTTGGTACCCGCTGCTACTGAAAAAGTAATTACCAAAGACAATGCCGACAAAGTCAAAGCTAAAGTAAGTATTGTATTTTAATACCAACTTAACTATGTTGATACTCACTTTTAATCATCTTGTAATAGAGTATTACACAATATTTATTGCTTTTTTAGATCATCGCTGAAGCCGCCAACGGACCATTGACACCAGCCGCTGATGAAATCTTACTTAAAAAGAATGTGCTAGTCATTCCCGATTTGTACGTTAACGCTGGTGGTGTGACAGTCTCATTCTTTGAATGGTTAAAGAACATCAACCACGTTTCATACGGACGATTGACCTTCAAATATGAAAAGGACTCCAACTACCATTTATTACGTAAGTGACTATTTTTGTACTATTTAGATCTTGGAAATCTTGGTTAACAAAAAGTTATAACATTCAATAACAATTTTTCAATATGAATGCTACTATAAAAACTATTTGAAACTTTATATCTAATTAAAACATCTTATTATGAACTTGATACCATACATAAATGTAAACAATTATCGAATCTTCTGAGAAGATCTCTATAAACATTATCTGCGCTTTTTTGACTAAATATTTAATATACTCTTTACAGAATCTGTTCAAGAATCTCTCGAAAGGAAATTTACCGACATAGGATCAATCCCCATCTTGCCATCTGCACCCTTCAACAAGAGAATTGCTGGTGCTTCTGAAAAAGATATTGTACATTCTGGTCTTAGTTTCACAATGGAAAGATCTGCAAAGGTAAGTGGGTGTGTCGCTGTATAGATGTTTTTTTAATCATATTGGTCGTTATAAAACACATTGAAAACTTGATAATAAATTTTTGTTTGGTGTAATATTTTAGAGGAATCCACCAACAACCACATAAACTAAAACATTATGCTTTTTCCACGGAAAAAACCTAACATTAATCTCGATTTTATAAATAATAAACCTTCCATTGGATTTTCCCGTAATATTTTGTTCATTCACTCACCCGAGCAGCACCCTGCTTGGGCGCCAATTTGTGAGAGATAGCTCTTTAGATAGCAGACTCATTAAAACACAGCTTTAATGGCCCACTGTTTAATATCTGCGAAATTTAAAAACTGAATGAGAATTACGGTGTGCAATAATACACACAAGCTAGAATAGAGTTGGAACGGGCCAATCAACACTTGGGCCCGGCCAGGATCGGACGGTGTCCAATCAGTACTTGGACACATGAAGAAATTCGTGTACCCCCGGCAATAAATGCCGGTGGAACCCAGATCTACCTGGCCTTTCGGCATACGACCTTTAGCTTGCCGCTAGCCCTACGAGTCCGACACCATTTGAGGGTGGCGCGTTGCAAGGAGCATCGCGGGGCTACACCCTCACCGTGGTACCTGTGTGGCGGTACGAACAGCCGTCCGTTATTATCCCCGAAATTTGTAACCTCCAAATTTGTCATTATTTTACGATATTGTGAAGGATTTTTATTTTGAATATTTAAACTTGTCCCCAAGTTAAAATTAAATATGTTCATCATTTTATCTATAAGGCACGGCACAAACATTAGAAATTATAGTATACGTTATAGCCGGTTTTACAGAGGTGCGTTAATTCAACTAATGAACCATGTACTAATTCCTACTACTGTTATTATTTCATTTATACATGTGAATTTAAGTTGGTTAATCTCAAAATCTCATGGTTACACTTATATACACTTACAACTTAAGTTGTACAATTGCTTTATTTTATTCTGTACCATATTATTGTAGAGGGTTCTATATTAGTTCCCCATAACTCTCTTCTCTTTGTCAACAAGTTTCGATCCACTCCTGAATGTAGGTCTCTCCCAATTGCTTCCATCTTTCTCTATCTTGTGCCAATCTAATCCACTGTTTGTCTGCCACTGCTCTTATGTCATCTACCCATCTTTTTTGAGGTCTTCCCATGCTTCTTGTTGTTGTCCTTTTTAAACAGTATATCTACAACACTAGAAGCCTCCTGGTTTGGGATTGCATATGACTCAATCCATTTTATAAAATAATCCATTGCCACCAGTGTATATTTTTACTTCCAGTGCCCGTTTTTGGAAATCATCCTGTAATATCAATGAGGACCCTTTCCATAGGACTACCAACATTGCGTAGCTCCATGTTGCCTTCGTTTTAACAGTTGTTTTAACAACTAATATACGCAATATTCCTGACACTTCAATCAAGTAAATCAGGTAGCTTAGATTCGGTATCATCTTTATTTTCAAAGGTTCTATACAAAAGATCATCTTTCAGTACCAGGCAGTTCTATTAACTCCAGTAGGCTTTAATTTTTGGACTGTATGCACTTTTACGTTTCCAATCTAAGGTACGTTTCAATCATGCATCATTTTCTTGGGTATCTTGTAATTTTTGGGGTTGCCATTGATCATTTGTCATGTTAATTCGTCGCACTTGGTCCTCTAATTTTGAACAGTGGCTACAATTCTCGCATCGGCGTTTTAATGGATTTTTGCTGCCCTTTGCACGATATCATAATTGTATTCTTCTGATCGTTGTAGCAATCTTGCAATTTGGAAGATGGCTATAGCGCAATCCTCATGGATTACGAATATATAAGCAATAGAAGCTATGATGAATTCGAAGGATAAAACTATTTGTGTTCACAAGTTCTCACCACAACTAAAAAGTGGTCTTTCCACAACTTTTTGGACAACTTCATCTTGATCGGAAGAATTTTCCGAGTATATCGGGGCAATAATAGGAGCTCTTTGCAGCTCTTCGAAAGCCTTTTGACACTCATCATTCCATATACTCTGCCTTCTTCGATTTGGTTTGTTAAGGACTTTCCTGTATTAAGAAAACTGTACTTGTATTATTACCTACAATATAAAAAATATATCTATTAAAGTAATTGAACAAATAAATAAAAACATCAATGAACAAACCTACAAGTAGCAGCCAAAGTTCATGGTTCTTACAGAAAGTCTTGAATTAACGCGACTTCGTACAATCGTCCATATGTCAACTAGATCTACCAATTATTTTTTATGCTTAAATGTTTGATGGTTTTATTTTTTAGCATAATTATATTTATTATTTTTAAAATATAGTTTTATCATTTTCGCTTTAATAAATTGTGAATCGTGTTACTAATATTGTGAGTTATGAAAATTATGCATGGTGTGAAACATTTGGCTTTTTCAGTTTCTTTTGTAGATACTAACTTCTCGTAACTATCTACTGGGTGTCTCAATATATGGATATATTTTTTAATCGGTTGAAAAGAGAAATATTCCATTAAAATATTTGCTTTTTTATTTTTTATTTTTTTCAAAAAACAAAGCTTTTCAAATATATAATATTGTTACTGACATGAACTCCTACTCATATTAGTATTATAAACAGTATAATTGGTATTATCATTATTACATTGTAACACAACAAACGATGGACAGTGTTTGAAGTACACACAATGAATGAGGCCGCGTTGCTCAGAATTGGAGATATGTGGGTGTGGTTCTTATGATATTTTTACTAGCACATAAAAAATTGAACAGGAGAAAAATTGAATGAAATTTAAAAATAGATTATAGCTATTAGAGCTAAACCAGAAATGTGGGATCAACAATACAAAGAAAAATCATAAATAATTTGCCAAAAAAAACGCACCACTTTTTCTTGTTTTCGAGGGACAAAAGCTCTACCAAAATACATATTTAAACAAATAACAGGAAACAATCACATCTATCGCCCTATCAGCGAAAAGCCGGTAACAACCAGCTGGAAACTGGCCGTTCTCCTAGTTGATCAGAAGAAAAGTGACTGGGAAGAAAAATTCTTCTGACGATTCCTATTGTAAACAAATACTTAAAGTATGTTTTCGCGTTTGAAATCTAAATCCCAATTCCCAAATCTTAAATAGGAACTATTGAGACATACAGAGAGACGAGCACCCAAGGCAATTTGGGCTGAATAAAATACCCAATGTTTATTCTATTCTAAGAGACACTAAGTGTTTTTCACCGATTATGATAAACTAACTTTCGAATAAAGCCTCGAATAAGTGGAATAATTTGAAATACGTAAATTAAAACTGAGTTTTTTTGAATCGTTACAACATATCATTGAACTCTTCGTGCGGAAAGGAATTATCGTATAATATTTTGCTAAGCATTAGAGATAATGCAAATGAAATAAATGTAAAAATTTCCGAAAGGAACTTTGAGAATAAGGAGTGGTGAAATGGAGAACAAAGTAAAAAAAGAATATATGCATAAAGAGTGGAAGAAGATAGGTCTGACACAGATCTTCAAAAGTATAAGATTGTCAAAAGGAGTGCGAAATGAGCTGTAACAAATATATATAAAAATAGCGAAACGTCAATAAAACTTTTTTATCGGATTAGAAATATCCGAGATGAAAAGGATAAAACACTAGTTTCTATAGGAACAGTAATGGCGTCCAAAATAACAAAACAAAGTTGCTCAAGCACTACAAAAAAGAAAGAAAGGTAACGCAGTTGATGAACCAATAATATTCCTGGAGATGTATACAAAGTACAGAATGCACAATATACAAGACCATAAAATTAAGTCACACCTTGAAAATGTGAGAAAAGGAGAGAGTAATTGATAGAAAGGTAAGCGAAGGGACCTACGTATTCTAAAATCACTTTGGATTGATTCTAAACGGATCTTAAACAGATACACTTTTTATTATAAAAAATATAATGGAAACGGATGGATGATAGAGTTTTTGGGGCATATACCTGGTCTGGTCCAAAAATAGCACTGACATTATCTCTCAGTCCTTATGTTTACCGGACTTAGCCCCCTGCGACTTTTTCCAGGCAAACAACTATAAAAGGGCGAAGGTTTACAATCGTTGAGGTGATAAACACACCATCCTGAGAAGATATCGAGGTCATACAAAAAAGGTCATATTAGAAGTGGTTTGAGGATTGGAAAGAGCACTTGCATCACTGTATTATATAAATATTCGAAAATCAGGTTAGATTGATACTAGGCAGATCAAAAACAGATTCATTTTCTACCGGAAAAATATAGGAATAGAAATCTTGTTCATGATATATTACTGCGACATGTTTCAAGATGGGTACCGAAGAAGAGAGGAGTTTTTGGTGCATATATTCACCATTCATTAAAAGAAATTTCATAATTTTATATAATATACCAAGAAAGTAATATTGAGAATATAACATATAACCTGTAATATTTCAGTGTTAAATGGAATTAAAGCACATTGTTCGTGCTCCCTTTACTTGTTCGTTTGACCAAAAACAGCACTGTCATTATCTCTCAGCCGCCATGTGCACTAGACTTAGCCCCCTGCGACTGTTTCCAAAGATAAAAAACTATAAACGGGCTGAGGTTTATAATTATTGAGATAATAAAGACCGCATCGTTAGAAGAGTTCAAGTCCGAACAACAAAGTGCATATCAGAAGAGGTTTAAGGCTTGCACCAATCTATTATATCTAAAAGGAAAATATCATAAATGCAGTTTGGATTGATGCTAAGCAGATCAAAAACATGCACTTTTGCATGCAATAACGAAAACCAACTTTTCACTCTAAGAAACGCCATTAGTATTAACCTTTAATTTTCTTGAAGAATTTTATAGTTTCGTAAAGATTGACTTTAGTACTCGTATAAAACGCATGATATCTTATGTAGCTTCACATAATTACGTTCACTAAAATAGCATATTTCCGGAGATATATAAAACATTTCTCTTCAACCGTTTAAAAAATGAGACATTCGATACTTGAAGCAGTAATTTTTTTTTGTTTTTAAATAGTTTAAAATTGATTTTAAACTTTTTTTAAAGATTTTTTATATTAGTTTGATGTAAATATCAATGGGTTAGTTCTTAGTGAAATAATATTCGAGAAAAACGTGCATAATAATTAAGTGCAATGTACGTCTTACATACAGTAAGTATTATATAAATATATACTCACAGTATTATAACAGAATTGCAATTTAATTTGAACGTAAACTAAAACAGGATTTTTCAAGTATATATTAAAACATTCCAGCTTGAAGGTAAAAATTTAATAAAAAATAAAAAAAATTCATAGAAACAAAAATAAAAATAAAATTAGCTATATTCAGCTAAGCTACAGATCTATGTTATCCAGAGAGCAAAAACAAGTATGAAAATTATAAGAATTCACCTTCTTCTTCTTAACGTGCCCTATCAAGTCCCCTTGACGTTGGCGATTAACATGGCGAAACTGTCTCTGTTTCGAGGTATTCTAAAGAGCTGCTCAGCTTTCCTTATTCCTGTCCATTCCCTGATATTCTTCAACCAAGAGGCCTGCTTTCTAGCAATTCCTCTGCGTCCTTCGATTTTACCCATCATAATAAGTTGAAGAATATTATATCGGTCTCCTCTTACTACGTGTCCAAAATAGGCCATCTTTCTACATTTGATGTTATCCAACCGCTCGCGAGCAGCATTTGCTCTCTCAAGGACTGCCACATTTGTCAGCATAGCCGTCCATGGAATTTTTAGTATACGTCTGTGCAGCAACATTTCAAAGGCCTCTAGACGATTAATGGTGGATATTTTTAATGTCCATGCTTCGACACCGTATAAGAGGACTGACCAAATGTAGCATTTAACCATGCGTTAAGAATTCACCAAAGAACATAAATATGTATTAATTTTTTTACACTTTAACTTTATAATATTGTTTAGATGATTATTTTCTCTAAGAAGCTCGCATATGTTGGTTCGACACTGGTTGCAGTATGGGGATTGTCTCTTGAAATTCGATAACTATGTGTATGGCGGGTATGACCAAGTCGAAGTCGAGAAAAGATGACTTGTTTTTGTCTAGGTAACACAAAGGCTTTTTTTTGTAAAGCATTATCTTTAATATGCCTTAGTTTTTCGTAACACTACGACCATTTTTTTTGCCGTACACATCTAACTACGTTTTTTAAGCACAATTTAAGATCACTTGGCATTATTTAAATTAATTGAACTTGACCATCACTTGTCGCTGCTTCGTGAGCTAGACGGTCCACAACCTCGTTACCGTGTACTTTAATATGAGATAAAACCCAGATTAATACTGCGTGTTTGTTTTCCTTTGCAACATTTTGAAGTTCTTTGTAAATGTCTTTATGAATAGGGATGCTGGAGTATATGTTTTGGATGTCACAAAGGGCATTCATTGACTCAGTTATGATTGTGTAATTTCTCGGGTCCATTTTGTTAATGGATTTTAGAGTTTAAAGGATTGCCTATAGTTCTGTCCGTTTGTTTTTGATGCATCTGTGTAGATCTGTCGGTAGTCGCTAAATCTATTCATAATATCTTTGAAGTGGTTTATTAATACGGCTGGTGAGGATTCATGTTTATTAAATTTTGATAGATCAGTGATTACTGGTGGTTTATTTACAGTCCATGGAGGAGGAACGTTTTCGGAAGGGTGGTATATTGCCGGGAATAATTTGTGTTTTAATTTTTACCGTAATAATAAAGTTGGACAAAAAACTACTAACAAAGAAGGTAAAATTAGAAAAAATTTTAAAGTCTATTGCGTTATAAGGGGTTTTAAACATTTTTAAATAATATTAGAAGTCATGATCAAAGAAAATAGAGTATAGAAAGAAAAAAACAACCAGCAAAAATAAAAACCGCCAATTAAAAGGAGAGTTTTGACTTAAAAACAACACAATTTTCTTCAACATTTATGTGGTAAAGTTCGAGTTGACGGAACATATTCTCAAACAAAAATTCAACAAAATGGTATACCACAAGGATCAAACTTAAGCACAATTTTATTCTTAGTAGCAATTAATTCGATATTAACACAAATTGAAAACCCCGTCATAGCCAGATTATACGCTGATGACCTAGTTATTTTTTGTAGAGGAAAAAACATAGCAACGATTTACAATCACATTCAAAAAGCGTTAACACACATTGAGGAATGGTCAGCTACAAGTGGACTTCAGTTTAAAACTTCAAAAACGAAAGCAATCTGTTTCTCAAAGAGAAATTAAATCCAAACAAAGAATTATATCTACACGAACAAAAACTAGATTATGTAGAAGAAATCCGATTTTGGGTATGACGTTTGATAAAAAATTAACTTGGAAGGCACATATATTTAACAGCTGAAAAAAATCCTGCCTACCTGGTATAAATTTACTACGATCACTTGCTTTTAAAAACTAGGTTGCCGATTATTCAAGTTTAATACTTATTTACAAATCCATAATTCGATCAAAACTTGACTATGGAGCCATCGTCTACAACTCCTCCAAAAAAACACATTTAAAGTCACTGGATATTATCCAAAATAGTTGTCTATGTATTTCCTTAGGTGCTCACTACACAAGCCCCATTCAAAGTCTCTATTGGGAAAGTGGAGAACTTCCTCTTTCTTTCAGAAGACAATATCTAAGCCTAACATATGTAGCAGCAGTGTCATCAAACCGAAATAATCCAGTACTGCATAACGTTCTTGCTAATCGATTTATAAATAAATTTCAACAAACACATTAAATTGATCATCCTTTTTACTTTCGTATACAACCATACTTATCCAAATTAAATTTTAAATTTCCAAAAACCTATAATACCTCTTCAATCCACAACCCTGCACTATGGACAATATCTATTCATGCTATCGACATAAGTCTAACAAACTTAAGAAAATCAAAGATCATCAACCGTCATTAAACAAAACTACATTCATTTGATACACTATTAAACAGATATGGCAATACTTACAACGTATACACTGATGCGTCAAAAAGTGAAGACAGAGTTGGAGCAGCAATTTATTCGGAAGACTCCTCAGTTAGTTTTAAATTGTTGTCAATAACAACCATCTTTTCGGTTGAATTCTAAAAACACTATCGTTAATACAAAACAGAAACAAAGAAAGATGTATAATAATCACAGATTCTCGAAGTTCATTATCTCAATTGTACTGTGACAACCCCTTCTACTTGTTGTTAAAAAGAACTTAAAAAGCAAATTTTGTGTTTTCGGAGAAATGGAAAAAGTCGAGTATCGTTCGGTGATATGCAAATCAAAGCCGACCTGGACGAAGTTTATGGTGAGGTTGCACCTTCGTTAGCAACAGTAACATTTTGGAAAGCTGAATTTGTTCATGGTCGTACGAGTGTTTTTGATGATGAGCTTCCCGGGAGGCCAAATGAAGTCACCACACCGGAAATGATCAACAAAGTCCAAGAAATGATTATGACAGATCGTCTAATTAAGCTCCACGAATTAATAGAGGTCCTAAACATTTCTACCAACGCGTACACAACATCATTCACCACCATTTGGACATGAAAAAGCTATCCGCGTGATGGGTGCCTCGTTTGCTGACAATCGATCAAATCCAAAAACGTCTGACCACTTCGGATACGTTTTTGGCGATGATACGGCGCGATCCAAAGGATTTTTTTCTCCGATTTATCACCGTTGATGAAACCTGGGTGCATTATTATACACCGGAAACCAAAGAACAGTCGAAATGGTGGCGCAGAAGAAGGCAAAGAGTGCACATTCGGCCGGCAAAGTGATGGTGACTGTTTTCTGGGATATGAAGGGCATCATCCACATCGACTACTTTTAAAAAGGAAAAACAATCAATGGTGAGTACTACGCAGCAATTATTGGATCGATTCGATGCCGAATTGCGTCGAAAACGCCTCGGTTTGGATCGCAAAAAAGTGCTCTTTCACCAAGACAATGCACCGGCTCACCGATCGTCCGTCGCCATGGCAAAATTACACGAATTGGGCTATGAATTGGTTGAACACCCCCCCGTATTCCCCAGATCTTGCCGCCTGCGATTTTTTTTTGTTTCCAAACCTAAAGAAATTCGCAACAAATGATAAAGTCGTCGCTGAAACTTCGGCCTATTTTGAAGAATTCAAGCACAAGTACCATTCGGATGGGATAAAAAAAATGGAACATAATCTTACTAAGTGTATCGAGCTCAACGGGGACTATGTTGAGAAATAAATCGATTTAATTCCAAAAAACTTGTTTTTTCTATCAAAGGCTAGTTTTATATCAATCCACTCTCCTACGTCAATGATATGGCGGTCTTTAAATCAGCCATGTCGTTGAACTTTTTAATTGCATAAAAATTCGACAAAATAACTAGTCGTGTGATTGAATGGCGTTATTCAATTAAAGATATTTAATCGAACGACTAATTTAACCATCTGGCTGCGACATACGCATGCCGTAATTGTACAGCGATCAAAAATAATTATAAGGACAATCGGAGGATTAGGTTAACGCCTTTTTTACAGTTTTTAAATGATAAATACAATTGTTTTAAAAGTTAAATTAAATTTTTTTAAATGATTAAACTTGATCTAAATTTGAAAAATCCTGCTCAGTTTATTAAGGAGTATGTTTCTTGTAATTTTCATAAACAATCTTTTTTCTAGGCCATCAAGGATACCGCAGAAAAGTACGGTCTTGGATTGGACCTTCGATCGGCCGCCTACATCAACTCAGTGCAAAAAATCTTCCTCACCCTCAACGACGCTGGTTTCGCTTATTAAACAATTTTAACCAAACATTTTTTACATTCCGACAAATGTAACATTCCATTACGAATCATTCTTCATTCTAAGTATTAACCCATTCCAGAAACAATGTTTTTTATGATTCACAATTTTAATTTTATAGTTTTGTGTTTTTATTGTACTGTTAAATATCAGGATGGATTTTATAAAATGTACAGGTAGCTAGAAGTTTAGATTTCTTATATCAATGACACCTTCAAGCAAAAAATAGTTACAATTTTATCACATGATCAATAAATCAATAAATTTTAAAAATATCATTTTGTTCTAAGTTGATTACTATTAGATCGTCTCGAAATTAGAGTGTACTGAGTATTTTATAACAAAAATTTTAACGTAGTGTTAAATATCTTTGTAGTATTAAAATCTCAAGAGGCTGTTCAATCAAAGTCTTTAGAAACTAAGTAACTCAAACCTGTTGTTCAAAGTTTTAGTATTACTTAAACAATTTCAATTTCTAAAATGGGTAAGTTGATCTTGAAGGCCTCTGTAAGTAACAGATTAGTGGAACTAAAAAACATTTATAGAAAACTGATGTCGTATTCTTACATAATAGAGCAATTTGGAAATTATCTTAGCGACTATTATATAGGAAGAAACTGCTGCCCATTTGGGAAAGAGTCACATTGTCTGATCTTTATTTAACGTAATTAATGAACTATAAAGACTATTTTTTTGAGATAAGTACTCCAACTGTGAACCAAAACGAGGAATTCGAATATTATAACACTTTAGGTTCTTATATTGATAAAAAAAAATTGCTGAAATAGCCGGACAATCATAAAACTATAACAACTACACTCTATATAGTTTATTATTCATTATGGATATTGTATATATTAAGCAATTTAAACCGTAATACTCCGATTATATCCACGTCTGTATATAATTTATTCTTTAAAAGTTCTAATTATAAGAAATCCAATATCTTACTACCTTTTTAAATTTAAAACCTCTCCGCTAAACTAGATCTATTGTTCCCTATTATTGACACAATAAAATGTAGCAATAATGTCCATTCTCAATTACTTTAATTTATGGATTTAGATGTTTGTAAAACAATTATTGTTATTACTAGATTATTTTATCTTTCCAGCATTAAATGCTGGATCATTTAGCGGACATACCATATCAGTAATTAATACTTAATTTAAATTAATTAGTAATTCACTATAAAGATTGTTTCAAGAATATGTGTTTTCTTTAATCATTCCTTCCTTAATAAAGTAAATGTTTAGGATTGTAGACTTGGTGCAAGAACCTCGTGAACGTTGGAAATGTGCATGGTCGAAAAAAAATGGATCTTAAAAATATTGACTATTTTAATTTCATACTAATTGGCGCGACAGAGTTGGATCTTATATGAGGTTAAAAAGAGTACAAGCAGGAGATTTGGAAGAGAGAATAAATAAATTAAAGCGAATGCACAATGAATACAGGAATGAGATAAGAAAATCTAAGAAAGAAAGGTGGAGTAACTTGCTTCAAGATCTGAAAGGGATATCTACCCTTTTCGAGAACCTGAAGGGGTAGGACAACTTACCCCTGCCTGAGGAGGAGAAACTCTGTTTAATACGGGAAACTTTTTCCTCAGGTGGAGGATAGTCGTGAAAGGATTATTGGTTTCGTAGATGCGGAACTTTTCACTGAGCTGGAACTTGGCGAGGCTGTTGGACTGATGAAGATCCAAAAGGCACCTGGCATAGACGGAGTCATGCCGGAGACAGTCAAACTTGCCGCACTAAAAACCCGCAGGTTTTTCTGAGGTTGCTAAACAAACTGCTTGTACAACATCAATTCCAACAATGTTGAAAAAAAGCTAAGGTTGTCCTTATCCCGAAAGGTAGAGGTGAAGAGGAAGAGGTGCGATTTCGGCCAATTTGCCTTCTTAGTGCCGATAGCTAAATTGTACCAACAGCTTGTAAAAAGCCGCGTTGAGCGAGAGCACATTTTTAACTGCCATGGATTGGCAAATGAGAGGGGAGATTTCGAGAGGCGAATGGGTTTCATGGCTGGATAAAGAGACATTGTAAACATAATGTTGAGAGGAGAGAAAGAATAGAGAAGTACAATGTTCTGATTTCTGGGGTGATGAAGAAAAAGGAGCAGTAGGACAGAGGAGGAAATTGAGCCAGGGGTCTGAAATTTATGGTTAATATTATTTATTAGTTTATGGCTCACGTCTAAAACATTTTCTGATTTGCGGTAATAGGTATGGTTATTCTGAATTTTTAGTTTATTGAGTGGCAAGACTACTTCCTAGAACAGTGATTAAGGTTTTTAGCCGGAACACGGTTATCCACCACTACCCTGGGGTCTTATGGCCTAGTATCCTACTCGGTCGACAGATGCCGGGTGTCTTGTTCCGTAACTCAGATGTCCAAAAAATATTTCTCCATCGTTGCCTTTTAGAATTAAATGGTCTGGTAATACGGCAATTAAAAAAGTCCTTATGCTCAATTTTCGCACTTTTCTTACAGTTTCCACATGCATATATACCTTCATTTAGTAAATCTTGCTGTAGTTCTACGCCATTAAAAATTGTCAAATTATACTCTATGATGCTTCTCTATACTCTGTATTAAATTCGGTTTAAGGTATCGACTTAAATGGTCCAATGTGCTGAATTGTACAATAGTAAATTCTCCCCATTTTAAAAATACCGTTATGACAGATATAAACCTTAGATTTAAGTCATGATATAAATATAGAGTTGCGAGTTTATAGAACAGTTGCAATTCAGATTTTTAAGTATATAATTACTATCATTGAGTTTAGTTTTGTAAAAAAGATTGTTTTTTGAATTAAGTCATTTAAACGAAGTGTAACAATACTTAAGTGATTAAGTAGTGTTTATTTAGTCGAATATTCAATAGTATTAAAAACAAAGCAAACAAATATTTAAAACTAACAAAGTTGGTATTTAGATTCTTTTTCTGGTTTCTGGACCATCGTTCTTCCAATTTCTTTTCATTTATATTAAAAATAGTATATTTCTTTTTATTACAGTTGTAGTACCTAATGAAGTAATAAAATAGTGTAATATCAAAGAAACCAGCACGTCTCTTTGGTGTTTTCATTTCACCGAAACCCAACTCAAATGCCTGGTGAACACATTTGGCTTTATAGATGCCATTGTATTTATTTGTAGGAGCGTTTACATAAAAATTTCATAATAAATTTTGCGTCTATTTGATTATCTATTAACTGAAATAATTTTAGTTTAGATGTCATACTAATAGTAGATCCTTTTTAATTAAAATAATGATTAGACCAATTTACTTTCATACTTCTACTTGCACAGTAAAATATTCGTTGTCGCAATAATCCAAAACAGTCGTATATTCGTGGAATAACTTATAGAAGAGAAACGGGTAAGATCTTTCACAACACGGAGTCCAAGATTAGTTTTAGCTTTATCGTCAACCTTTTCGGTATAAATTTGAAACTGTGACATATCCTGACTGGTCTGCTCGTATCCAAATTTTTATATCCGCGTTTGATCGGCTTTTGTGGCATGTATGGACGAAGTCCCATTCGTCCTTTAAATTTTACCATTGATTAGTCAATGGCTTGGTTTTGGGACATCATTGATTTTGGAACGGCAAATAACATTTATTAAGAAATGTTTCAGATAAAATGTCTATCAACGGTTCATACAGTTTGTCGAATCCTAGTTCACCTTTTCTTAGGTTGAATGTTGAATTATCATTGATGTGCAAATTTGCCAGTAGCCAAGTAAATCGGTCACGAGAAATGGAAGTCGAGATGAACGGATCTCTCATTTCAAATTTTGCAGACCAATAGTCTATAACTGCTTCTAAGCCCTCATCTAATGCATCGGAACTCTCTTTCAATCCACAATATAAGCTGTGGAACTCAGCCGGAATAAAATTAAATGGACTTAATTTCCTTTTCTTTTGTTACTGCTCTCCTATTTGGATACAGAACATCTAAGTTGTGCATTACAGTGAATAATGATGGGCGGCCGTTGGTTTTATTGCTTAAATCAACTCATGAAACAACACCATGTCCTGTATATTTTGCATACTTTTTTTTGGTTTGTTTTAAATATACCTTATCTGTTGAATTTTAAGCCATTTCAACTTTTTCGCCAGTTATAGTGAGTTTTCTATTTGATATCTTATTCTCCAGGAACTTGCTACTAAAAAACTCTAGTAAGTTCAATCTTTTGACTGGAATTTTGGATTTCTTTTTTTTGGCCGATTGAATTATGGAAACCCAATCATCGGGATCAACAATTCGATCATGATGTTTTCTTTTCAATCAATCCAAAACTTGATCCCATGTATTAAAACTATGTCCAGATACAAACAATCTTTGTTCTATAACTTTGAGTGACGATTAACACTTTTGAAGGTAATTGCTTAACATTAAAGCCACCTTTATATTCTGATTCTGGCCCCCATTCTGATTCAGCATCCCTATACAAAATCAGATATTCGGTTGGGTCAGGTAAGTGCGCCTCAAGATGGTTTATTAAGAATGAAGATCTCTTGAGCTCTAGGGATGCGACATTTTCAGGCCAGACATACATGATTCCTGTGTCTGTGACTTTATCATGGATGCCCAAATTATGTGCACAGTTGTCTCTTATAATAAACTACACCTGTACTTAACTCAAGAGTAGGAAGTGTTTTCTAAAGATCAAAAACTAAAACTGATATTTTTTGCTGTGATTCTTTGGCTTTAATTATATTTTGCTTTTTGTTTTCTTCAACTGCTTCTGCTTTTCTTTGGTGTAATTCCAATTTAACTTTTGCATCTGTTTACGCTGTTCTGAAGTATTAGATCATTTTATTTCAGTACTAAGACTGTCACAATTGTGACAAGTATCTTTATGCGGAGCATGCAATACAAATTACACTTGGTGTTAAAATTTTGCAAAACATAAACAGCGAGAGGGGTTTTATTAAGTCTTGTATGCATTTTTTTTTCATACTCTCGATACATGATCGACATGTTCAAAGTTGGTGAAAGATATTTTCTTTTTATGTTATGTCGTCGGGAGTAATGGGATTAGTATTCTGGGAACAGTCCAATGAAGCCCATAAATACTGCTCGTCTTCAATATTGGTTTTATTATGGGGTGGATGTTTGCCCCTTTCATCTTGAAGAGGTGTCCCATGTTCTTGTTTTCGTGTTAAAGCTATTAAAATTTTTCCATCTGTAATGGAAACTTTCAAAAAAATCTTTAAAAAAATCTTACATACCACCACTACTACACGAGTTTTAGACCTACGTGAATTTTGATTTTGGGTATAAGTTCTCTTTTTGTCTTTTGTCTACTGTTATTTGACCTTGAATAAGCATTTTTTATTGACCAGTTAAGCGAATAGTAATTTTTAAAGATGCTTTGCTTTCGTTCGTTACAAATTTTCATACTTCACCATTTTTACTCTCACACTCATGCGTTACCTCATTTTGCACGAACATGGTCCAACTACGAGTTCTTTAGCATTTTTACGTTTTACTTCTTCCGTGACATTTTCTTCTCCTTTCTCCCTGGCTATCTTCCTTTTATACCTTGCATGATTCTCAAGATTTCTTACTCTCTTCCTGGAGTTTTGATGCAATTTGCCTTCTGGTTCATCATTGTCTTGATTCTAAGTGTTCGACAACTCATTTATTGATTTTTTTACTCGAATCATCATTATTCCCGTCTAGAACAATAAAAAATATATTTCAAATAAGTTTGCGGCAAAACAGCCTAAGCCACATGTGCTTATAATTGTGTATGTAAGGATCATCCTGCTGATTTTATATTTAAATATTAATAATACTGTTACTGTCTTACCTAAAGACTTGGTATTTGAAGAACTGTGATTATAATTGCTGAAATCGGATCCGAAAGGCTCTGATGCGTCACTGCTCATGTTTACATCCGCCATCTTTTTGTTGGTTAGGCAGTTTTGCCGCAAACTTCCTATGATATTTTGTTAGTGCGAAAACCAGTTTACAGATGGGGACACCATACCAACAAAAATTATATTTTTACAGAAATTATAAGCACCTATTAAGGCTCATCCTCGATAATCCTAACGGTAAATTTCAGTTTGCTATCTCTATTTCAAAAATTTCTTTCTTTACGAAAACAAATCTGTCATGAAGTAATATTCTAAACTTCGTATCTCTCTCAAGCCCAGGTCAAAAATGCGTTTACCTTTTACTCGAGCCCATTATACACCGAGACAACCCCTGCAGTGACAGGTTTTGGCTACAATAAGACCATAAATCTCTTTAGTGGTGTTTTGAGTAAATATAATAACAGATCAAAGTAATATAATCTATTCATAAATTTACAATGTAACAAATGTACATACATAATTTATTTGTTATTTTTTTTACGGAAAAATTGGCTTAATCTGAAGTTTAACGTAGATTAAAGTTTACGGAAAATAAAAATTATAAAAAAAGATTATTATTATATATCATAAAAATTTGATTAGTATCACGATTATTAAAATTGATAAAATGAAACGATATAAATATAGAATTATGTCTAATGTTTCTTCAGAAGGTGTTTCAAATAAAAATTATAATAAAAATCTTATCTAATTAGTATCACGATCATTAAAATTGATAAAATGAAACTATATAAATATAGAATTAGTCTAATGTTTCTTCAGAAGGTGTTTCAAATAAAAATTATAATAAAAATCTTGAAATTTTTGTAGCATATTTTCCCACAGTTCCATATATTTATCAATCTTTTGGAATAAAATATTTTTTGGGGTCCATACCGCAAACTAACAGTATTCTCTATTCAGAATAAGTTTGATGTGTTGTTTATTATCATTCAGTAAGAGACTAATTTACTTCTTACAATGCTAATCTAACAGACTAATTTACTTGTGTGCTTGTGGTTAGTAAACGTCGGCCCTATGCAACTAATTGTCAATAAAGAACGGAGTACAAAAGTTTAGATTTATGAGATTTATGAGGAGCATTAATGAAACTTAGATGTATACTGAGTACTTATTTCAAAAATTTACAACTAAGGATTTAATTTGTTATATGTAACTATACTTCTAGATCTATAGAAAATGGGAGTGCGACAATGGGAATTACTGGCACAGGACCGACAAACATGGAAGGCAATAGTAACCGCGGCAAAGACTTACGAAGAGTTGTAGCGCCATTGATGATGATGATGATGATGATGAAATAACTATTATATGGATGTGAAATGGATCATGAAGGATAATATGATGGACATTTTAGGATGTACGTTGAAAAATTAGGGCAAATATCGAGCACAAATTTAATAATCAAATCTTGCAAAAGTACTTTCGCTTTCTACAGCATCATCAGGGGCATCTGAAATAAGCCAAGAAAAGTTTTTTTAAATGAAGAAAATTAATAAACTTCGATAAAAAACTCGAAGTTAATGGATGATAAAAGTTTTTTGTGATTAACATTTTAGACTTACTTCGTCAAATTTGGGCTATCCAGCAAGCGCAGATGCCCTGATGATGCTGTAGAAAGCGAAAGTACCTGGGCAAGATTTGATTATTAAATTTGTGCTCGAAATTTGCCTTTATTTTTTAAAGTTCATTTATTCGAGCATTCAACCTTATATCAATAATTTAGGATGTGAATCAGGTATATGATAAAGTATGGCAAAGACGCCATAACTATAAACTAAGACTACATTTACCAAAACGATACTCTCAAATAATTGACTCCTGCATCTTGGAAAGATATTTCAGAATTAAACATGAAGAAACATACATGGAATTGACAGATATTACAGCAGGGCTGCCACAAAGAAGTGTTTTTACCTTTTGTATACGTGTTGTATTATTGTCCTAGAAAATATACAATTGCAACATTTACCGAAGATATTGCTATCATAGCAATGTGCAAAACCGACAAGGAAGCGACAAAGAAATTACACAGATGTTAGTCAAATATATACTCCAGGGAAATAAGCAAAAAATAGACCATGTTCGTGACACTCAATAATCCAGGTCGCTGACAACTTTTTTAGTTATTGTAGACCTCTAGGAAAAAAACCTACTTGTTTCTTGCCTTGAATCTGAATCTTGCCTTGAATCTGGAGCTGTTTTTTAATTATTGACAATTTAATGCAAAAAACGCGACTGTTTTTATGTTTATTGATACTGGTATTAAAAAAATAGATTTTTGGAAGAAAATTGTTTTGCACGAATTGTTTAAACAAACTAGACTATTTATTAATTAATTAATATATAAACAAATTACTAATTCGTAATGTACGTAGAAATTACATACAAATTAAAAAAAGAATGATCAAAATCCATTGAGTAGATCCAGAGATATAGAAAAGTTTATTAGTTTGAAATTGCTTGTTAGGTATGGATTTGTAGGTTCTTCCTAGTCACCATTTGAACTACATTTTTGAAAATTCGTAGAGGGTCCTGTAAAGGTACAATGTTTGTGCAAATTTTTTAACAAAAAATACAAATCCCATTCCTTAACATGGCAAAAAATGAGGTTCCTTAATTATTATAATGAAATTAGCTGTGAATTATCATCTTTTCTTTGACTTGATCTACTACTTGTTGTAATTGGTCGTAAAACACTTCCCTTGTTGTTTGAGGCTTATTATTTTCTGGGCCGTATACTCCGATAATGTTCAGGTTTTCCTTCTCCATTCTTATCTTTTATGTTACTATTCTTTCTGATATGTATTGACACTCTTTGATGTAATTTTGATACCTTTGGTGTATTAGTAAGGCTACACCTTCTTTGGCCCTGTTTTCTTTTGCTACTCCACTGTAGATTAGTATGTATTCACCTAATTTTGAATGACCTTTTCCTTTATTTTTTGTTTGCTGTAGAGCACACATGTCTATTTCTTTCTCTTTCAACACTTGGGTTATTTCTTGGTCCCTTGAGTTGAGTGATCTGATATTCCAAGTAATTCTCATCTGGGTTTTGGATGTTTTTCGCTTGTCCTTATTTCTTGCCGTAGTCGTCTTCATAGTATCAATCCAGTTCCGAGACTGTACATTGTTTCTTTGAGCAGTATTTGATTTTACGATTGGTAGGTTGCTGAGCAATAAATATAAATAATTAAATTTCATATTCAAATACTGCAAAATATTTGGTTATTACTCTGAGCTCATGTAAAGAAGAAAAGAAAATAATAATTCTGATTGAAATACAAAAAAAAATGTACTGGATGATTGACCAAAACTCTACGCTGTTTCTATATAATAAATTATTATTATATAAGCAAATACTGAAACAATTGTATTATTGTAAAAACAGTATAAATATTTAGAAGGAAAATGGAAAATCAACAGAAAATATTTCTATTCATATAAAAATTTAATAAAATTAAAGGTACTTACTGCTTATTTATATAAAATTTGCTATTTTAAATACAATAAACACACTGGTTTGTTAAAAGTCGAAATAAGCCCTAATAATGTTATTCAACTTTATTTATCCTCCTCCGAGGTTTTACCTACCTGGCGAGAATCCAGAAGCTACCGACAAGGACACCCTGTGCTGACGGAGAGAAAATTGCATTTAGCAGAAATTTGAAATTTTTTAAAAGTTTATATCAAATAGCTGCTTTGTGTTACACTTTATGTTAAAAATAAAAACAGATTCGGAAAGTGGGTCAAATTCTGTAGTGCCCTATTTCAAAAAAAAAATTTTTACGTTTATTTTAACCAAAAATATTTGAAAAAAAAATATTGTTTAAACAATTTATTAATTTACAACCAAATAGTGCACTAGAACTTTTTTAGACCTTCCATATAAAAAAAGAATCATCTCAATATCTGCCATAGTTTTTGCATTATTTGATATAAACTTTTACATTGAAATTTACCTATGCCCAGAATCGCGAGGATCGGCCTTAAGTTTAACCCAACGAAAGAAATTTTTGTGGCAAGACACCTTTGCCTCTGAGCCACTCATTTGGACCACTGTGTTGTGTTAAATTTTGAATTTTTGACGGATCATATAATGATGTTTTCATCCAAGTTACTTGACGTGTATTTTTTTTCTAACAAGTAATTATTTTTGCAGGCTATCCTTAAAACCGCCAGTCAGTACAACCTTGGTCTCGATTTAAGAAGCGCAGCTTACATCAACTCCGTTCAGAAGATTTTCCAAACCTACTCAGAGGCTGGTCTTACTTTCTAAACACTTTTTACCTGAGGGTGAAATATAAAATACTAACTATCAAATGTTACCTTATGCTGTTATACTAACTATGCTGTTTAAAACTTATAATGGTAAAATGATAATCATTCGCTATCCGGAATCCGGATAATTTTTCGCTAGACGTTATAGGTATACAAATTTTATAATCATTCATAACCAACTTTAATGAATGATTTTATACACGGACTTTATTAGTGCCACTATTAATATCTTACACATTTTATAATATTCAATTTCATTATACAACCATATATACAACTATGTAATTATAAGAATGTATTTACAATCGTACAATGTACATGTTACTTTAAAATAAATTTAAAACATTTCAATACCGTTTTATTATTTTAAAAACTAATAGAATTTCGATTTACTAACATCTCAAAATATACGATCTCGTAGAAAAAATAAAGGAGAAGGGAGAACTATATGAAGAGTGGCAAGAAAATAGGTGAGACACAGATTTTTAAATGTATAATGTAGCCAAAAAAGAGAGCTAAAAAAGCTAAAACAGAAAGCATTAACTAATCTATACAATCAACAATACCAGGGAGGATAAAGTAAATAGGGAGGGCCAAACATAGAATCAATAAAGCAAACGATTTTAACTTTCTTCTTCTTGTGCCATACGCTATGGAGCATGTAGGCTTTCATGTTGGTTGGATTATGCCTAAGAATCTGTTTAAATTTAAATTGTTTTTTATTGTAAATTAGGAAATATAACCATCCGCTACAGGATGGTTAAATGCTATGTATGGTCCATACTGTTATACGACATGGAAACATGGACGTTAATAGTACCTTCCATTAATAAGTTGGAGGCCTTCGAAATGTGGACGTTGCGAAGAATGTTCCGCATACCATGGACAGATGGTATGGTACCAAACCCTCAACTAATCATCCAGGGAAATATTGAAGACAAGAGAGGAGTAGTTCGCAAACTATTTTACTTATTTACACTTATTTACTTACTATTTACAAACAACAAAATTAGGGTGGAAAAAAATTGACATCGATAGACTAGCGTGTATATTGCCTCGCTAATGGAGAGGAGATATGTCTTCGTCTTCCGACAGTTGACATAAAAAATGACAGGCAAACTTTTATTACAGTGTTGCCATACATAAAGGTTGAAATATTAAATTGAACAGGGTCCTTCTTCGGCTCTTCTTGTTATTGTATTAATATCAGGTATGTCACATCAAAATATGTACCTGTAATGTGAAGACAATGTCCTCCTCCTCCTAAGTGCCTTCTCTATTGAGGTTGGCGATCAATATGGCAAATTTCTCTCTGTTCTGGGCTTGATGGATTAAGTCATTTCCTGTTGTGTGAGTCCAATTTCTGATGTTTTGGAGCCAGGATTTCTTCTTTCTTCCTATACCCCTTTTACCCTCGATTTTGCCTTCTAATATTACCTGGAGCTGCTCAAATTCCTTATGGCGCATTATGTGTCCTAGATATGACGTCTTTCTAATTTTGATTGTATTAACCAGATGAGGTCGTGTGTTCATTATTTCCAGTACCTCTTCATTTGTAGTTTTGCTGGTCCATCTTATTCTTAGCATTCGGCGGTACATCCACATCTCGAATGAATTCAGTTTGTGACGTCATACTGTTTTAATGTCCAGGTCTCACAGCCATATAGTAGTAGAGACCACACATAACACTTTAGTGTTCTTAACCTTATTGTGATTGATAGCTTGGGGTTGCAGAGCATTTTACGCATGTTCATGAAGCCAGATCTTGCTATTTCAATACGTCTTCTAATTTCTTTTGAGTGGTCTAGCTGACTGTTTAGCTCTCTGCCCAGGTATATGAAGCTTTGGGAGCTCTGAAGGGCTGATACCATTGATTTGTATGTTGGGTGTAATTTGTTCATGGGGGTTCTTGTGGAATACCATGATTTTGGTTTTGGAAAGATTAATATCCAAACCTAGTCTGTGACTTTCTTCTGATAGTATGTTCATCAATATTTTTAGTTGGTCTTCTGTTTCTGCTAATACTACGGTGTCATCGGCATATCTTACATTGTTAATGATGATTCCATTGACTCTGGCACCTTCAGGGCGATCTTCAAGACGGGGCAAAGACAATGTATCAGGCTGGAAAACTTCATACCATTCATATGGGGTTGAAGTAATCGCATCTCCTCAATTACGTCAATATGTTACAAATGTTGAAAGATTAGTAATAATCCAACTGAATTCTACTCTGGTCAAATTAAATGTTTTACAAGTGTATGCCCAACCAGCGATAAACCTGAAGAAGAGATAGATCAATTTTATGAGTTGTTGATAAATTTACTTAAACAAATTACAAAAGAAGATATAACTATTATTATGGGCGACTAGAATGCGAAAATTGGTAAAGGAAAAAGGCGATTTTGTAGTTAGCCACTTCTGGAACCAGGCCATCGATATAGGGATCTTAGCATACGGTTTTGACAGCATATATTGAAACTAATGTTTTAAGTTATTGTTTTATTCACAATATTTATTCATATAAAATATATATTATCTACAGTTGTTACTTATATATAAATACATTTAAAATATACAAATTATGGAAACATCGAGGTACTAATGGAAAAATTATTGGTATGGAGGTAAATAACCTCTCATTGGTTCTTGAGGCCTTGCTCCGGGAAAACCTGTACTAGGCCTACCACTTGGATATCCGCCTCCTTCTTGTGTTGAACCAGAGGTTGGTGTGGTCGTTGGATAACCTGTTGAGAAAAATAAACAAATTACTGTCAATATTAATATGACTTTTTGATCAATTCAACCGATATTAAATAAAAATAAGTTTTTAGACGAAACAATGAAAATTACTTGTTTAATAGATATTTACAAAAATTGAAGGGTTCAATATGCATCCATCTTTGTCCACTGTCAAATATATTATTTTCATTTTTAATTGTTCAATAACGTTTGATCAATGCTAATTTTTGAACAATCTTCACAAGTTTTAAATTCTGTTAGAATTAGATAGAATTCTCTGTTAGAATAGAGAATTATTTTAAGAATTGTAATGTTTATGAACTATGTACATGTAAGTTTAATGTATGTCCAAAATAACAAGCTTATACTACTTTTACTAGAATCCATGAAAATTAAAACGTACAGAATATTCATTCGTACTCGATCATATTACTAACCTGGTTCTAAGCTAGGATATCCCGTATTTCCACCACTCGGCTCTTGTCCACTAGGTCTAGGAGTGAAGCCTGGTCTACCATTTGGACCTTGCGGCGATTGCCCTGGACGTCCTCCGAATTGATCTTGTCCTCCTTGAGGCTCTCTTCCAGGATAACCAAATTGATCTTGACCGCCCTGAGGTTGTCTTCCAGGATAACCACCTCCTTGTTGCTGCGGTCTTCCACTTGGATATCCCGTAGAACTTTCTTGCTCGCCGGGTTGTTCAAATGCAGGATATCCAGGTCTTTGAGGCTTTCCACTTGGATATCCGCCGTTTTGATATCCTGGCTGTGACCCTTGTAATCCAGGTGAACTTTGAGGTCGCTCATTGCTACCGGGTCTTTGACTAGCTTCTTGAGGTCTTCCTCCAGTAGTAGGTCTTCCACTGGGATAACCACTTTGAGGTCCCCATCAGGACCAGAAGGATATCCTTGCTGCGTAGGTCCCCCAGAATAGTCTCCAGGTCCTTGTTCGTATCCAGTGTTTCCTTGCTGACCGGAATATCCTTGCTCTCCACCTTGCGGTTGGTATTCACCTCCAAATGTTGCACCTGGACGACCTCCTGTGCCTATCATTGAGTAATCGTAAATATTTGCGTTTTTGTCATACAGTGATGGCGCAGAATCGCAATCAAAAAGATTCCACCAAACACAAACCAAATATTCTTGGTGGAATATTGTCCCGTTAGGACATAAAAAGTCATAAGTTTTATTATTGGCACAGATATGAAATACTTGACATCTTGCTTCAACGTCGGCATAATATCCAGGATATTGTTGTTGGTCACAGCTGAATGAGGTTTGGGGAATTTCAGAAAATATTGGATAATCTTTATCAGGTTCTCCAGGTATTGCGGAGTAATCTCCTTCTTCAAATTGTCCCTGATCACCCTGTCCAGAAAAGCCAGCCTCTTCTTGACCTGGGAATCCGCTTTGTCCTTGCTGCCCTCTTTCACTCTCTGAAAACTGACCTCCCTGCCCAGGAAACCCTTGTTGCTGACCAGGAAAACCTTGAGAACTTGGCGTTCCTTGACTGCTTGGGACGCTACCTGGATATTTTTGACCACTTCCTTGTTCACCAGGAAATCTCTGTCCACCATCTCCTCGATTCGGAAAACCGCCTTGTGAGCTGGGATAGCCTTGATCGCCACCCTGTGGAGTTGGATAACCTTGACCTCCTGTTTGGCTGGGATAGCCTTGTTGGCTGGGATAACCTCCAGTTCCTCCTTGTTGACTTGGATAACCTTTATTTTTTCCCTCTTGTGTTGGATAACCCTGATCTCGGCCAGAAGAGCTTGGGTATCCTTGATCACGTCCTGGTGTACTTGGATATCCTTGATTTGTACCTGGTTGACTTGGTTTACCTTGGTCACGTCCTGACGGGCTTGGGTATCCCTGATCGCGGCCTGCTGCACTTGGATAACCTTGACTACCTCCTTGTTGACTTGGGTATCCTTGATCCCGTCCTGGTTGGCTTGGATATCCTTGATCGCGACCTGGTGCACTTGGGTAACCTTGGCCCCCTGTTTGTTGACTTGGATATCCTTGTTCACTTCCTGGTTGACTAGGGTAGCCTTGATCACCTCCTTGTTGACTGGGATAACCCTGTGTAGCACTGGGTCTGCTGGCATATCCATTTTGTTTTCCAGGAACTATATAAAAATTAACACTGATTATTATAAAATAAAAATTAAAAAAAAATTATCAAATTATTTTGTTTTATGTATATAAATTAATATTAATATAATTCACTGAAATTTTACTATGTTAAAATCCCTTTTTTTTACAAATTTGATTTATTTTCTTTTTAGTGATCATTCATGAAGATAAAGAAATTAAATGACATTCACAAAAGTTTTTCAAATGGAACAAAATTTCAATGTATCCGACACCCGAAAAACTGTTTGACTGACTAAAAGTTCGCATACTGAAATGGTATGTACAGATCGAGCATTTTATCTGTGCGGCTGACTGTTTTCGGAATTCCTAGATCCAAAGATGGCCTGTAGATAGGGGCGAGGCAAAGCTTTTTACATGCGATTGGATTATTATGCCATTATTTTATCTGAATAATTTCTCTTGATCACGTGCATCTGGCTAACAATTGAGTCGCAAAGAAACAATGGACGACATATATGTGTATGTTTATTCCATTTCTAATTCTTCTGGAAGCCGTTGAACGTGCTTAAAGCGACAGTATTAATGATATATATTTAACAGAACGAAGGAGAAAAATCTTACTTTGCTGTTTGTTTTATATTGAATAGTTTTCTCGTTATTGTTAGAGTAATTTTAATATTCCTTATGGTTGTGTTCAAAAACCAGCATGGCTGCAAAACTTTTGGGTTTTTATTAGACAACAAAATTTGAGTCCTAAATTTTTAACAATCGTCCTTTTTTTAAATCCTTGTTCTCTTGAATTTATAGCTTTTAGGCAATAGCTATATAAACAGAGGAATCTCTTACTTCGTTTGCATGTAGTAAGTTGTAAAAATTGTAAAACAATTTATCTTTATATTTTATAAAAAATAAATATTTAAAACAATTACTTGTACTTTAACACTCACCTGAACCAGGTCTTTGAGGTCCACTAGGGTATCCACCACTAGGTGCTTCCGGTTCAAGATATCTATCACCAGGTCCTTAAAGTTATAAACAAAAATTTTATTCGATATCAAATTTTTTTCTCACTATATCTCCAGCTTTTTTTCAAATTTTTCAAATATTTTAGTATAGAAAGAAATAATGCACTAACTGGATCAAAACATTTCATTAATTTACCTATATAAAACCAACCAAATAATAATAATAATAATACCCTGTGGACTTCTCACAAAAAGCACACACTTTCACAAAAGGAGCCAAAAAATCGATAAAAAAGCAATATCAAGGAGGTAGGAGACTTACGGACATAGGTGAGCAACTCGATAAACAGCTCTGCATGGGCGACATCTCAATGAGATCAACTAAGAATATGTCGACAATGCAGATATTCTAGATATTCAAACAGCCTACCATGTTGAACCCTATCAAAAGCCTTCTCAAAAATCTATAAAACAGACGTTAATTGGTTTCTGTACTTCCCATGATCGTTGAAGTAGTGTTAACATTGAGAATAAAGCTTCCCTTGTTCTTAATCCTTCTCTGAAATCGAATTGTTTATTTCCCATTGTGTCTTAACATTTCTGCTTGATTCTATGATTAATTATGATAAAAAGTAGCTTGACAGAGACTCATAAGACTAATTAGTCTAAAGTCTTTATATGATGATGTATTTTTTGAGGTTTTTTTGGAAGTGGCATAAAGGTAGACTCCAACCATATTTTGTGGTAGTGTTAAAGTTTCGTATATGCTTTAGCCGGGCTCATTAAACTGATTCAGCGAACCGGAAACTATCTTCATCACTGAAATGTGTAAAGGTAACATTGAATTTGGATAAAGGCTAAAGGACAGGTATAACACAAACTACGCAGAATTTAGTCAACTCAGCAAAACAAAGAAATCCGAAAAGACATACGGCAACATAACATGAGAGAGGTGACAAGGGTGATAGAGAAAAATAGAAGTCTGAAAGTTCTAAGACACAACATTTCCACACAAAAAAAGGACATACATAAGTTAAAAAATAAACAAGACGACATTGTGACTGATAAGGAAGAAATAGTGAAAACAGTGGAAGACTTCTACAGGTGAAGACAACTCTATGAAACAAGTGAATCCGATGAAAGACGCCTTTTACCAAAGATAGAGAATCAAGACTCAGAATTAATGCCGAACATAACTGTTGATGAAATTAAAAAATGCGCTTCGGGTGATGAAGAACAATAAATCCCCAGGTGAAGACAGGGTAATGACCGAAAGCCTAAAACTAGGAGGAAATAAGCTCTTACTGACACTTGCTAAACTGTTCAATAAATGTCTGTGCGAAGCGATAACACCGACGCAGTGGAACAACGCGGAAATCATCTTACTTCATAAGAAGGGAGATATCAGCGACCTTAGAAACTACCGCCCCATTAGCTTGTTGTCACAGGTATATAAGCTATTTACAAGAGTTATTACCAACAGGCTAGGAAGTAAGTTGGATTTCTATCAACCAACAGAGCAAGCAGGTTTTAGAGCAGGATATGGCAAGAATGATCATTTACAAGTAATTAAGAACTTAATAGAAAAGAGTGTTGAATATAACAAGCCACTAGTCATGATATTTGTTGACTACGAAAAAGCTTTCGACACAATAAGTCATCAAAAGATGTTAAAAGCCTTAACAGAGTGCCGTATAGATCATCGCTATATAAACATGATAAAATACATCTATCAAAATGGGACAGCAAGCGTGAAACTGGCAGATAAAAAGACCAACGTATTTAAAATAAAACGGGGAGTGCGACAGGGAGACACAATTTCGCCAAAATTGTTTACAACATTATTAGAGCATATGTTTAAGAACGCAAATCTGAGTGAAAAAGGAATTAATGTCAATGGAGAAATGCTTAGTCATTTGAGGTTTGCTGACGATATTGTCCTTTTTGCTGACAGAATCGATGATGCAGTATCGCAACTGGAGAAACTATACCTAGCCTCCCTACAAGTTGGATTAAAAATCAACCAGACAAAAACACAAATCATGACAAATCTTGTGTTAAGTGAAAAGATTTCAGTAAATGGCATGATATTGAAGAACCATCTTATAGTACTTAGACATATGATACGCATGAAGAGATATCAACTGCGAAGAAACCTCTTATAAGTACTTAGGACATAGATACGCATAGGAAGAGATAATCAAACGTGCGAACTAAGCCGCCGCATAGGACTCACTTGGGTGGCATTCGGCAAGCTGAGCTATGTTCTTAAATCAGAACTGCCTATGTGTCTTAAAAGAAAAGTCTTTAATCAGTGCGTGTTGCCAGTACTTACATATGGTGCAGAGACATTAACACTAACCAAGAAAGTAAGAAATAAAATTTGTGTTACCCAAAGAGCCATGGAACGATCGATGTTAGGCATTTCTCGTAGGGATCGGATCACGAACAAGGAAATAAGACGGAGAACAGGAGTGACAGATGCCATAGAAAGAATTATGACCCTTAAGTGGAACTGGGCGGGGCACATAGCTAGAATGTCGGATAACAGATGGACACAGCGAATAATACAGTGGAGACCGAGACAAGAAGCACATCGAAGTAGAGGTCGTCCACCAACAAGATGGTCTGATGACATAAAACGGATCGACAAAAATTGGATGCAAACAGCACAAAACAGAAATACATGGAAAAGACTGAGGGAGACCTATATCCAGCAGTAGATAGATCCGGGTTAAACGATGATGATGATAAACATTGAATTTATTAAGCTGGAATAAATTTTGTGATTTGTAGTACCTTCAATAAAATTTTAAGTCAATTTTTAAAGAATTTTTTTCATGCATTTTTGACACATTTGGCATTTGGTATGGTGTTCTATGCATAAGAAATGCTTGAAAGGCTGCGGAGAAAATTCTTTTTTATAACACGGATTTGTATTTTTACGAAAATTCGACTTGCAAAAAAAAAAGAACTGCACACAGATGAATTTTGATCGGTATTAAACTTAAAAGTTAAAATTTTTAGTGTTTAGCAAATTATTGGTCTAATTTTAAAAACGACTAAAGCACTAGCTATTTTATATTTTTTAGCACTTCGCGAATATTTTTAATGCAAACTGTTTCATACCTTGAGGTCGTGGAGTAAATTCGGGACCCGATGGTCTGCCCCTTCCAGGATAACCGGATTGATCTTGCTGTCCAGGTCTAGTTGCTCCACTGGGATATCCTCCGTCTGGTGCTCCCGCTTGGCCAGGTGGCCGTCTAGGTCCCCCTGGCCTGCCTTGTTCTCCTGGCCGCTGTGGTCCTTCTGGTAAGGGTCTTGAAGGTGTTGGATAGTTATAACCCTCTTGCGCCTAAATCATTAAATAATATAAAAGTACTAGTCAGAAGTAGACAATGGTTGTTGAGCCATATGTAAAAGAAGCAAAAAACGTATAATTATTAATAAATTAAAAACCAAAAACCTGGCGTGAACAGAAAATAAGTATGAACAATGTAACGTGGCAATAGCAACAGAAGAAGGAACAACATAGATAAAAAAATTTAAAATTTGAGTATTTAGGGATCACATTTATTAGTAAACCAGAAATATGTTGATAATAAAAAAAAGGATTTATGGCTGATAATTATTAATCGTTTTTTTTTTCGATTCCCTCACATGAGGGGAGGTTTTAGGGTGCAGCCGGGGGTAGAAGTAGTAAATTTATTTGCATATATTTTGGGATCCCCAATTTGACATTCTCAGTAAAATTCAGCTTATTTGTATAATTTTTAAAGGTTCAGTGACATTTTCGTCTGTGATGACTGGAGTAAAAACCCTAAAAATATGATAGCATGAAAACGAAATATGATCCTAGTGGAAAAAAGTACTGAAAACCTTTGATGGAAAAATTTCAGGTGCGTCGGACTACTGAGCGTGTCCGATTGCAAAACGTCGGAGTATCAAGGGTGTATTATTGTAATTCAAAAGTTGATGATTACTTTTTACCATTTTAAACAGTTTTTAACAGTTAAAACTATTAATGTTTTATGTTAATCTAGTTAATTTTAAGTGCCATAAATGCATATATACTTACAGATAAGGTTCCTAATAGTGTGAAGAGAACTGGAATAAAAATAATTCACTATCAATAAATGGTTTTTATTAAGATTATATTATAATATATCTAATATAATAAGATTAATAAAACTAAAGAATAGAAAACGAAGACAACGAAATATATGACAGGAAACACTTTAAAATTGAAGTCTTATGTAAAGGCAAAATTTAGAGTATCTACAAATCTACATATGAATATCTGTTTTATTGCAAGTTAAAACTATAGACCTACATTATATTGTACCGTTTTTAAATAAACGAGCGGTTCGAATTTATATAAATATATTTATTTATAACTTTACAGTTCGGTACTATCTTGTCAACTAAACTTACTCCTAAGATCGTTACATATATATACCTAAGTTACTATGTTCTAGAAAGTTCCCACCTCTAATTCGCGCACGTGACCGATTGTTCTCTTGCCTTCGAGAGTTCTGGTGATGATTCTGGAAGCCGTTTCGAGATGCAACCGTTTATATGAGCCATGACGAAAGCATGTTCGTAACAATACTAACACAGCGGTTCCTAAATGGTGGACCGCGCAACCATGGGATTCCGTAGAAGGGCGCAGGGGTTCCGCGTCCGTTCGACAGTTAAATGACACATTCACATTCGTAGAAAAGACTCATAACTAGATAACTACATCTAATTACAACTTTTCCCTTAAACCCCGGTATGGTGCGCTGAAAACATGTTAAACCATTTGGTTGAGTGGTGAGGGTAAGCCACCGGCTACCCAACCAGTGAAGAGTGCTGGCGCTGCTGTAGCTGCGTCACGAGAGCGCTCTGGTGAGTCTTGCTTGTGTGGGACGAGTTGGGCATCGCAACGGTACGGCAAGTTTTTGCTTATTCGTAAATATTTTTAAGGACACTGTTCGAAATCAAATACAAATGATTTAATTTGATGTGTTACTTATTTTTAACAAGTACCGAATGTATACATTTTGTAACTAATCGAGATTTAGGAACCAATTAAAATAACTGTCGTGTGCATCGTGACGTTTTATTAAAGTTAGGTTTTCCATTTTGTTTCAGTTTATAATAATGAATAATTGGCTTAAAACGGAACGTCTTACAAGTAGCAAAAGTGTTCAATCACATTTACCAGCAGAGTCTACAGAAAATATTTCAGAAGAAGCCGTTACTGGTTGATCTGTAAGGAAGTTTTATTCACCTAACCTATTTAAGTCTAAAAGGGCGAGCGCCACCAAAGTGGCGTGGCAAGCAGCACGTAGCAAGTAGCACGCGTCTAGCATCTTTCTTAAAATGTAACCAATGAAAACAAATGATTAGAATGAATGACGTCACTGTCATTTTGGTGTACGCTGAATCATTCGGTTTCATTGGTTACATTTTAAGAAACATGCTAGACGCGTGCTACTTGCCACTTGCTACGTGCCACGCCACTTTGGTGGGCGCTCTCACTAACACTTACAGTCTTACTTAATTATTACAGTCTTATCAATGACCGTGAGGACATTGGTAGGATGCCGGCGAGGACAAAATACTGGCGGAACTGCTAAAAGAAGGAGGAGACACGATAAAAAAAATGCTAAAAATACTGTTCAACAAATGTCTGTTTGAAGCTAAAATACCTAAACAATGGAGAAATGCCAACACAATCTTAATACATAAGAAAGGAGACCGAACAGACCTAAACAACTACCGTCCTAGTTCCCTTTTGTCACAACTATATAAAACCTTCACAAGAATAACAAACAACTGACTAACCTATAAACTTGATAACTACCAACCAGTGGAACAGGCCGGATTCAGGAAAGAATACAGCACAATCGACCATCTAAAACCAATGAATACAACCTTCCGCTGTACTTAGCATTCGTAGATTATGAAAAGGCTTTCGACAGCATTGAACACTGGGCGGTTGAAGAAGCTCTGGTCAATAGTAGAATAGATTCAAGATACCGACAATTGATACATGATATTTACCAAAACGCAACCATGACCGTTATTCTGAACGACAAATTAATAACGGATAATATAAAAGTTAAACGAGGAGTCCGACAAGGCAATATAATTTCACCTAAACTGTTTACCTTGACCCTCGAAGACATAATAAAATCAACAGATTGGGAAAACAGAGGAATATGTATTAACGGAAAATACCTAAATCATCTTAGATATGCGGATGATATACTCCTGATCTCCTCGGAACGACAAAAACTGGAATTAATGCTAAATGAACTTCATGAAAAATCACTGCAAAAAGGCCTAAAAATTAACTTCAACAAAACAAAAGTAATGACAAACACGGAGACCAAGAGGCAATAAAATTAAAAACAGAAAAAATAGAACAGGTAAATGAATATATCTATCTAGGACAAGCAATCAGAGCTAACAGAGAAAATCAAACAGCCTAAAGATTGAGACCAGTAAGAATGAGATGGACAGCGTTCGGCAAACTTTCTTACGTTCTAAAAAATTAAACAATCCCTCTATACTTACGAAGCAAGGTATATAACTAATGTATAATACCGGTGCTCACCTACGGAGCACAGACATGGACATTTACACAGGCCAATTGGGATAGGATAAGGAAGGCACAAAGAGCGATGGAGAGACAAATGTTGGGTGTATCACTTAAAGATAGAAAACGTAACCAGTGGATCAGAACCAGAACAAAGACAGTAGACGCGATAGAATAAGCAGCAAAACTGAAATGGAAATGGGCTGGACACAATGAACGTCTCCAAGACGGACGATGGAACAATGCCATCGGAAAGTGGCGTCCATACAATACAAAGAGATCAAGAGGCAGACCACAGATGAGGTGGAAAGATGACATCAGGAACAAGGGTCCATGGCAGAGAAAGCTCAGATAGGGAAAGAGAGAACTGGGGAGACAACCACATGGAAGATAGAGAATAGGTTCAAAAAAAACCAATGACCACTTTTACTTTTCATTTAATATTTTTGTTGTTTTTTATTTATATATAGTTTATTTATTGTTGTTGCTGGTTATTTATTAATGTCATTTGCTGATCATTAACAATTTATTACAGAGTACGGAAGTAAATACGGAAAACCTGGTGCTGGCCAAGACCGACAAAATACACCGACTAACAAAAAGGCTGAATCTAACGAGAGAACTATTTCAAAAAAGAGAAAATATGATGAATCCTACTTGTCCTCCGGATTTATTCCTGTGGGAATTGCTTACAATCCAGTTGGACAATGCGTTATTTGCAGTAAAATTATGTGCAATAGCTCTCTTGTACCTGCAAAGCTTAAACGGCATCTTGACACCAACCATCCGCAACTGAAAGATAAAAGTGTAAACTTTTTTGAAAGATACAAAGAAGTACATAAAATCGGTATGGCTGCTTTACAGAGATATGTTAAAACAGATAATATATACGCAACAAAAGCATCATTCCTGGTAAGTTACAGAATTGCTCGTGCTGAATGTAGAAGATGAATTAGTCTGTAGGTTGAAAGACAGTGAGATGTTTGCTTTACAATTTGACGAAAGTACAGATGTCGCCGGGTTATTAATACTGCTTGTTTTTCGTGAAATACCCCTTCGAAGGATCAATTGAAGAAGATTTGTTTCTCTGTACACCCTTGAAGACCACACAAGAGGAGAAGAAATTTTTAAAGTCATTGATAATTATATGACTAAACACTATATTGACTGGAACAAATGTATTGATGTGTGCAGGGACGGAGCTGCAGCTATGTCGACAAAAGATGGCTTTCAAAAGGAAAAGTTTTATCAAGATTATTTTAATTGCGCGACGAGCTTACGATATTCTTTGCTGAACAATCCATTTCTGTATCTGTTAGTACGCTTGTTGAACTATTGCATGATGAGCAATGGTTGATGATATTGGCTTACTTAGCTGATATATTCGACAAACAACGTATTCTGCCAGTCCCTACAAGGAAGAACAGTAACCACATTTAAAGTAAAAGACAAAATATCGTCCCTTAAAAACAAAATTTGCTTCGGTATAGAATATGTGGAACAAATAAATTACCCATGTTTTACTCTTTTAAATAACTTCCTGGAGAGAAGATCCTTCAAGAGAAGAGAAGAATTCAAATCCTCGAAAGATTATTGCCCGCAGAAGTTACAGGACATTCACTGGCTTCAGAATCCATTCAGAAAACATACCAAGCCATCGATGCTTACTATGCCAGAGTATGAGAATTTGATCGACATTAAGTATTCATCCCTTCTAAAACAAAAATTCGAATCAGAAGATTCTAATCTGAATGACTTTTGAATTGCACTTAAAGATGCATACCCCGCAATGGTTGAGAAAGCTATCATGGTTCTATTTCCTTTTGTGAGAACTTACCGATGCGAGACTGGTTTTTCAGCTTACGCTTATACCAAAAACAAGTTCAGAATAGGCTGGATGCAGCTCCGGATCTGCGTATTCAATTGTCAGACATTAAGCCTAATTTTAATACTATTATAAGAAAATGTGTAAGAAAATTCAATCTTCACATTGAAATAGTTATAGTTACTTACTTACTTTTATTTATTTTTGTATAATAAATATTTTGTATTCCTTATAATATTATTTTTCATTCATAATTTCTTCTTCTTTTATAGTCTTACATGAAAAATATTCAAAGTAGAAAGGTAATTTCCTATTTATCAAAATAGGGTTCGCCAAAAAAAAAAAAAGTACCCTCGGAATTACAAAATCGCCTCGGTTATTGTTAAGAAGTGAATGGTGGTCATTTTGAACATTTAATTTAATTGTAAAGTAGTTTGAAAAATACATTCTAAATATTATGTGTAATTATTATCGTCATTAAACCTAAAGTTTTGTGATAGGGACATTATCAAAATTTTACATCTTAAAAATCACTTTTCTCAGTTATAATTGCACCAAACTTGAAAAACTTTATATTTCTGAACAGAGGACTAAAATCCTTTCTAACACGGTGTCACACATCCCCTTTTGTTATTTAAAATTTCCGAAGGTGTGCTTATAATTCAAAGGGGGTGTTGGAGGGGGATAATATTTTTATACTGTAAATTGTCACTTTAAGAATAAAAATCGACCTGTTTCAGGTTTTTTCACATACTACATAATAACGCTAAAATGAATTCATTCCATACATATGGACCGCATGGTATAAGTTTTACTAATTATTTTAAATCTCGTTTATTTAATATTACTCAAAATGTTCATAGATTAGATGGTGAGAGAGAAAAAAGAGAATAAGTTCTATGGTCAAATAGATATATTAAGATAGTAAGTATTTTTTCAAACGAGCTTTTAAAAAAAATAATTGATATAAAGCAATTTCCTAATTGTATTTTAGGTAATTTGTAACGATTTAAACCTATCAACATACGCATTTATTTGTTAATGGTATAATAATGATAATTATGCGTGCCAGTTCACAAGGAGAAATTAAAAGAATAGAAACGGTGTCCTCCAAAGAGTTTAATTCTTGTATTTTCAGAGGTAGACTTACCATTCGAGTTGTTCAAATTTATAGTACGTAACATTATAGTTTGTCCATTTAACATTTAACAGGTCGTATACTGTAGTTCAAAGAAAAGTTTTGGTATTAATCTTAAACCTGTATTGCCCCTTGTAACTCTAAAGTTACCAGATAAAATTTTAACCATTCTGTCTCCGGTTTCCGAACATAATTACTCCAGTTACTGAGGCTTAAAATATGGTAATACCTCCGAATTTTTTATAACTGCATCGATTTCTTTGAAAATTTCAAATTAAGTTTATCTTACCCTCCACTTCAAAAGTTATATACGCTCTAGGTGCGCTTTTTGTTTTTAAGGGGTGAAAACTACCCCTTATTGGATAACTGGGAAAAACACGGATTTAATTATTTTATGCACTTAAATCTTGTTTATTCGCATAAGGTAAATATTGTAATGTGTTATCTAATAGGAAAATTAATTATTAACAATTTTCAACCCTTAAAATCCCTTAAAAGCTAATACTTTTTATAAAAATAATATGAAAAAAAAAGTCGTAGCAGCTTGAGACATTTCAATTATGTATTTAAATAAAATAAAATTATACCCTAGATACAATATTTATATTGGAAATTTTCAACCCTTACAACCACACTTATGACAAAAATGAATTAAAAAATATTTTTATCGTTGAAACATTTTGAGTGCATTTATTAACGAAAATAATTTTTTGATAAAAATAACTTTTTATTATAATTTCATCATTTCAACCCTCACAACCAACCACTTTTTAAAAAAATTAATTTAATATAAGCATTTTTATTGGTCTGAAACATTTCTTGAGTGCATTTTATTAAACAAAAATTAATTTCTTGCTTACAAAATAACATTTTATTATAATTTAAAACATTTCATCCCTCACAACGACCCCCTTTGTCAAAATGTTTAAAAAATATTTTAACGATTTGATATTTTTAACATTTTTTAGAGTGCATTGTTTGTAGACAAAAATTAATTTTTACTTATAAAATGAGCCTACTTTTTTCAACCCTTACAAGCACTTTTTGATGAAAATAAAATCCTTAAATCCTTAACTTAAACAGGGACATAAATAGAACAAATTTAGTTTATAATTATTATATTTTTTATTTTTCAAAAAACTAAAAATAAATGCTCCAAAATTTATTTAAAAAGTACTATTGGTTTTTTTACAATAACTCGGTTAATTTTGATGCTACAAAATGCATAAAAAAAAACAATTTGACAGATAATTTAACGGGCTATAAGTATAGGAATGTTAAAACATGCTAAAGTCCTTCATGTTTAAAGGGTGAAGGGTCAAAGGGTCGGAGACCAGTGGTTCATGCGCTATAAAGCAAACTTCAACCAACTATATCTCCTTGATTTTTTAAGCCACAAAAAAATTAAAAAATGAAAATTTTTGTTGAAAAAAAAACTGTTGATTTTTTTGTATTATGTCATCTTCTACGTATGTTCTATAGTTTTGAAGTTATTATAAAAAAAATATATTTTTTTTAATACTTACAAAAAAAATGTAATACTTCTTTTCAAAAAATGGGTATTCTAAAGTGGATAAACTTTTGGATCATACAAAAAAACACTAAAATAAAATGAATTCTATAGGGAAAACAATTTATTTCAATTCTAGTGAACATGACGTTAGTTTTATTGCGTTTTTTACAAAATTTGAGAAACCCATCGCTTTTTTGATCGTATCTCACGTACAGTTAGTGCAAAGGACTTTTACCACCACTCATTTGAAAGGTCTTTTCAAGCTCTTTCAAAAATATTATATAAGTTTTTGTCGAAAAATGTACTCGTTTTCCGTTATTTAACGTTAAATACTCGTATTGAAAGACAAAAACAAAAACAAACCTTCTTTGAACAGCCATAACTCAGTTAATATTCAACTGAAAATATTAATTAAAAAGCCAATCTTTTGTTTTTTTATGAGCTTTAATTTTAGTCGTTACACTTTTTTTGATAAAACTCTTAGTTTCAGAGCTATTCTTAAAACTTGAAAACATGTTTTTTTAACGAAAAATGACACTTTTTAACAGCGAATAACTCAAAAAGTATTGATCTAGCAAAAAAAATGTTTACTACATTTTTTGTTTAAAATTTATCCTTCTATCGAATAGCGTGGTTATTTTGAGTGAAAAAATTTCCACCCTCGAAAAGGGGTGGCAAACACCCCAGAGTGGAAGCGCACATCGGCACTATATAACTTTTGTTCCTTGAGTAATTATTTACCAACACACAAAATTTCAAATGAATCGATTCAGTTATAAAGAATTTGGAGGTAAAAACCCTCAGTAATGTAGCTTCGCCTATTTTTAAAATTTTAATATGTTTGTCCTTGTGTAGTGTAGTGTGATGTACAAATTTATGTTCATAACATTTTATTCTTGTTGAATAGACCACAATTGACGAAATGCCCTTAAAGATGCTCTAGGAAGCGAAAGTACTTGGGCAAGATTTAATTAATAAAACTGTGCTCGATATTTGATTTTATTTGATCAAAGTTTAATTATGATGTGCCTTGAGCCTATAATATACAAGAATTTAATATAGTCAATGCAGTGTTGGTCATAGTCAATCAAAGTTACAATATTTCGTCATTAAGAGACATCCAGAGAGGTATAACCTTCTACATCTCATAATACAGGGTAAGATCGCCGGAAGGAGAGGCCCAGGCCGACGAAGAACATCCTGGCTCCGAAATCTCCGAGAATGGTATCAAGAAACCACCGCTAATTTATTTAGAGTCGCCGTAAATAAAGTTATTATTGCCAATATGATCGTCAACGTTCGATAATCGGACAGAGTACTGAAAGAAGAAGAAGTGTTGGTCAATAATTGTTTGTAAGTGTGAGAAGATGTCTTTAAATACAAAACAATATAATCTTTAAAGAACCTTTACAACATAATAGTACCTAATCAAACATTTAAGTAAATAAGATTCGTTTATTGGTTTAACTACAGAAATAAGTGTCCTCGATTTCAGGTCAAATCCCGGCCTGCATAATTGCTTTATTTTGATTTCGCTGAACTAGTATTATATAATTTTATCGGCAAAAGATCTCTATCTTACTAAACATTTCGTACTGTGTGAATATTGTGCAGACAAGACAGAGTTAATTCAGGATATTTCTTGTTTGGTTTAATTGTTATTGTACTCATTGTTATTTTCACTTGCAATTGGATCACTTATTCAATTGCAAATCATTTGACCATAAATTATTTGTTATCGTAATATCTTTCAAGAACAATGACAGAGTTCAGTATGTTCAACATAATAGATCTAATTATGTTCTTCTTTATGTCATACATTATCTGTGATTTTAAGATAACTTAGAGATACTGAGTATTTGGAAAAAGCATTTTCTCTACACCGTGACGACTGTGTAGACACGGTGAATACAACATTATTTCTTCATGAAATTGTATATTGTAATTATTGTATAAATATGTAACAGCGACTGAAAAGATTTACAGCATTTACAGATTACAAAAATGATTTGATAGGTACCTATTCGTATAGGTAAGTATATACCTACAAAAAGAAACAAGAGAGTATGTTCATGGTGTATGGAGAAAATAGGAGATTGTAGAAGATATGATCAGCTGTTTAACACGCTATTGGTAGGTAGGTATTTGCTGCATTTATCAGGATTGTTAGTTTACGATAGTCTTTCTAGGTAATTGTTGTATATTTTTCCTGTTAATCAAATCCCTGGGCATTGTTAAATTGATATTATTTTTGATTACTTTAGTTTTTCTTTGGGAGTGAATAGCATGTAGGGTAGAGCATCGAGTGAGAATCTATGGACAGCTATGGAGAAGCTATGAGCATATTAACGTATGTATTAAAAACGCATAGGTAGGAGTGGCTAACGATAATACCAATATGGCGGTGACATCAGGGCCAGACTCAATAATATTAAAACTACTATACAAATATGACTAGTTATTCAGAAGATTTAATTATAATCTAAAAAAGTGCAATACATTTTTAATAAACTATGATTTATTTATCCCGCGGTAAACACTAAAAACACGATATATTATACGTAAAGGTAAATTAATACAGTCAAATACTATTAATTTATTCTCTGAAGTACGGGCCATTACTTTGTTTACATATTTGTATACTAACCTGTGGAACGATATTCCTGAAGATTTTTTATTAACATTACTTCTGCTACTGCAACTACGTTGAGAACAAGAAACCATTATTATGCACTATCACAATATATTACAGTTTCTATAAAAGTATTATAAAACTGAAAATATTCGAAAAACAACAAATATAACCAAACATACGATCTGTCAAAAGTTTCAAAACAATAATACCAATATGGCCGAAGTTAGGTCGTTTTTAGTCACGTGATGCCCTCTCCATAGATTCTAACTCTATGGGGTAGAGACTCCGGTTATGGCCACGCACACAGTTATGGCCATCTGATATATTTATTTCTATTATTAAAACTCTACTTAGATAATATCGATTCCTTTAGGGTATTACAGTAATCTCCAAACATATTTACTTTACATACTTAATACTAGCGGGCGCTGATAGTTCTACAAAAAAACTTGTGACTCTCGACATTTGCTGTAAAACTTCATAACTGTTGATTTGTTAAGAAATTTGGTAAGCAAATACTTTTTTATATTTAATTTAATTTACT